>JARHVA010006748.1:165000-615000 GCA_037957365.1 Torreya grandis | reverse complement strand
CCAAACAACCAATTAACCATGAAACATCAAAACAACAACTACATGAGCTTGAATATCCTTCTCAGGTAACTTTCATAATATATAAAAAAACACAATCAACTTTGGATCTCAAAAACTCTATCTATACACATTTATAGATCGTTAAATCCATATATCTAGATTTACCTTGGATTCCAATACATATTATATTTTTAGTTTAATAGCAAATTCAACTTATATCAAAATCTATGGTCTAAAAACTAGACATAGGTCTTTCCTTCACAAATTCAAATATTCAAATAGAAATGATCATGGTTAAACCTTAGAAGCTTTGCTCACATCTCATGTTATCTCAAATTTAGATCAAATATGCTATGTATATCTTGATCAATTTTTAACACATAGGTGCAAATGCTTAGTCATTAAACTTCTATCACTTTGAACACATCTTGTGCATCCTTGAAATGTTGACTCCACACACTTTATCAATCTTTGTAGATCAGTTAGGACTTTAAAAATCAATTCTCACCATTTAATCAATTATATGAATGCACACTCGTTGTTGGATCCTTATAATATACCTTTGCTTAGATGTTAAACATCATGCACCTATACTTATCTTGATGAATCTTGACTCCTTGGAGCAATCATGTACCATTGATATTGTTCAATATTTAATACATTCAAAATGGCTAAGTATTGGGACCCTATCAATATTTATGAGTAGCCATTTTTACACCTTAATAACTTCTTCTACGCATACCCACAAGATCTCAAATTTGGAATAGATTATCTTCTTCTTTAGTAAAATCTAACCATGTGACCCACTATTAAATTAACTCTTGTACATGTGAGATATATCAACATTAACATGTATTTTCATAAAATTTTATCATAGAGCCAACCATGTCCGAATCTATGTGAGAGGCCAACTTTGATCATCCATAATTTTTTCCACACTTTAGTGCATGATCTCAAACTTAACACAAATCATCTCTGCTTAAAACTGAATAAACCCATATGATCAGATTATCTTGAGACCTTCATATGTGCAAGATATAACATCATAAAAATGATCACTCGACTCTTTTTGCCACACTACAAAATTGTCTAGTATGGGAAAACAAAGTCAATCTGTCAAGGAGCCAAACTTTACATATGGATATATTTTGATGCACTACATTACATGATTTATAGATTTGTTAAAATAAACTAGGTCCAAAACTAAACAAACTCATATGATCACCTTCTCCTAAATCATCCACATGTGTGAGCACTAACCTCATCAACATGAATACTCAGTTCTTTCTGGCCACCTTACAAATTTGGCTATGGGAAAACAATGAAATTTATCTAAGAATCCAACTTTACACCCTCATATAGTTAACCACGCTTTGATGCATAACTTTATATTTAGTGAAAAATAACTAGGGACTATAGTGATACCAACCATATGACTATCTCTCCTTGACTCCTTCCCACATGGTAATGGTGATGTCATCAAACTTCCAACTCAGATTTTCTACCATTAAACCCAAAGTGTCTAAATGAAAATTATGATCAAACAAATGAATTACACTTGTGCACATAATCTCTCGAAGTATTTATTAGATCTTATAGAACTAATTTCATAATTTTAAACCTCCATATTCATCCCTGATCCTCTCAAGGTATATCAATACTAAACATCAGCCAACCATACATAAAACACAATAGACCAAGCATATTGTACAATTTATCATATAAGAACAAGTACATTGCACACTTTGTCATTATCACTTATAATATCAAGGCACTTCATCCACTCACTAGAGAGCCTCCATGACAAAATGATGACATCCTCATGACAACTCTCTAATAGTGTTCCCTATTCCTCATGACCCCTTACAGGGTCATTAGTCTACTATGAATATTGGGTACTTGCATGAGAAAGTATCACTAAAAGATTTTTTAATCTCCTTTTATAATATACTAGCATACTACACCCCAATAGACTTTCGTTCTATCATGAGTCCAAATATGGAGTTTGAGCTTCAATTAGATGAAGATGTGATTTGAATCACATCTTTTAGTGTGATTTGAATTTTAATAATTTTAAATGTTTTTTCATTTTGTATCATTATATTTTATTAAATTATTTGGATTTTGAATGTTTTAAGGCTTTTTAAGATTACTCTTCCATATGGACTTAGAATGACCAAACATGAAAGATAGAGTGATACACATGAATGAGCTGTGTTAGTGCCCAAAATTACACTAAAGTAATTAGGCCCTTGTCAAGTGTAAATGCCTAAGGTCCATAGCCCAATTTATATTTTCAACTATTCATGTCAAGGTTCAAGTTTCATGTTAAATTGGAAATGTCTTAATTTGGTCTTTACTTGGTGTATGTGTCTTTCCCTTAGACTCTTTTTTCTTTTTTACATGAACACATTACCCGATGGAAATAGTTCTTTGGGATTTTTATCTCGGACAAAAAATTTGAAGACTTATTTCCATCAAAAATTTTGTCTGCTATAAAAATTCCAAAGAAATTCAATTTTTTGGCCAAAGTGTTTTCAAAAATCCCATTTTTGTCAGACATTTTTTCCACTACAAAAAGTTTAGAAGAATTGCATTATGCTAGGAAAATGTAAAGTTCTTGTTTGTTTCAAAAAATTTGTTTATGACAAATTTTTTGAAGGGTACTTGCCCTTTAGGCATTTTGGCTATGCAAAAATTAAAAAAAATTCAATTGTCTTGGAAAAATGTCAAGTTTAAATCTTTTGACAATAATTATTAAGTCTAATTTCTTAGGGGAAATTGTTTCAAATAAAATATCTGAAATAATTTTCCTAATGAAGAAAAAAAGTGTAAGGTTAATTTATTTAGGGAAATTATTTCTAAAAAAATGTCATAAATAATTATCCTAACATATAAAAATATGTTGAAGACAAAATTTCTATGGGAAAAGTGTTTGAGAGAGTTCAATGCATCAAGAAAATTTTCATAGACCAAATGTCCCAAAAAATTGTCTTGATAAACAAAGAGCCTGAGAGCAGAAGTGTCAAAGATAAAAAGCTCACAACAATTTTTTTCAAGGTAATAAAGCAAAATAGAGGAATGTTAAGGATATAAATTTGAAGACAAAGACTTAGAACAAATGCCTCAAGTTTGAAACTAGGTAAATTTCCTTGTATATATTGGGAAAATCATAGTCAAGCTAGTGGATCATGATCAAATGGTGTGCATAGATATGGAAGAAGATCATATAATGGTACACAAGGGTAAAAAAAAGTAAAAGAAACCTCCAAAGGAATGTGAAGAGGACACGTGTCAAATTTTTAGCAAGTAGAACCAATAGTGTGATGGCTGCATGAACGTCTATGATGTTCATGTAGATGCCAAAGTTAAGTTCAAATGGATATTTGTCTTTTATGGTTTAAATTTGATGGTTAAATAAATGTCAAAGGCTTTCTTGTAGATCTCAAATTATGGGCATGTAGATGAAAAATTTGAGTCATAAAAGGAAATCATCCATTGGATATTAAATTTGGTAGTCGCATAAATGTCATTGATGGTCATGTAGATGTAAAATTATGAGTGTGTAGATGTCAAATTTAATCCAAAGTTGATAGCCAATGGGATTTGATAACTAGATTGATGGTCTGAATTATATTGGACGTCAAGATAAATAGTCACATACCAAGTTATTGAACAAAGCAACATGGTGATGGCACATAGGCATACACATCATGATCAAAAATCCTATGAAAATTGAGTTTGTGGAGCTTTCTCCATTGATAGAAGGTTGACTAGGAAAATTATAGATGAGTCATGGTAGCTATGAAATAAATTTCGGGGTTTAAAATTAATTACAAATTTTATCAAAGAGTCATGGGTCCATTTATTTAAAATCTCATTATTTACCTCCCAAGGACGTTGTAAAGGGCACAAAGGTCAAACATTTAGATGTCACTAGTTTTTTTAGGTACATTTGAAGTTTGGGACTTGTGGATGAAATATGTATTTTTATAGTCAATAGTATCAATGGACACTTTTCAAGAAAATGGAAAAATGATGAAGCACATGTAACCTATTGACATTATTGCTATGCTTTTAGCATACTAATATGAAGTAGCTTATTTTCATAAAACTGATGACCTATTTAAAAATATTGGGTAAAGCCTATATGAGAGGGGAAATTATAAGAATGAAAAATTTATGTCCAATGCATTATAATTTAAAATGGCTTTAGTGACCCCTTATGTGCCCATTTGAGAATTACCTAGGGGAACTTCTTAGGGGCACTATAAGGGCCAATTGCAAAAATTGTAAATTACCAAATGGGGTAAAAATTTCCCCAATAATTCAAAAGTGAAATTATGCACTTATGCATTAAAAAAATAAATAAGGGGGGAACCCTGCAAAGCCAAACTTGTAATAAACAAAGATACAAGTTGAAAAATGTGAAAAGGCAAGTTGAAGCCAAAAGGGTAAAATGGTAACATAACCTAAGTTTTGTATTTTTTCATCTGATTTTCTTATCTGAGTTCCTCCCTAAGAAAGATATTACAGGTACACAAGTCTAAGCTGGTCCACTCTAAAGAAGATCTCTTGAGCAACCATGGACATAGAATATTCCCAAGGAATCATTACAAAAGTAGGTTGTTCCATGGCATGTAAAGAATAAGAGGAGCTGTCTAAAAGGTTTTAGCTATGCAATCAAGTAGTCCAAGGCATATTCAAGTAGTTACACATAAATATAAATGTTTTATTTTCCCTCCACCATGAATATTCTCCTTCCAGCTCATTTGGAAGCATTTATAGCCAAGAGATAAAAGAGCTTGTTGCATATCTTCATCATTCCCTATAAGAGGCAATTAGATCAATGATTTTGTTTGAAAATAGATTAAGATTTTAGGCATGGTGAGGGAATATTTTCTAACTAGAAGAATCATGGTGGAATTAAAAGTTTGTTTTGTAATTTTGAAAGTTTTGACCCACAATCCCATATTTGAAAATATATAAATAGGGGGTTTCTCCTCTATTCAAGGTTGTTGTTGGTCATTATTTTGGGTGTCCATTTTCTCTAAGTCTAGGTTTTCAATAAATTTTTTTGGGATCAATTTATATGTGTAGATCTTGTCTCCCTTGCTAAGGTGGTTGTAGTTCTACAACCATTAACAATATTTTAGAGCATGTTTATGTCTCCCTTGCTAAAAGAGAAATCTCACCATGCTTGTCCCCATTGTAGCATTTTGAAATACTGATGTGTGTAATATTTATTTTCAAGTTAATTAAAATTCATGTGTTTCTTTGTTATTTCTTTTAGATGAAGTGAAATTACATGTTTTTCTATAATTATTGATTGGACATTTGGGTTTGTGCTCACTACTGATTGTCATTTTGAGCATAGATTTAAATTATATACTCTTTTTGTATTTTTTTAAGATATGTTGTTGAATAAATTGTTATGGCACCCTATGTTTATGTATTTGATATGGAAAATCATTTTAAATATTAGTTTCAGTGTATGTTCTAGTCTTTTAGGGATCATTTGGTATTCACCATTAGCTTACATTTAAAACTTTTTTGCATCTTGGCTAAGGAATATTGTCATGAAATACTACAAGATACCCTATTATTTGGAAACCAAAAGCATACCACCCTAATTATTTTAAGTCATCTAACTTGTCCTAACCTAAAAATAATACATTCATTTCATATTATAAGTCTTATTTGCCTATAAATGCATAAATATTATATACTTAACATGTGTCTACATTTTTTATTTTGAAACATAGTGTTATAGTTTTCCATTTGAACCCTATTATTGAATACTTTATATAATGAATATTAAATTCATTTCCTCATCTATGTTTTATTGTATTATATATGACTTAGAGAATTTGTTCAATTCATGTGATAACCCTTCATGGGTGAAGTGTGTAACCTTGGTTATGCCCTGGACATATTTGTTCCTTACGCCAAAAATCCCCATGAAGGTTGAATTGTAAAATATATCTATATGAGAAAGCCACCTCATAGGTCCTCTCACATTGGTTCAAATAGAGCCAAAAGTAGTAAGAAGCTAACCATACCCTTTATAGGTGCCTCTCAGTCATTTTACACATTATATCTGATCTTGATTCCAAACCCTTCCATGGAAATGGCGCCATAAAGTCTGTTGGTTCCCATTTATGTACCTTATACATTCAACCTTGCAAACTTTAAAAAAAAATGGTAAGAAATGATGAGAAACATGTTAGGTATGTTTTTGTAGCTAGGGAAGGGTTTGGCATAAATATCTGACCAAATGCAAAAAATGACTGAGAAGTACCTACAAAGGGTATGGTCCTCTCACCTTGGTTCAAGTTGACTTAGAAGTAGTAAGGAGATAACCATACCATTTATAGGTTTCTATTAGTCATTTTCTATATTCAGTCTGATCTTGATGCCAAACCCTTCCTTGACTACAATGGCATACCTATCAGGTTTCTCATCATTACTTGCCATTTTTCTTTTAAGTGTGTAAGTTTGAGTGTATGACGTGCACAACTTGGAACCAATAAACTATAGGCTTAGGCTAAATGAATCTAATCAACCAAAGACAAGATTGACTAGGACACTTAGGTTTAATTTTGAACCAACATGTTATCTCAAGTCTCAACCATGTATATGCTTAGTTTGAAAAAAGGAATAAAGGGAAATAAATGACATCCAAAGTGGATTGGTGAAAAGAGTGTTTAATGAGATGAATTATTTGTTAACTGATGAGATGGTAAAAATGGAATGAGTAAAGGAAATCATGTTTGTATATCAAAGTCATAATGATAATTATCCATGAAAAAATATAGATGAGAAATCAAACAATCATAAAGAGACAAGAAGGGAATTTATAAGAAGGAAAATGAAAGAAATGATAAAGAAAACATCCATAAGAAAACATAAATGATAATATAAAAAATATAGGATGTAAATGTAAAGTTAGCATGTAATATAAATAAGAATTTGACATAGTGTTAAATGATATAATAGATAGATAAAGATAATATTGGAGAACACATCCAAATTAAATGAAAATGTAAAATCATTATGAATGTGCTCATAAATAATAATAAATCTTACCACATGCATTATCTAGAACATCAAATAGATCTCTATGAAGATGGATGTGAACTATTTCTGATGTCTTTCCTATCTTTAGCAAAAACTAGGAAAATACTTCTTATCTAATCTCCTCAATATAAAAATTAGGAATAATATATGGATCATGCTGAGGAGGGAAATAAAGCAAGGGATGCATGGGAGAATACCTAGAAGTAGAATCTATGGGAGATGCAAGAATCACTAGTGGGGAACTATCCATAAGTGAGGAACTCATAGGTTGAGAAGGATCCACAAGTAAGGGAAGGTCCATGAGTGAAGTAATCATGGGTGGAGAAGGATGCATAGGTAAATTCATAGAAGGTGATGAATAGACCATAGGAAGGGATGAAACCACTAGAAGTAGAACCATGGGAGAAGAAGGAGGATCTTTATTTTGGGAATGACCTATGGGAGCAATGGTATAAGGTCTAAGAATAGATATAAGATTATCCTTAAGGTGTTGTTTAAGGATGTGGCAATGATCAGTGTGATGGGTTTCAAATTAGTGCTAAAGACAATACACCTCTCCATAATTAGGAATATATTTAGAAAGTACCTTCAAGGGAGGTATGGTTTTGTATAAGGAATGAGGAGAATAAGGACATAAAGTATCAATATCTTATTACAACTTACAATAATGTGTGGAAGAATGATTATCCATTTAATGGAAACATCAGATATGCCTATGAGTAGGCTTAGTAGAGGTACTCATAGGAGGAGGTGTAATGGAAGCATAAGAAGGCACATCAACCCATTTTGTGGGAAATGGATCTATCTAAGGTAAATGAATCAAACCATCACCTAGAGAAGTTGAAGGTGGGGAATGATTAGAACTAGTCTCAATGGAAGGAGTGATGGGATAAGAAGTAGAGATAGACTCAACAATAACAAGGGTAGGAGCAAGTTCAACTATAGTGGGAATAATAATGGTCTCAAATATAATATAAGTAGGAATGGGATCCAGTGTGAGTTCCATTGAGGGAGGGGTAGGATCTATAGAAGGATGAAGAAGGGTAGCATGAATCTCAGGGATAAGAAGGTTATAGGGTTTAGGGTACCTAGTAAAGTGGTAAGGCCTAGTCATAATATGATCTATGAGAATACTCATATAAGGTTCCTCATAAACTAGAGGTGTCAGTGTCATCTCTACCCTATGAAAAAGAGAAAAAATACTAAAATTAGGAAATATAAATGAGGGAATATGGGAATATTTACAAAAAGACAAAAACAAAGAACAATGATAATAGATAATCTCAACATCATAAGCCTAAACAAGACCACCTAAGAATATATCATCTAAGGAATAACCATCATCATATTTAGGTGTGAAAAGATCAATTATGCATGTAGGGATGACCTTCTCATCTGATGAAGTGTGGTGAATAGAATGTTGAGTCTTAGTCAGGATAATGGGAATGTCATTTCGAGGTGGTTTATGAGAACAAGGTTGTAATGAAACAAGCTAAGAAATGAGATGAGGTGAGATATCAAAAGTATTAATATTTAGGTTGATCTCATTAGGTTCATCATCATTATAATCTAAGAGGTTAGGGGGAAGGTTTGCAATGAGTTTTGGATAAGCATTGTAACCTCTAATGGAATTGATGGGAAATTTGAAGCATTGAGACTCATGAAATAGAACACTAGGCAAAGGTTCAAGAGAAGGAATCCTGAAGACACCACAGTCTTGGAATTATTCAAAATTCTAAGCATTAGTGTCACCCTAAATCCTATAAATGGATCCATTATGAGGGAATTTGATGCATTGGTAGGTAGAATAAGCAACTTCTCTCATATGGTGAGTCTACAGCCTACCAAGAAAGATATTATAAGAGAAGAAGGTTAAATATCATCACCTTCACATGAATGATGATAGGCAGGATAGTAATGGGAATATATACATAACCTAAAAGAGGTTTTATCTTTGATCATATCCTTAGCATGTGTTGCATGCTTATTTGAGATTACATTCATAATATCCAAGGGTTTTGATAATATCAAGAGAGGCAATGCAAGTTCTCGAACCCTCACTAGTCAATGTATGCTTAACTTAGATATCAACTATTTGGAAAATAATAAATAAAGGAGTATCATCTACATGAAGTAAAATTTTAGTGGGAATCATAGAAGTGATAGTGAATTTTAAGGAAAGAGAAGTGTCCATTTTTTTGTCAACATGGATGGACATCTCACATTGTTGTGATATGATATCCTCAGATCTAGATAAGGTTGATTCCCATATTGTTAGGGGAGGATGAGGGATATTCACTTATAGTAATAGTTTCATAAGAGTGTCTCTATGATGTGGAGAGGTCCTCATAATCTCAAGGAATATAATTTGGGATGGGAGATTAGTGAGTTCTATAATGGGATCCCACTCATCAACCCATAAGAAGGTTGTTATAAATAGGTGTATAATGATTAATAAGGTTCTCAGAAGGAGGAACCAAAGTGATTTTGAATTTTATTGATAAGAAGAAGAAGGTTGAGAATACAGTTATAAATTATGTTGAGAATAAGTGGTTGGTTCAAGTTGGTGTTAAGAATTTGTAGAAGAAATATTAGTAGAAGCTTGATTATCATTATCAATAGAATATGGAGGGATGGTATAAATAAAATGGGAAGTGTTATCTAATGGAGGAGTTGGAAGTGGTTTATCAAATGTTATAATTTCATCCTTCCCCAAATTATTTAAATGATTTAGAGAAGAATCATAGATAGAACAAAATGTTTGAGATAATGTAGGATTGTAGATAGGTTGAGAAAAAGCAACCATCATTCACATATTAGTCATGTTAACCATATTATCTTTAGAAGTGGGGTCAATAAGACTTTCTACATTTTTTGTGGAAGGAATGCACTTGTATTGGTTGTCTTAATTAGGTTGGTGATTAGGAAGAGGGTCTTTATAGATAGCCAAATGAGAATTATCTTAATTTAAGGCTTGAGATTTAGTATGTTATTCATGATCCTTAAAAACAATGTCATAGGCTTGTTGATAGTTTTGAATGATAGAATTGTGATCAAAATTAGGACCAAGAATAAAATCCATAGATAAATTATGACATTTCCTACATGTCTCATGAGAATGACCCCAACTAGCGAGAAAATAACAAAACTCGAGAATCATACCAAGATTTTAGAGGATGAGAAGGATTAAATTCTTGTGAAAGAGGCCTAAGTAGATACTTAAGTAATTATGTTGAGCATAAAGGTTTTTAAACATTAATGGTACTTGGTGAAGATAAAGTAGGATAAGTATATTATTAATAATGTAAAATTGGTTCCAAAGATTGGTTAGGAACAACAACTTGAATAGTGTGAATGGTGTCATAAGAGTCTGTAACATCTTTAGTTGTAGAATTATGACTTATTTTATTTAGTAAAAGACAAGGAACTATAGAATTTTGGGGTGGCATTAGTGAAGATATGGAAAAGGCTATCATTGGCCATGTTATTTTCACACTTGTTTGAAAAAGTTTTCCACCTTTTAACAAAAGCTTGGGCAACTTCATTTTCAAGTTGTTTACAATTATGAAGTGGGCCAAAGTGTTTCTGGGAAGATCACTAGTTCAAAATTCTTGGACTAAATAATTTACTAAATCTTCCAAGCTAGTAATGGAATGAGTTCTAATTTGATTGTAGCAATATAAAACATCACTTTTAATATTTTTGGATAAGATTTTGGTAGTGGCAAAAGTGTTCAATTTGACCCAATCCTTATAAATATTTCCAAATGTTTTAAGATGAAGGGTAGGATCAATTGATCCATTATAAGAAATGGTAGGGTTTATACCTCATATATCAATATTAATAATTTTAGTGGTGATAGGTTCATTTTAAAGATGCTTAATGGTTATGTTGATCAAAAGAGGTTGAGGGATGACTTTGCCTTAGGAATATGAAAGAAGAGGGAAATTGTTTTATTATGCATGCCCCAAGTCATTGGTTGAGGATTATTTTGAAGATGGTTAAGGTGATTTTACATTCTCATCATTTGATTTATATTATTAAATTGAAAGGTATTCATTTGATTGAGTGTTTGTAATAAGAGTTGGTAGGTTCGATTGGAATTGTTAGAATTATTTGAAGCATTAAAATTAGTATTAGTGTCTTGGGTACCACTATTGGTGTTTATAGGAGCTTAAGAAGAATTTTTATAATGCGAGGCACTAGTGGTAAAATTTGCTTGTGTATCAAAATATGGACTAGTGAAAGGATGAGAATAAGAAGAACTAGAAGCATGATTACCTTAGGTAGAAAATGATGCACTAATATAATAATTAAGGATAGTGGATCTTATGAGAGGCACACTAAATATAGAACCTACCATGTTAGTGGATATACTAGGCATAGAGGTAGAAGAAATTATAGAAGAATAATTCATTGTATGAGAAGGGGTCATAATCAAGGGAAAAGGCTGATAATCAATGAAAGTGGTATCCAAAATCCATTTGAGAATGTGGGAGTAGGTGAATGAGGATTTTTAACTTGACCACTAATCATAAGATGGTAAATGATAGAGGGATCATTTCTTTGATGTTGAGGAAATTCTGAGATAAAGAAGATTATTTCGTGGGTATACTCTAATTTAGGTTGATCTTCTAGAGAGAAGAGAGGATTATGCTATGAAAAAGAATGAGGAGGTGTCCCATAGTTTTTTATGTGAGTGGTTATATGGACATTAATTTGATCCAAAAGAGGATCTATACTATGCACATGGGTGACCTTATGAGGGTTGTTAAAACTCATCATATTTGTTGAATTCAACTCAGTGTTGTCTCCAAATAGAAAATTCATGATGAAATAATAGGACTGAAAACTAGGTAAGATAAATGAAAAATCAAGGAAATAAGAAGTAAAAAAAATAATATAGGGTCAACTGGGTTGACTTAACATAGAAATTAGGGCCTAGAAATAGTATAGGGTTGATTGGGTCAACCTAACACAATAAACAAAGGTTAGAAAATTGTACATGGTTGATTGGGTCAACCAAGTATAATAGACAGGGAAAATTAGATATCCTATAAAAATGTTGTCAAATGAAACAACCATGCATTAAGACAAGAATAATTTTTTAAGTATTTAAAAAAGAAAGAACTAAAGGGAAAAAACAATCAATTAGATCAATGAGGGTGATAAAATTGAGGCACATAACACAAAACCTTACACCAATGCTAGCTAATGTAATTTTTTACAATACAACACACAATTAAGCAAGGAGCAAGTAATAAAATTGAAAAGTAAAATCTAAATAGATGGTCAACCCAAATGTTATTAGATTATTATAATATGATTATAAATGTGATGGGAAGTTGGTTGTAAGCAAGGAACTATAAAGCAATCTAAAGATAGTTTCAGGACATTTGAGTTGAAAGGGATCTGTATTGGCAATGGTACAAGCTTAGTATTGGGGCCTACCCCCTCACTTCACACACCATAATGATGAGGGTATAAAGTGATTAGCCAAAATATAAAATTAACCACATACTTATACTTGGCCAAAAAACCAAGTCAATTTCCCCCTTGGTGATGAAATCTAAGTAAGTAGGCCTTGGGTGGACAATTGTTAAAATACTTGTTTAAGATTTTGTGATTTGGTCATGTATGCATAAAATATAAAATAGTGAAACCAAATGGTAAATTTAAAACCACCTAATTATAATATGTGATGTATTCTAAGTATGTAAATGATAATAAATAGAAGTGTGAGATAATTACTACCATTAAAGTGTTAATTCCAACTTTAAAACACAATACAATGTCGATCCAATTGACAGTGTATGGACATAATATAGAAAAAAGTTGAAAGTGTCACCTCTATATACTATGGAAGGAAAGGTCTAAAAATGAATAGGGTTTAATAGAGTCAACCTAGTTATTTAGACAACACATAGAATACAGAACTAGGTCACATGGTCAATCTAGTTGATTATACAAGGGTAATTTTAAAGACTATAAACTATGAAAGGAAAATTGTATGGAAATAAAGAAAGAATTAAAAGGAACCTTGGTGGATCTGAAGATGTAGGGTAGTGAGATTTTTGTCAAAGAAGCCTGAGAAATACTTACAAATCTTGCTAATAGGGTCAACTAGGTTGACCAAACTTTACAAAATCTTATTATTAAATGCTTCAAATGTTCAAGGTCAATTGGGTCAACCTAGTAGTCTTAATATAGTGGCTAAAAGTATACAGGGTCAACTAGGTTGACCTAGTAGTCTAGACTGTATGTCTAAAAGTTTGAAAAAACTATACTATGTTGATTGAGTCGATCTAGTATCCTATACCTAGAAAAGAACCTATATAAAAAGAACACAGTCATTTGGATATGACTATGTTAAACATGTGCACATAATTTAGTATTATGTTTATAAAATCAACCCAACATCTTAAATATATGATAATAAATAAGATAAAATAATGAAATAAGTGAAACAAATCCTCCAAGGGTTAGATTTATGTTAGGTTCACCAAAATGTATGTAATTAGAAATGCATCATGTCTATAAATCAATCCTATCTCAAAGAAGATAGATCATACCTACACTTCCAATTGGGAACACATTTAAGTGGGATTATGACCGATATGGGGATCTACTAGATCTAATTAGGGGATGTCTTATTATAATACATCATGATAAGGAGGGTTATAAAGCCTCTAGTTTAACATAATCATGTAATAACCCTAATAGGGTCCTAGGTTTTGATATCTCACCTAAACTAATAACAAGTAAATTAAATTTGATATATTGTTCACCAAATCTTGTGGCACAAAGTGGAGGTTAGAAAAAATAAAACTAAACATGCATAGAAGAAACATACTCACATCAATGTATACAGAATTACAGTACATTTAAGAGAAGCATAAATGCATATTTATCTAGTCTTAAAAAAGGAGAAATAAAGTTAGGAATACCTACATTTAAATACGAACCTCTTGAGCCTCAATCTCTCCTTTGGCCAAGGTGATTCACAAGAGGTTGTTTTGGTATGTAAGGATGATAAGGATAAATCAGCTCTAGGCTACACAACCTATCAATGCATCCAAAATACAAGATCTATATCAACAAAAATGTATGAACCCTAAGCTTTACTTCTCAAGTAGAATGGTCAATAAGTAGATGTTCATTTTATCTTACTTCTTATTTCACTTCTTATTAAATGATGGAAATGAACTTGTATTTATATGTGGAGTTGAACCTAAACCATTCAAAAAATCTTGGCTAACAAGGTCAACCTAGTTATCTTAGCATAATTTCAGACAATAACTCACTAGTTTATGAGATAGGTCAGTGAAAGTTCAACTAGCTTCTAAGTGAAAAATATCCCAAAACTATATAGTGTCAACCTAGTTGACCCAATAAAACCAACTAAAAAAGGGATTTAGGTGAGTAATAAGAGGATAAAATGTAGAAAATGCTTGTAATGGGTACATGAGAGACTAACAAGATTAGGTTTAATGGTTTCAAGATACAAGTATGTATATAACAAGTTGAAAAATGGACAACAATCCTATGAAGCACCAATGGTCTACCCACCCCTTTCCCACTGCACCCCTTAAGGCATGCACTTAGAGAGATTGAGACTTGATATGTTCATACAAGATAAAAAAATTTAGTAATCAATAAAAGGATGAAAAAATTCAAAATAATAATGTGAATGTTGATAAATTAAAATGAGATTATCATGAATAAAAATATACACTCTTATACACAGTCAAAGTGTAATATTGCCACCTACAAGGAAGATATTTAGATAAGAAGTTAAAATATCAAGAAGTATTTATAGTGGTAAGGTGAGATAGGTGTAATAAATCCTCCTCATTTTTTTGAGATTCCTCTTTCTCAATTTCACACTCTAGCCTCTAAAATAAAGTAAATCACCTTGACAAGCTAATAGGCCTAGTAGCCCTAAATAGGCAAGCATAATATAGTCATGAGAAAGAAAGATAAAGAATAAAAGATAGATTAGTTAAGAAGATTACAGGACTATAAAAATGGAATTACCTTATATAGTATGGCTTCAAGAATAAAAAACCAATAAGAGTCTGACCTAGGGAGTCTGTTTGGAAGGCTTGTAGCCAACTAGCCAAACACACCTATTGGTAGGGTTATGAGGAAAAGATCTAAAATGAATAAAATCCTACATTGAAATGAAGTGATAAGACTATAAATATGTCCATTATTTTTTAAAGGTCTTTAGTATAAATTAATATTTTTACTTTGAGATTGACAAAGAGATCCTAATGGACTAATTAGGCCTATTAGGCCTAAAAGGACAATCACAAGCTTGTTCATAAGAATTGAATACCAATGCATGTTTGAAGTCTATTTTAGTTCTTGAAACTATCTAAGTGGGATGTAAATAAGTCATAATAGGGATTTAAATATGTTAGTATCCTCAAATTGAGGTATAAGGCAACCAAACTAAGCCCTTAGGGATATACAAGCCTAACTGTTCATAAACCCTAGACAATATATAAGAAGGTGTGCAAACTAAAACATTGAAGGAAGTCCTATTGGATGGGGTGTTATAAAACCCTATAAACATGTCATATCTTTTTTTAAACTCAATTAATATTGTATAGGGAGATAATAGATTACCTAAGCCTATAATGCCACTGACTCCAACACTAAGGGTAGATCATTAGAGAGATTGGGATGATTTTAGGGAAGCTAAAGATAAATGTAGAAGGTAGATTCTGGATTTAAAGGGATTATAGTATAACATTGAGGACAAAAACACACCTAAAATTGGCATAATGTTATAAACTCAGTTAGGACTCTAAGGCTTAAAGCCACCCTTAGGATTTAAAACCCTAACCTCCTCATTGTTGCATATCCAAACCTCTCAAGTAGACTTGAGGTCATGAATGGATGTAAAATTATTCTATAAGTCCTAATAATTTTTATATAGATAGAGGAGTATATGTAAATTTTCATTTTATTCATATTACTCCTTTTGAGCTCAATTATCCTAAGCTACCACCATGAACTGACTACTACAATGATCATATGTCACCAAGAATAATGAATAAAAGATAGTAATCATATGAAAATTTGGGGACCTATAGGCACTAAAAATCCATGGAGGTGAGAGTTGTAGTAGGGAGTTCATCTATATCAAGAAACATTAATTTTTTAACCTATACATAATGCCTATCAAGGAGCTCAAAGTCTACAAACTTGCACTCATATCTCATCATACATTTTTCATGGGACCAAGAGATATTTAGGATATTTGATGGGGTATATGGGATAAAGATCCATGTAAAAAGGTTTTGGATTGGAGGCTTATAATTTTGAACCATCATTAAGACAGTATACCTCCAAAACCCCAAATAAACCCTAATATAAAATTGATAGAGGAAAAGTTAATAAAATAAAGAACTTAAATGATTTGAATTGGGTTTGAAGACACCTAGAGATCATATTAAACTCTCATTAGGTACCATCTATGGCATTAATTTATATGGGATATTGTAATAACTTATTAGAATCTACATTTTTTCAAGGTTTTATGTAAAGAATAGGGTGTAGAGTTATTTAAAAGGTTTCATATCATTGGGGAAGGTAATATGAGGGTTATTCCACCCTCTCTAGCCACAAATTGATCATATTTATCCTTAGAAATGATTATACAAGTTTGAATCAAATGGGAAATATATAAGTGCTATTGATATGTGGCATAATCACCTAAGATAAGCTAATGTTACAAGGTTAAAATATTAGGAAGGAGAATGTCATTCTATGAAAAACCTGTTTAGACTTGTAACATGATTATTCACATGTCCCTAAGCTTCTATTTAGCTCTCTTTCTCATTTAAATAGTTAAAAATAAGTTACAAGGCCTAGTTGCCTAGTAGGTCTACTTGGCCAACTAAGGAAGATGTATATTGACATTAAGGGTTATTGGTGAGTCAATGCAAATCCATTATACTCTTGTAACTACCTCATGTAGTGAGTAGGGAACTTCTCATGGCCATTATGGAAGATGGTATAGTTACCAAGCCTAGTCAACATGCATAAAGGGAAGTTGGGTTATTAAATGATTCATGGAGGCCTATTTACATGACATTTCTAATTTTTAACTACTAATGAAGAGAGTGATTAACTATATTTTATCATGTACCTAATTTTAAAGAGTTAAAATAAGTTTTAATCAACCCCACCACTCCATATCTACGTTACACTCTTCATTGAATACCACCAACCATGAAGGAAATACATAAAAGGAGTCATGAGGGTTGTTGTAACTATTGTATGAGTGGATTATGGTCATTCAAGACCCCTAAAGGTCACCTACATGTCATATTCCCCTTATCACCTTCTCATTCTTCTATATATTAAGTATTTTAGGCCATTATATAGATATCTTAGCTGGGTATGAGGAATATTTATGTAGATTTAAACCTTGTAAAACTCTTGAGCTAAAAAATGATTGTTTTAGCTTCTTTGATATTGGTTTAATGTGTTATGCTTGTTTAATTTGCATATGTGGTATTTTTATCTCCCTTTAGAGGTCTTTATAACACCTAATTGATAATATATGTCTCTAAGAAGGTCACACAGTGTGTAAGAGTATTAGTGATTTAGCTTAGAGTGGAATATAATTGGTAAGTCTCTTGAATCAGACCTCCCTTTCATGGCCCTCATGTTCTAGTCACTAAGCATAACCTCTATGTCAAACACTATTTCCTATAATCTCTTAGAGATAGTTGTTTAGTTTCATGTATGGTTCATTAGTGTAATAAGAGGTCAAATAGAGTGGATAATCATATTGGTACATCACCTCCTTTTAGATTAGATTTCCTTTCATACATTTCTCTATCCATTTTCACCCCAATAGTCAATAGGTTTTAGTGATTTGAGATTAATAGATGTACCAGGGGAGATATCCCCATAAACTAATGTTTTAACCTAACCATAGGTCACCCATAGCCTGGGACTAATCCCATGTTACCCCAAACATGGACTTAGGCTTCAATAACCTCCTCCTAGGGTGTAGTTTGGACTGTTAACACTATGTCCATCAAGCCAAAGATGATGATGTGATCAATTTGAATGGTGTTGATGACCAAGAGTTGTTATTCTAGATATTAGTTAATAATAAGAGGAAAGTAAAGAAGGTAACTTAGGTAGGCCCTTTTATAACCCCTTTAGATCCTACTCGGTCCATGGAGAACCAAAATCCAAAATCTCCATCCGTATTTTAGAGAATGTTGTTATGTCTCTCATTGCCTTCTCCTCCTTGAGCTACAACCCCATCCCTCACTCTACTTACACCATTGGCCCTAGTTATTCAAGATTTATATCCACATCTACCTACTACATTTTTTCATTGAATTCCACCTTTACCTCCTCTAGTTATTCCTTGATCTCTACATCCACCTCCTTTAGTAGTACTAGTAACCAAGACATGATAGAGTTGAGATAAAACTACATGATGTCAAGTAGCTCAAGTGTATCTTGATCAACCATCAGGGACATAACCTCTAATATTTGATATAGCTGGTAGCTTAGGAGTGAGCCTTGAATGAGGAACTTAGAAGGCACCCATCTATGTTCCTCTACTCACTCTTCCATCTCTCCCATTTCTCTTCCACCCATTTTTCCCATTATATTCCAAATCCTTGTTCGGGTGTCCATTAATTCACCTCCATATTCCCCTCTATTTACCATTATTTCCCCCTTATCTTTTTCCTAATTGCCTTTGGATTTAGTATTTTTGAGTGTCCTCACTTACTCATTCCCTTCTATTCCACCCATTTCACATCCTATAGTCCTCCCAGTGCATCCCTTTGGCATCCACTCAATAGTAGACATGACCACATACTTTAGAATCCTACCACCTTTAGTAGGGACCCTCCTAGTCCCCACTCTAGTCATATAATTACTCCTCTCCATGGATCAAAGTCCCCCACCATCAACCCCTACAATCCCCATCATCATAGTTAGACCATCCAACACAACATCCAAAGCTAACCTAGGGAAAAGGTCAAATAAGAAAAAAAAGGTAACCCATCCTTTAAATCTAACTTTAAGGCATTTAATTATAGCTCCACCTCCTATGTAGGTATCAATGACACATACATCACTAGTATTATTAGCTTGAATATTGTCTCTTTAAACCCCTCTCTCCCCTCCTCAAGGTCCCTATAGCTTCACCTTTGACTAGCCCATATCATCCCTATTATTCAATGACCTATTCTCTATGGAAATCCCACCTTAGGTGAACCTCACTTAAGAAAAATGGTGAGCTAAAATGTTCTAATAGGCCTCCTATTTCATTCTCCCTCTTTTCTCTCCCTTTTCCCCTCTTCTTCCACTCCTTTCCTCTTTCACTCTTTCCACTTCCTCCATATACCCTTCACCTCATCTTCTGCCCTTCATCATCATCTCAGCCATACCTCCTACAACCCTCTAACCTAAGGGATGGTTTTGGGGTCACATGCACCATGGATGGATATCTAGGGTGACCTTAACATATAGTAGAGTTTTAATAAAGCCTTTAGGAACATGAAGAGGATTCTTACTCAGATTCATCTAGGAGGGGAACCTAGTGATATGGTAGACTGATTAAGGTCTATTTTCCATCACTAATGTGAAAATTGATGCTAGGGAAGATAAGATGGCCAATTGTACACTTTTTTGTCCTTTGAGCTACCCACAACATGTCTAAAAAACTATTTATTGACATGTAAAGCCAATTTTAGACTTTCAAAGTCTAAGTGAAGAGTATGTTCCTGGTTGAACTAATAGGGCAAGTCAAGGATGCCCTTTTACTACTTTTATAAATCCTTAAGAGAGTAGTTGGGACTCAGGCTGAGACTAATGTAATTATGCAATAAACATAGGCCTATTGGATAGAATCACATAAATCTCTAGAAAATGCTAGAAGTTATAGGTAGTGGTCAATAAAGGAATTTTATTTGAGTTCAAACTAATGCAAACCTCATACTTAGGGTTATAAAAAACTTATGCCAATAATATGAGAGTGGTGATGGAGGAATGGATAGCCTTGACCCATAGTATAATAAAACCCTTAAAAGAGGGTAAGAAAGAGATATTGACCTAATTTAAGGAGGTCAATATCTCTTTATTACCCTCTTCCAAGGGTTTTATTATACTATGGGAATGGAAGGAGGTCAATATCTCTATGTTATTCTACGCGGATGGCACTCTACTCAACTAGGGGGGATTTAGAGTCTACTTAGTTAGTTCAACTAGGTTATGAGGAAGATAATGGGTAAGGTGAACTATGAATGAGCTTAGGTAATGTTAGACCTATCAAATCAGTCCATTAAGAGTGTCAATCAAGTATCTAGAGTTTAGGCCTTGATGGAAGTAGATTTATAGATCTTTGAGAGAGTAGTAGCTAAGGTAGAGGTGATCTTCAAGTAGCCTCTAATGAACTTGGCCAAGTTAGATAAGGAGTTCAAACTCATGTAGATGTGATAAAATATTGGAACACTCAGTCAAAGTGGTTAGGATATGGCCCCTCTTATCTACCTCTACATATTTACTAGTGGTATCCTTAAGATCTATTGCAAGTTTCTTGGGATTTATTTTGGTTTAAATATTTAACTACAGTTGTAACTACAATGAATGGCCATCATGGCCTAGGATGTGATTCTCATGTTTTTTGGAGGTGAGCCCCAATCCTTATTTATTTATAGAAGAGTTGTATTATATTTTAGTGGTTAACCAAAAATTACCCAAAAGTGTTGTTGGATTATTTCCAATATTTCACCTATGTTTCCTTCTTCACTCTAGACTATAATAGTGGCATAGATTGATTATTGTAGAAAATTTTCAATATTTTAATTAATACAATCTCTATTTTATATAAAAGGGTGTATTTTGTGTTCAATTTTCTCTCATCTTAATGTTTAAATGATCAATAATACTAGGTTATTTAGATTAACAATTTGTCACTTTATGTGTGTCATGATTATGATGTACCTAGCTTTTATATTCTCTATGTGAGTTCATTTGTTTTTATTTTGGTAAGTGTTGATAATTTATGTGCCTATTTTTATATTCTCATATCGCGTTTATGTGTTTTCAAAAATAAACCTATTTTACTAATATTTATTATGAATTCACATTGAATTCATAATCCTATTTCCATCAGAGACTCCCCTCTATATGTTCTTGGAGGTGGAACTTTAGTGAAACTCAGTGTACAGTGGTATAACTGTGGCAGAGTCACTTGGTTCAATGACCATTGCATTAATCTCATTTTAAACCTAGAGGCTTCCCTTATATACCTTACCCTTCCCTCTTTTTTATTTTTATGTAGTGGTTCTAAAATTCTCCTTCCCCTTGTGTTTAGAAATAACAAGCTCAATACTCAAGTGTTCATAACTATCTTTAACATTTGTGAAGTATATAATATTGAACCTATGGTGGTAATAGTGCATATCTTAGAGAATATTCATGTAGACTCTATTTTTTAAGTATAATACCCATAGTCATACCTTGGGATAATCCCATATAAGTCCTAATATGGAGGAAAGAATTCCATAATTGTCCCCACCTTTCACTTTTCAAGGAATGCCCAATCTCATGGGTTTCTTGTGATAAGGAGAAGACTGGAGCAAATAAAATATGGAATTAGGAGGGAAAAATATACTTCATGCTTATTTTGATTTTATATTATTTTATTAATATATTGAGTTTGTCTTGTTGGTAATAATATACTAATGATTTTTGGATTATGCAACATCTTGGAGACTAATCCACATGTTACTAGGGCTAGGCCCTGATGAGGTAGATTGGTAATTTCCCCCTAATTTTGCATAAAAATACCCAAGTCCAATCAACCCATACCTATCATGATCTTTTCATATCCTCTCTATAAATTATATCAAATTCATGTCTTACGATGGTTTGGTTAGTTGGCTCAGCCATTAATGTCCCAAGAGTTGCCTATGATCTACCTAGGAAACTTAAAATGTATATTCTTGATTTCACCCCTAGTGTAGGACAAACCATGGAGGAACAGATAACCTCTTATAAGACCACCTTGATAATATTGAATATATAACTTGAGGATGTGGCATGTATTCTATTTCATTTTAATCTAATGGAATTTACCTATGATTGGTTCTTAAACCTTCCCAAAGACTCTATACCAAGTTAGGACCACTTTAGTTCTACTTTCCTTGCCCAGTTTGGCCAAGTAATATATCCTAGTGTCTTGTATTAGTATTTCACTTGTATCAAGATATATCCCAATGAACCCATTATAAATTTCAATTCTAGGTTACAAAATATGTATATCTGGATAATCACAACCCTCAACTAGCATTTGAAATATATAAGAATACCATAGACCCTTATATGGAAATGTTCTTAAGAAGTGATGTAGACATAATAAACCTATCCTTAGAATATAAAAGTACCATCAAATTGGATAGGAAACTAAATCCCTAAGGGTACACCATGCCCCCCATTTTTGGTATACTAGAACAGATACTTGCATTGAACTTCTTACCTAGAATTAACTAGAATGCACCTATGCCCCAACCACTCCATGTAATGCATCAACTCCTATTGGGTTATCACACTTCAAACCAAAAACTAGGTTTTCTAAACCTATGGGGTCCAAATATGATTCCCATGACTCAACATAAAGTGATGTTATCCATAAATAATAACACATAGACCACACCTCAAGAGTACACTAAAATTGAGTTAGATGTCATTCAATGAATGGTACAAAAGCTCAAAAATGACTTCCTAAGGCTATATAAATAGATGATAAACTATAAATTATAATGTTACAATAATATATTCATGTATCAAAGGCAAAATAGGAGCTATAACTACCCACACAACCCCCGATAACCTACACCCAATAGGCTCCTCGAGATCAATATCTTTGAGATAGCGTTACCCAACTAGTGCCAAGTATACAACATAGTAACATATAGAGAATTAGACTACATAGAGTTTAGTTTTATTTTTTAAATCTTGGAAAAGTAAATTTATGAATATGAGGTAGTTCCCAATCATCTATAACCCTCTACCATGGGTAAATCCCCTAGTACTATTATGGTATTAGAAACCTTAGACTTCCCTATCAAAGAATGAAATGATCTAGAGGATGGTATTAGTGAGGTGGAGGCATTTAAACAATTCCAAAGGATTAACTAAGCCCTTAGTAGTAGGCAAAAATAATAGACCCTTACTACCTTGACCCCCCTAAATAATGGTACAACCCCATTATACCAAAACACTAGGATTGATCTTACACTTCCAAGACCTCAATAGCTTAAGGTTCCTATGGAAATGTGACCAGTCCAAAGTAAATTTGGTTAAAACATAGTATAGGACATGAATAAAATCAAGGCTATCATTACCCTTCATAAGATTTACCAAATCATTGAATAGTGGGACATTTTGTTAAAATATTTGACTCAAAAGATGACCCTATAGGCCTACCCAAAACTAAAAGTAGAACACTTTAATGTGCTTATTCATAAGAATAAGATGGAGGTTCATTCACTAATTTTAACTATATAATTATTTATAAAGAATTTACAAAACTACTTAGTATATTTTGGATCCTTAGCCAATGTGATGCTAGCAAGAATATGTGAGAAACTCAATCTAGTCCCCATAAAATTAGATAAGGTAGTCATCTAATTAGAAAAGTTAGAGATAAAAGTGATATGTGAGTTGTTAAATTTACACATCCAGTTGAAATATGAACCTAGGATTCAACATTTTATATACCTTCAAGTGGATGACATCCTAGAATCCTATGGTATGCTCCTGAATAGAGATTGTTCCAAATCCCTGAATGGGTATATGGCCACTTTTCCCATATGTGGTTGCCTTGGAGAGGAGTAACCAAATAAATAAGAGTGGATAAGGAAACATGAATTAAACACATTATCACTATATACAACACTATTAATGAGAAAATAAACCTATATTCCTTAGACATAGGCATCTACATATTAAGCACCAAGCCTCTAAAAAACAAAACTAGTCATAACCCAAGTTCACTTGGTCTGTGGTCTCTTTAAAATAGATGAAACTCACTCCAAACAAGCAATGGAGACAATATTTTTCATGTATATCCCTTAGGGAGGAAAAATTTGGCATAATATAAGATATAGTTCCATTATACAAATAACTTGGTGGAATATGAATTTCTAATCTTGGGATTATAATTTACATTGAGACATGAGGGAAATGAACTAAGAGTATTCACAAATTTTAAATAGTAGTCAACTAGATCAAAACTAAGTTTCAATGAAAACTATCATACCTTAAAAGGTATAAACATAGATCTTAGGACCTAACTATAATGTTCAATGTGTTTCATATCATCCCTATTCCCTAGGAGAAAAACTAGGTAGCAGACTCACTAGCATAAATTGTAGAAAACCTAACCATTATAGATGACACTAAGCTATAAGAGTTTTCTATGGAACTCATCCACTATCCTTCTATCCTAGATAATGTGACTAACTTCTAGGTCTTTGAATATGACCATAAAATCATCCATTTCCTTAAAAATTAGGAGATATTTGAGGCCCAAATCATAGATGAAAGGGATAGATATAACCCCATGACTGAATTGGATAAGGATAGGATCCTGAACATTCATGGGAATAAAATCTTGGAGGGGATGATTTCACTAGAAAGAGTATTTTATGAATTAGACCCAACCTACAGGCTAAAACTCTTGTGTTTAAAGACTAAAAGTGTTAACTCATTAATATTATCCCTACAAAGAATCCTCATATAGTTAACATGGGTCTATATTAGATATACCATGAATTGGAACAATTACAAATATTATTGTTAACGTATAAGGACATAATTTTTTGGGCTTATGTAAACCTTAAGGTCTTTTAGATGAGATTAATTACTCACATGATCAACTTAAAACCTAACCAAAAACCCTTTAGACAAAGATAGAGGCCAATTAACCTTATCTTAGTGCCCTTCATTCATAAGTAAATTCACAAATTACTCACTGTAGGAATAATTTTCCTGGTCTACCACTCCAGCTGGGTGGCTCACTTAGTCCCAGTGTGGAAGAAGATTGGTGAAATCCACCTTTGTGTGGACTTTCAAAATTTGAACTAGGTCTCATATAAAGATAATTACCAATTTCCCTCATTATATGAGGTGATCAAAATAGTGAGTGAGACCTAGATGATGCCCTTCTTTGATGGCTTCATGGGCCATAACTAGGTCATAGTCAATCTAGGAGACATAACTAAGACCATTTTCAACACTAAGTGGGTCACATTCACTTAAAAATAGATGTCTTTCAGGATAATCAACACTAGTGCAACCTTTTAAAAGGAAATGTACTTCGCCTTTTATGGCCTAATAGGTAAGTGAATAATAATATACATGGATGACCTAACTATGTTCTATAAATACTAATCAGATCATATGCACCACTTAGAGAGAATTTGAAAGATGGAGAAGGTATGACATATCTTTGAACCTAAATAAGAGCATGTTTAGTGTCACTAAAGGTAAGCTTATTGATCACATTGTCATAAAGGAAGATATTTATATCAATCATGAAAGGGTGAGTATATTTCTAAACTACCTTTATGTAACAACAAGAAAGAAATAAAATCCTTCTTTGGTAAAATCAACTTTATATGTAAGTTTATTTCTAGATTTTCTAAAATAGTGAATACCTTGTATCAAATGTTGCAATAGGATGTTAAAGTGGAATGAAAAGTAGATTTAAGGAAAGATTTATAGTATATGAAGTAAACTATCATGTAAGACATGATACTTATTAGTATTTACTATATACAATACTTATATGTTTACCCTTTCACTTTAGATCACACCATTATCACCTACCTCACCTAGAGGTTAGAAGGAAAAGAATCCTTGATGGGTTTTATGAGTCCTAATCTTAAAGATGTTAAACTCTAATATTATATCATAAAAAATCATGCATATGCCCTGGTCGAGGTAGTGAATAAATTAAGGTATTACATCCTTTAAAATATAGTGCATGCCATTATCCTGAACCTAACTAGAAAGTAAATGTTGGGACATAATGATCTAGGTGAGATGAGAGCCCTATAGATGATGAAATTTCAAGAGTATGAATTAGAAATAAATATGGCCAATATGGTCATGGGACAAGGAATCACCTAACTAATCATAGTGATAAACCCAAGAATCATGATATAATAGGTAGACCAACTGTAGACACCGAAATCGTGTCGACTCCCCTGGTCACTCCCCGTCTTATTCTTCTTCGCCTATTTAACCCTTGTCGATCACTTGTTCCACCAACCTTGACCTTGGTAGCATGTAACAATGAGCACAGAGCTAAAGCTAGACTCTATCCCCATTGTGCATCTATCGACGACGGTCTTTACCTGGCTGATGTCACCGACGTCGGTCACCTTGCCGTTATCCGTTATCAGTTATCATTCGGTTTCCCAAAATGGTTGTCAAACCATCTCTGGGACCGTCCCTCACCTTCATCAGCCTCCGCCAACCATTCGAAACGCTGATCAATCGAAACCCGTGCAATCATTCAATCAACCTGCGAACTCTGACATCAACACTCTTGGCATCAACCTACTCTCGGCATCAACCAATCTGCATTCAATCCGGCACCACAACTATGGCTTTTATCGCATCTTCTGGCAGGTAAGTTTTTACTCTGTTTGTTTTATTTCTTCTTGGTTACTATTTCTACATTACCTCTGTCATCCCAAATCCATAGACCCAACATCTCTCATTTACATCCCTGCTTCTGTCCCGACCTTACCTTGCCCAGACCCTATCCCAACCTTACCTTGCCCAGACCCCGTCCTGAAGCTTCAAACCCCGTCCCGACTCGACCAAAAATCCCTTGTTCCGACCCTGTCAAGACCTTCTACAACTCGCCCAGACTCTGTCCAGAACCTGCCCAGACTGACGCCGGTCACTTCCCCGACTGAAGATGGTACTCCAACCGACGTCAGCACCTTCCCATACCGATGCCGGCACCACAGAGACCGACACCGGTGACTGTACAGAATAGTGCCACTTATCAGGTACGCATTTTTATTTTCTATCATTTATTTTTGTCATTTTAATCTACTTTCATCTAATATTATGCTTTTTATCAGTGGGTTGATATCCTTCTAGGGAGTCTTCGTACTTTCGGGATCGGGCGTTCGCCTGACAACCCACCATATCTTTGACTAACATCTTTCCGTGTTTTAGTCTCTTTTTCATAGGTGTCATTCCTCCACAGCCAAAGAGGAGAATCTTCCAACGTCTGATTTTGGTGCGCTCAACTTTATCAGGTACTTCTAGCCTTAACCTTTTATTTCAGTTTCTTATTTCTTCTTTGAATGTAGAAAGCAATTTTGCATAGAAACATTTTGGCATGCCCGGTGGGACACTAGGTCCTCCTTGGGTTCTTTCTTTCTTTCATTCATTTAGGCACATTGGGTTTCTTCCTTTTCACCTCCTTTCGTCTCTTCTTAAATGACATCATAAGCAGAACTAAAATGAACATTTCTTTCTTGCACTTCTAGACTAGCTAAACTCATATTCTTCGACTCTTTCTCCATTCATCTTCATACGAACAAACATTTCAACTTGGACATTAAAACACTTTGCATTCATTTATGTTTGCCTGCATCTCTTAGACCACACATAGTAATTAAACCGCATATTGAATTAATCTAGATCAGTTCATGTTACATGACCAAACCACCTGCACAAAATAAACATTTTAACTTACCTGAGACAAGGCCCGACTGGGATTTCATCCCCCAGTGGATACCTTACCCGTCCCGGTAACCCTACTTGGATTTCATCACCAAGAGGGAAGCCCACTCCGTTCTCTGGTGGAGTATAATCTCTAGGCGAGGTATATCTTGGCTAAGCGAAACCAGCTAACCACTGGAATCGTGAAGTGAGGGGAGCTTGCTCCTTAGCACCAGGCCACGTACCAGACCCTAACACAGACTTCTTGAGCACCATAACAAAACCCGAAACCTTCCATAGACTACTTCTTCTAGGACCAGACTCACAAAGCCAACCTCCCCAAACACACATTCTAAGGCATAAGCCACTATAATCCTAAAAAATTTACTTCTAGAATTTTAGGATCTACTTGTGTCTTCATCTTTTTAGTTCTTATCTACTTGTTTGAGCGTGTAAGGACGTTCTCTCTTGCCTTTTATGGTTTTGACACACAGTCAAACCAAGGCCCTTTTTGACCACTCTGGCCGTCAACTACTTTCATCTACCTCATCTCTAACCCGTCCTATCATGGAGTTCCACTCAGAGACTGAAAGAACTCCTACAGGACCGACCCTGACCCCGACTCAACTTCCCATCATCCCTGAAGGGGACCAGGATTTCAAAAAATTCTTGGACCTCAATACCACAACCCTCTATAACTATCTCGCGAGAAATCCAACGCGAGACCTTTCGGGTGACATGGCGACGACATCGACACCATTCGTCATCCAACCCTTTTTGACTCAGCCTTTCGCCCCAACCGTTAACTCAACCATGGCCAATACGAAAAGTTTGGCCTCTTCGTATATTTTTAGACCAACCTCCATCGGGGTTTCGTTACCCCCTCAATCATCTACAAATCAACCAAGTTCTACATCTTATCAGAATTTGATTGCCTTGACCCCTTACACTCTTGCGCCCACAAATGTAGGAGTGCCAACCTATCCCTATACCAGTGCCGCTATTCAACCACCTTTGGCGGTGCCTAGTCAACTTATACCTTCGACCTTCATGACGCAACCACCCTTAACCTCTACTTCTTCCCCTACGAATAGTCATCCATATGTTGCACCCTTACTGGTACAACCGACTACGTTGTATACCTCCTCTAGCCTCTTTCAAGTGCCTTACAACCTTGGGGGCACTCCGTCCACCAATCCGTCAGCAGACATCATCAAGATGCTGATGGATAAAATGTCCAGTCTCGAAGCTTCTATCTCTGGTTCAAATAATATCTCTTCATATGACCAGATTTACAACGAGCCCATTCATCCTTCTGTCCCTATCCGACCATACCCCAACCATTGGGAGCTTCCTAAATTTACTCAATTTTAGAGTAAGGAAGACCCACAACAACATCTATGGGCATTCAGACATGCCTGCTATCTTTTTGCCCACAACGATGCGTTACTTTTATGCACGTTTCCTATGTCTCTTTCTGGCCCTACCCTTGACTGGTATAGCTCCCTTGCCAGACATTCTATTTGTTGACCATTTCTCAATCAATATCACTAAACAAGTCTCGATCACAGACCTTTACTCCATTAGGCAATTTGACGACGAATCAGTAGTTGATTTTGTCACCCGTTGGAGAGACTTGATCAACCAGCTCTCTTTCTCCTTGCCTCAACCCGAGCTCATTGAGCTCTTTTCCCAAGCATGTGTCAGTCACATCTCATCCACCTTGCAGGTTCAAACATTCCACACTTTCGACGAGGCCTTCACCATGGCCCAAAAGCTTGAACTCTGTGCTATTGAAGAAGATAAGGTCAAATTGTGTAACACTAACACAAGAACCAATGACCATTCTTCTTCCAGACCTTCTTCTGCCCACTCTCAATCTAAGGAGTCGGCGAACACTGTCATCTTTAGACCATCATCTTCAACAATAACTAACCGACCAACATCTTCAACATTAAACTACATCAATAAACATTTTCAACATCAATCCATACAGCGTCAATTCACTCCAATTGGAGAGTCATATGCCTCTGTCTTGGATAAACTCATCAAGCAGGGGGTCCTCAATCTCCCTTCAATCCAGCCACATCAATTTGACCCCTCAACACCTATCCCTGCATGGTACAGGGAGAATCACTTTTGTAACTATCACCGTGTCAAAGGCCATGATACATATCACTGTCAAACTTTTAAAAACCTTGTCCAAGACATGCTAGACAAGGGCGATCTTATCTTGGATAACCCGAACGCACCACCCAACCAAAACCTCGACATCTTCAAACAACCTTTTCCTAATCACCCGCCTACTCAAGACAACATCCAAACCATGATCAATGACCCTCAAGACCATATACACACCGTCAACACTATCTTACCTCTTGTCCCTGACCAACCTTCTTCACAGGATGAAGAACCCTCTTCTCCTATTAGTCCTCCATCTATTTCTCCTATACTGAAGGACGCCTTGATCACACTTACGCCATTAGCCCTACCTTCATCCAAAGACCTTACCTCTCCTACTCCTCAAGCACATGTAGAAGGCATGATCATCCCTACCCTCTGCCCATTTGAGGAGCCACCCTCTCTTATTTCTTCTCCACCAAGAGAAGACCCTATCTCTTCACCCATTTCGATTGAGGAAGACCCAGTCATGGTTTCCTCTTGCCCTTTGCCTAGGATTGTTACATCTCACTCACCTCCGTCCACATCTAAACCCAAACCCGTATTTAACCTCGCCTCGCACAATAGTGGCCCTCGACTCAAACCCACGAAGACCACTAGACCACATCGGAGGACTCCTCCCCCACCTTCGTCATTACCTTCAATCCTAGGCCCACATCCATCCACTTTAATAGGAGTACTGCCTACTCCCATCCTTCACAGAGGCACGTCACCTCCATTACTCTACCAACCTGTCAAACATATATCTCCCTCAAATCATCGACCAACGTCTCTTACACCTCTTAAACCAACGTCATCAACCCTCACTGCAATAAAATATCCAGACCCGTTAGCAGGTTCTTATACCTTGCTGTTACGGCACTTATTGCAGTCATCTCGCCTCAACCTTCCGCCTCTCAAACCATATCATTCTCTCAGACCTAAACCACCTTGGTTCGATGACACTCATATTTGTGCATATCATCGCACACCTAGACACGACACGGAGCATTGTTGTGCCCTCAAGGTCTCCATTCGCCAATGTCTAGGGAATGACACCTCTCTTCTTGACCACGTTATCAAGCCTTCAACACCGCCCCTCTCATCAACTCTCGGATCAAGACCCTCCTGGTTTGACAACTCTAAATACTGTCACTATCATCATACTCCAGGACATGACACTGAGCATTGTTGTGCTCTTAAAGCTGTCATTCATCACCAACGGAGAAAGGATTCCCTTCTCATCAAGGATCCTCTAGACCATCCCTCCCACAAGTCATCAACACCAACTCATACCTCTTCAACCTCATCACCTAAATCGGAATCTCCACGCCAGGTTCTGGTTCCTTTGTCACCTTTAACCCCCTTATTCAACATCAACACAGTCCATCTGACCACTAAACCTCAACCTACCTTAACCAATCCGTCAAACATTCTCCCTAGCCGCTGGGGGAATTCAACCTTCATCCTAACTTTGACCAATTTTTCAACACAGTCTCGACCACATATCAATCACTCTTTCAACTTAGCCTTAACCAGACTAGCAACCAAACATTTAACCCAACTTCAACCAAACATTCGACCCAACCAATGACCAAATACCAACCAATCAACCCTTGACCAACCATTTACCAACTATCAAATGACCAAATCTCAACCAAACATTGACCAACTTTTTTATCCATACATTCAACCAGTCTCGATCAATCAACGACCATATCAGTCAACTTCACATCCATCCACTCATCAATCAACACGTGACCAATATGGAGCAAAGTAAACGAGGCAAGTTTGCTCCTAATTGGCTCGGACCTTTTATTATCACGCACAAGTATGGATCAGGGACTTATCGTCTGTCTTCTCTTGATGGACGCCCAGAACCTGAGCCTCTTAATGCGTTGCATCTGCGACCGTTCTATTGCTAGTCGAGTACTCGTCCACTTGACACTTAACTTGAGCTCATCCCTTGAGCAATCCCTATCCTCTTAATCCTACCTCCTTTCAACCCTATTCCTCTTAACAATTCCTATAACCCTTTTATGCGGTATGGATGCTTTGTCCTCATAAAAGGGAGTCCTTGACCTTCTATAATCTTGTCCATGACTCACATTTCTATCAAAACAAATAAAGATGTCACAATATCCATGGTCACTATATCTATATCAAAATCAAAAAGTAGACTGCTCCCTCGAAGGACAGCTGTACTATCATTGCTGTAATTAATAGACTGCTCCCTTGAAGGACAGCTATTCAAAAGCCCTTTTATTAAACAAAAATCTAGACCACTCCCTTGAAGGATGGCTATGACTAAATCTGGCACTAAACAACACTATTTTAGAAGCTTCCCGCATTGATCAGCTTCATAACCTGACCACCAAACAAACGACATCTCTATGCAGGCTTCCCACATTGATCAGTCTGCGCCAAAAAAAAAAAAAAAAAAAAGTCATGGACTTGACTTATATTTGTCTCAGGGTTTCCTATAAAAAGGGGCATCGTTATCTTTGCTCTTAAAACGGGTTACCCTTCTTCCTCCTCCTATCACCCACTCAAGGGACTTCGAGCTCACTTTAATGTCGAAGTGATTCGATTACCGCTCTAACATAACCACGGTCAACGACGTCACGCATGAATGGGGCTCTTGGTTCTCATAACCCCTATTTATGCTATCTTTTTGGTCCTTGTCAATGAAAGAGCAATATGCTTTTCACTTCTTCTACACTTTGGTCACATTCACCTTCATCACTTGTCAATCGACTCAACTCAACTCTCTTTTCAAACCATCAACCTGACCTAGCCTATTCACCCTAGTTTCTATGGACACAAATACACATGGAAACTATCGACCCACCACAATTTATGTTCAGCATAAACCAATACTTGCTGAAGCATAAATAAACCTCAATTCATTTTTAGCATACATCCATCACAAATATGGAATATTGCTAGGGATGAAAAACCCCTCAACCAATGTTGCAGAATACACCATTTGGAAAAGGCTGCAACATCTTTTTTTTCCTCATCATTTCATCCAATCATCGACCAATCTATCAACCATTTTAACCACCTGTCTACCACTCGGACGCTTTGTCTGAACTACATTGGTCTGAGGCCCTATCACCAGGGCTATGTAGGCAGCACTCAGTTGACATGGGGTCTTCTGAGGTTAGCTCGACCATTCTCGTTTGTTCGTCTCTCTAATGGACAAACCTTCTTTCCTTCTTTTAACCATAATCTTGTCCTTGACCATGACCCATTTTATCCCTTTGATCCTTCCTCCCTTCTAGGGAGAACTACATTGGCCTGAGGCCCTATCACCAGGGCTATGTAGGTAGCACTCAGTTGACATGGGGTCTTCTGGGGTTAGCTCGGCCGCATCCTTTCATCCATTCCTCCCCTCGACCACCAACCATTCGAGATCATGCCTATCTCTGCTAACCTCGACTACTTCCAAGACATTTTTGCCTTGGTTGTTTTTGCATGTATGCTACCTCATGACTGGTTAGCAGAATTGTGTGCAGACCTTTTTGAACCCTCACAAGTATAGGATCGCAAACCAGTTGATCCGCACTACTTGTGGCTTTTTCGTGTTTCTAGGAGCACTTCCTGAGCCCGGGATACCTGGAACACGATGACCATTTAGAGCTTCAGCTTAGATTGAGTGACCCAATCAGTAGATGACTAAATGCTGGGGCCTGGTTATTTCAATTTTGGCACTCCTCGACCCTTGACCTGTGACACTTTTGACCTGACCATCTCGTGCAGTGGTATGCGTGCAATCACAACTTTTGCAGCGTTCACCCTCACCCCTTTTTTATCCACTCTTTGTCAAATCAGCACCCGATTCTCAGTTCCCTTCCCTCGACTCCTACTTTGAGGGGGAATACCTCATCCATAATCAGGGCAACCTATCCGCTTCCTATTTTTGTCTTGCAGTTCATTCAAACAACCAACAAGATGAAATCAACCTTATCCCTCACCTGGGGCAATCACTCCTATTTTTGTCTTGCAGTTCATCAGAACAACCAATAAGACAAAAAGGGGCAAATGTAGACACTGAAATCGTGTCGACTCCCCTGGTCACTCCCTGTCTTAATCTTCTTCACCTATTTAACCCTTGTCGATCACTTGTTCCACCAACCTTAACCCTGGCAGCATGTAATAATGAGCACAGAGCTAAAGCTAGACTCTATCCCCATTGTGCATCTGCCGACGACGGTCTTCACCCAGCCGATGTCGCCGATGTCGGTCACCTATCGGCCGACGTCGGCAATCCTACCGATGTCGGTCACCTTGCCGTTATCCGTTATCAGTTATCATTCAGTTTCCTAAAATGGTTGTCGAACCGTCTCTGGGACCGTCCCTCACCTTCATCAGCCTCTGCCAACCATTCAAAATGCTGATCAATCGAAACCCGTGCAATCATTCAATCAACCTGCAAACTCTGACATCAACACTCTTGGCATCAACCCACTCTCGACATCAACCAATCTGCATTCAATCTGGCACTGCAACTATGGCTTTTATCACATCTTTTGGCAGGTAAGTTTTTACTCTGTTTGTTTTATTTCTTCTTGGTTACTATTTCTGCATTAGCTCTGTCATCCCGAATCCACAGACCCAGCATCTCTCATTTACATCCCTGCTTCTGTCCCGACCTTACCTTGCCCAGACCCTATCCCGACCTTACCTTGCCCAAACCCCGTCCCGAAGCTTCAAACCCCATCCCGACTCGACAAAAAATCCCTTTTCCCGACCCTGTCAAGACCTTCTGCAACTCGCCCAGACTCTATCCAGAACCTACCCAGACTGATGCCGGTCACTTCCCCGACCGATGACGATACTTCAACTGACGTCGGCACCTTCCCAGACTGACGCTGGCACCACAGAGACCGACACCGGCGACTGTGCATAACAGTGCCGCTTATCAGGTACGCATTTTTATTTTTTGTCATTTATTTCTGTCATTTTAATCTACTTTCATCTAATATTACACTTTTTATCAGTGGGTTGATATCCTTCTAGGGAGTCTTCGTACTTCCAGGATCGGGCGTTCGCCTGACAACCCACCATATCTTTGACTAACATCTTTCTGTGTTTTAGTCTCTTTTTCGCAGGTGTCATTCCTCCACAGCCAAAGAGGAGAATCTTCCAACGTCTGATTTCAGTGTGCTCAACTTTATCAGGTACTTCTAGCCTTAACCTTTTATTTCAGTTTCTTATTTCTTCTTTGAATGTAGAAAGCAATTTTGCATAGAAACACCAACCAAGGGTACAACACTTAGATTGGTATGCCCCAGTTATGCACTTTCTCTTTATGTAAATTCACCCCAAGGACTCAACCACATGCATTAAATATCCCTCTATTTGAATCCACACATTATATGCTAAATAACTAAGTTATCTTCAAAATAAACCATATAGGGTTATACCTTTGGTGTGTATTAGAAGAAGAGGCCAAGGACATAATGGTAAGTTTCAATAAAAAAACTAGGAACTAACCATCCTATGAAAAATGCCATGGATCACAAAGTTATCTGATTAGGTTAATATTAGCCCATGTTATTTAGAGATGTTACACTCACATTCATTTCTATCACTAATGCTAAACCTTTGCTAAAATGGAAATGCATGCTACAATTCCTCTAGAACCTTTGTAGAGTTTGTGTCATTTTCACAATGTGGGATAGATTTTATGGGAGTTATTAAACCTAATTCATAAACCAATCATAAATTTGTCATAAAAATAATAGACTACTACACTAGATGGTCTGAGGTAGTTATGACCAAAAAGAGCACTGCTACTAAAGTCATCAAGTTCTTGGAGACTACCATAGTCACCCATTTTGGGGTACCCATTTGTTAAGTATGTGATAATGTACCCACCTTTCAATCCATATAATTCATATATTGGGCCTATGATAAACAAATCACTCTCAAATTATCCTCTAATCACTTACCATAAGGGAATGGATTAGAAAAATCCAAAAACAAAAACTTGATCAATGTCATCAAAAAATTATATAAAGAGAAGCTCCAAGAATGGCACTCATTGCTAAAATTTACCTTATGGAAAAACCCCACCATATATAAACAAGACTTAAAAATATCTCCTTTCCTTATAATCTATAGATTAGATCCAATCATGTTGGTCACTCTCAAAATTCCTACTTATAAATTCATGCAGTGATTCATGAAATTGAATAAAAAAGTGATTTCTAGACTCCACTTGATTTAGCTAGAGGAAGCCCAAAATAAAGCTATATTGAGCTTTAGTAAGCATAAATACACATTCAAGAGGTGGTTTTATAAGAGGGTGAAGGTAAATACATTTATAATCTTAGACCTAGTCTAGATGTGGGACAAAGCCCATGATAAGAAAGGCCAACATTTAAAATTTGATCCTCTCTATATTAGCCCATACCATATAGACAAAATACTAGGCTAAAATGTCTTTATCTCAAATATATTGAGGGTAATCACCTATTTATTCCACTAAATGGATAGTTCTTAAAGTAATATTTATTTACTGTCCCCTCCAAAGTGATTTTAGACTAATCTAAGTAGGAGGTGATAATTTATAGATTAGATAGATTTACTATAGTTATGTGTTTGCTTTTATCATGTGTTTGTTTCTATTGGGTGATTTTTTTTGTGTTGTATTTTACCCTTTTTCCCTTTCTTTGTTCTACATTGTTCTCCTGATACCTGACCCTTATTAGTAACTACTTTAGGTGGTGGTCAGAGTCTAGAAGGATTGTTGAGAAATAGTAAAGCCCATATTAAGACCTTTGACTTAAGTGATTCCAATCCTGTAAAAGGGAAATTTTAACACCCTAGATCCAAGAGGCTAATGATTCTAAAATAAATAGGTGGATTTTAGAATAGTCGACACACAAAATGGACACTAAATTGCACTTATAATAATAGTTATAGAAGATATTGGATTATTCAAGTTGATTAAGGACTAGATGTCTATTCATAACTTTCATGCTATCCATTCACCCTTGGCTTGGTGTCTAACCCTCAATGGATAAGACTAATAAGTAATGATATTTTCTTGGGGAACTTAGAAAAGAATAAATAAAGCATATAGAATATAAATTATGATTCTAACTCAAAAGGGATATACAGTCAATCTCCACCATAGCCTTTTCAACCTGGATGGAAGTGGAGAAAGGCCATGAATAGGTCTAGAGGCATCTTTATCAATGATATGGATTCCAATATGGAAGTAAAGCAATACCCTAGTCATTCCCCCCAAGCCATCAAACTAACAATTCCTCAAGGAAGTTTGATAACTAGTCCATCCTTGATTATTCAAAGGTAATCTAAGAATGAACCATAATGAAAATCACTTCTACACACATTAGTGGCCATTTATGGGTGGAAGTTTGGTATTTTGATTGATATTTTGAGACTTTATTACCTCATATTTTTTATGGATGATAAAATACCCCCATATAATCTTTGTGATGAGCAAGGAAAGAAGGATAAATGGGTTAGGTTCTAAGTGTTTCTCATAACTTTCCCCACCAAAGTCACCATTTTTTGTGGTCAACACACCCCCTTTCTCTAATATGGGGGACCCCTCTAAAAATTTCATGAACCAGAGCTTTAGAATTCTTTTTTTAATTTTTGTTAATGACACCTCAAAACTTTTGAATATACATTGCCTTGATTTTCTTCAGGTAGTAATAAACACATTTGAATTTTTCTAAAAATAACTAAATAGTGTTTTTTCTCCTTTAGTATATCATGGTGATGATGATACAAGTTGATTTTTAATTAGATTTCTTAGAGTCTAGTTCCTTTTAAAAAGTAACGAACTAGTTATCCTCCATGTAAAATCAAGTTCTCTATTTCGAAAGGGTAAGCTTTAATGAATCATTTTCTTTTCATCTTTCTTACTTCACCATTTTTTCAATCTCATATAGCCAAACTAAATTCAAATTTACCATATCATTTGGGATCAGAGAGGGTAGTCCCTTGGACCTATCAAAGACATTAGAGCCCAGGAAATCCTATCCCAATGAGAAATTTCCATGTCATTTGGGGTTAAATAAAAAATTCCTCTATACCTATTAGAGATGTTAGAGCTCAAGAGGGCCTAAATGAATGGGAAGTTACCATGTCATTTGGAGTCAGAGTGACCAATACTCTAGACTTATTAGAGATGTTAGATCCTAAGAGAGCCTAACCCAATGGGAACTTAATAATTCATTTTGGATTAGAGCTATCAGTCCCTTAGACCTATCAAATATGTCAAAGCATGGGTGATCCTAAACCAATGGTAACTTTCTCCATTTTTTATGGTTAGAGTGGATAATCCCCCAAACCTATCACAGATGTTAAATCCTAGGAGATCCCAATAAAATGGTAAATTTTCACATCATTTGAAGTAAGATTAACCAATCCCCCATACCTGTCAGAGATCTCAGAGCCCAAGATATCCTAGGCAAATGGAAAATTTCTACATCATTTGGAAATAGAGTAGCTATTCCCCTAGACCTATTAGAGATGTTAGGTCCTAGGAGAGCCTAACCCAATGGAAGCTCACCACATCATTTAGGGTTATCTTATCTAGTCCCTTGGACTTGTCATAGATGTTAGAGCTTGGGAGATCTCATTTGAATGGGAAGTTACAATGTCATTTAGAGTTAGATTAGCCAATCCCCTTGACCTATTAGAGATGTTCGAGCCTAGGAAACCTTGGCCCAATGGAAAATTTCCACATCTTTTGGAGTTATAATGACTAGTCCCATGGACCTATTATAGATGTTAGAGCTTGGGAAATCTTGACCAAATAGGAAATTTCAATGTCATTTGGAGTTAGAGTGGCCACTCCCCTAGACCTATCAAAGATTTTAGAGCCTAGGAGAGGTTGATCAAATGGGAAGCTACCATGCCATTTGGAGTGAAAGTAGATAGTTCCCCATACCTATCAGATACTTTAGATCCTAATAAATCCTAGCTAAATTGAAAACTACCATGTCATCTAGTGTGAAAAGGAAATAGTTGCCACTTGTAACCTAAGAAGCTTATAATGAATTATGGATAAAACTCAATGGCCAATTAAGATGTGCCATGTGTCCCTAGGTGATACATCACCTATCATTTGGGAATGACATGGAGTACACAACCATTCTTAGGTGCCAACCATTAATGGGAGGACCAATAAATAGATGACATGTGTTATAAAGTAAGAGTTACTTGAAGGGCCTTTGAGAGATGTGATTGCATGCCTACCATGCACTAGGCATTAACAAAATGGGAAGCTATCTCTAATTAGATAGTTTTGAAAACATCCCATCCCCATTTTTATATCTAGATGGTAGTGGAGGATCATGAGATCTAAATTAAATTTTAGATTTATAAATAGAGGGAAAAACTCTAGCTACCAACTCAATTTCAAATTCACAAGTGAGATATCAAATGCCATTAATTAAGGGACATGTATGTATACACTTATAAATACCAATAGAGGCTTGTTAAAGATTACCATTTTTACCTTATAATAAATATTAGACTCCTTGATTTTAAAGATACAAAAAATCCCTATATCACATGCCTCTAATGCCTAAAGCTTCATAATTCCACCTTTGTTCTACTCTAATTATTACTATAGCCTCAAACCTAAAGGCTAAGCCTAAAAACTAAGACAACTTTACCTAATAAGTTAATAATGTATAAACACTATAATGACATATTTAAATTAATTGAGAATGTCCCTAGGGATTCTTATGACATTGAAGACTAGCTAGCTGAGTATGAGGATGCCTTTCAATCCTATAAAAGGTGTGGACTCCATAGAGCCACAACTAAACTATAGGTGTTTCCTAACACTAACCTAATGGGTGACATCATCCATAAGGATATCCTCATATAGGATTTTGTCAATGATTATGTGTGTTCACCCACCTCTTGGCACTAGATTTTTGATATATCTAAGAATGCCTTCAAGGCATACTATTATCGCCTAGACTTCTCTTTCTCATACAACATAATAATAATGTCATTCTAGATTAACATCTATCAGATCTATGACATCCTCCATGACTAGGTTGAGAAACTTTACTCAAATTGGGTTAAAAAGTAAAAGATAAATACCTATAGATTCCACACTTTCTAAGAAAAGGTTTGAGTAGGTATGATCCTATTGAATTAGTTGTTCAAAGACTTATACTACCAATAAGTTAGATAGTTATAGTTTCCCCTTATACACATGATCATAACTTGATCCAACATCCTAGAAACTAGAGGTTTGATCAACTTCAAGTTGGTCCATGATATTTTAGACACTCAAAATGGGGATAACTTCTACATGATGAGATACTTTCTTGACACAATCTATGAAATAATCTCATTCAAGCCATTGCCCTTTCCTACATGTGTTCTCAATGGCCCAACCATCTATGTGGTCTTCTAGAAAATGTATGGCCATTAGTTACACCAACATGTTTAAGATTTCTATGACCATTTTTACCTAGTGGTGTAGTAGGTGGTCAATTAATATATGATGCCCCAACTCTCAAAGGTAATTTGGGACTCTACCATAGTTATTGGTGAATACTATTTGTACAAAGATGTCACAATGATTCAAGTCATGGGCTTCCTCCAAGACCCCCTAAACCTACCATATTATATACCTAACTAATTAAATTAAAATGAGATCACCTATCAATTTTTTAATGGTAATTTCAACTTCTACATACAACATCATTAGAAGGCATGCCTATATATCTTGATTACCATATTATGCCACATCTACAGGAACTTCCCCTCTATACAAAATATGGAAGCCAAGAGAGACTTACTCCCACTATAAAAATGCAAGATTTAGTAGTGGGACCCTAAAGGGTTTATTTGATCCCACTTGTCTAAATTCTCAACTTGGCTCAACATCAACTATGACCATCAATCCAAATATGATGATAAACTCTATTTAAACACCATAAATGACTAGGAGGTGCTATGCTAGATAGTAGTGAAGATGAATAAAGGGAATAAGATATCTCAAGTAGGACCTTTCACAACTCCTCCATCTCTTTCTCAATCTGAGGAGGGCTTGAATCTAATATCTTTAGCCATATTTTAGAGAATCATATTGTGCATCCCACTACCTTCTCCTCTTTGATATCTTACCTTAATCCTTGGTCCACTTTTTCTATCATCCTAATATCCTCAAGATCTAACTCTACCTCTACCTTTTTTACTTTCTCCTACTTTTCCACCTCTACCTCCTCTAGTTACTCCTTGATCTCAACCTTTGTTTGCTCCATTAACACTAGTAACTAGGCCTCAATAGAGATAAAATCAAACCACACAATACCAAGTAGCTAAAGTACATTTTGTTTAATAATCAACATCATATCCTCTAATATTTTATATGGCCATGAGAGTGACACCCAAATAAGGCACTTAGTATGCACCCATATAGGTTCCCCTTCTCACTCTTTCATCTCCTCTTATTTCACTTCCAACCCTTACTCTCATCACATTCTGACTCCCTATTCTAGTGTCCACTAGCTCACCTCCATCTCCCCCTCTTTTCCCATTATTTCCCCTCCATATTTTACCGTTATACCATTGAAATCAATCCTTTTGAGCATTATCACTTCCTCATTCCATTTTGCTCTACACATCTCATAACTTAGAATCCTCTTGGTGCCTCCCTTAGGCATGCCCTCAATAGTATGCATGACTATAGCCTTTGAAATCCTATCACCTCTAGGATAAACCCTCTTAGTCCCCACTCTAGTTATCTCAGTGCTCCCGTTTATGGCTCAAATTCCTTATCCATCATCCCCTTTAGTATCCACCATCATAGCCAAACCATCTACCATAACACCTATAGCCAACCTAAGAAAAAGGTCAAAGAAGAAATATAAGGTGACCATCCTTTAGCTCTAACTTGAAGGCCTTTAGTTCTAGCTCCATATCCTATACAAGTCTTTGTGACACCTCTAGACCTAGTAGTAGCATCCCAATGATTAAATATATAACTCCCTCTCTCCCTTACTTAAGGACCCTCTAACTTCACCTTCAACCAACTCATCTCATCCCTATTCTTCCATGACCTAGGGCAATCCTACCTCAGGTGAACCTCATTCAATAATTGTGGTGAGATAAATGTTTTCATGGGCCTCCCCTTTTATTCTACCTCACTTTACTCCTTTTTCCCATTTTTCTCAACTTATTTCCTCTTTCACTCCTTCCACTTCCTCCATCTCTCATCCACTTCATCATTTTCCCTTCACCACCATCATAGCTATACCTCTTACACCCACCACAACTTGATGGATTTTCTTGAGGACATAGGCACCACAGGTGGATGTTTAGGTAGACCTATATGTATAGTGGATTTTTGATATGGAATCTAGGATAATGAATAGGATGCTTACTCAAATATTCATCTAGGAGGGAAACTTGGTGATATAGAAGACTCATTAGGATCTATTTTCCCTCACCAAGGTGAGTTATAATATTAGATTAGAGAATATGGTTGAGGACCTAATATATATCTTATGAACTACCCATGACATGTTTGAGAAACTCTTTGAAGACATGAAGATCCAATTCTAAACTCTCAATGCTTAAGTGAATATTACATTCCTAATTATACTAATCAAATAGGTCAAGGATACCCTCCAACTAATTATATCAATCCTTGGGGAAGTAGTGAGGAATTGGGCCAAGACCAATGCAATTATATAGTGGATGGAGGAACACATGGGGAGAATCATCTAAATTGATAGGAAATGATGTAATCTTTAGGAAGTTTTCAATAAAGGAATGTTCCTAAAGCTCAAATTGATGCCAACTTTAGACTTGGGGTTTTACCAAACTTATACTAAAAACATGAGAGTGGTGATGGAGGAATGGTTAGCCTTAACCTATACTAAAATAAAAACCTTGGAAAAGGATGAGAAAAATATATTTACCTACTTCAAGGAGGTTAATATCTCTAAGTTATTCCACTTAGATGGCACTCTACTTGACCAAGGGAAATTTATATTCCACCTAGGTCAATTTGACCAAATTATGAGGGAAAAAGTCACCAAAGTGAACCAAGAAGGAGTGTGGGTGGTTTTAGACATGTCAACTCAGTCTAATATAAGCATAAAATAAGTCTCCATAGTCTATGACTCAATGGAATAAAATTTCCAAATATCTTAGAGATTGGTATCTTAGGTAGATATGATATTTAGGGAGCCTCCAATGAACTTAGCTAATTTAGACAAGGAGTTTATCCTAATGGTAACCACACTAGAAGCTAGGTATTAGGTCCCTAACTCTAGTTTATTGGAGTTTTTGTGTGAACCTAATATCCACCTCAATACATCCAAATATTTTGGTAAGTTGTGATAATCATTTTGATACCTAGATGGACGATGAAGTGTAAAACATGCACCAACTAATAGATGGATAACAATCTCCTAAATAATCAAGGCATTAGTGAAGGTGTGATGAAATGTGGTAAGTGGAACACATAGATCATGGGATCATAGAGTTGATGGTTATGATGGAATAACTCTATCTTAGTACATGTATACATACTATACCATAGTAAAGATGCTCCTAAATGCCTATATAAAGAACTCAAGCTAGAAAAGGAAAAAGGGACAATTTTAACAAAGCTCTAGCAAAATGATTTTGGAAGCATGCTCTATAAATCTTTTTCTAGTGGCCATTGAGGCTTAGATATAGAATGGAGGCTAATTTGGCTCCAATTGTATGTGCCCAAGCTCATCTATTAGATTATGGGTTGCTAGTAGTATGATTTTGAATATAAACTCTTATTCTAGGCATTAAATAGTTAGTAATGATGTTTATCTAAAATACCCTCATGATTATCTTGGTTCTCATGTTTTGTAATATTGTTATGGGATGCAAGTGTTTGTGTTATATCACATCTTTATTAATTATAAGATCTGAAGTTCATGTGCTTTATTGGTTTCACATCTTAATGTAGTCTCTATAATCATCATTCTACATGCAACATGAGTATAGATCTACACTCGTGAGACCAACCTTTATTTAATTTGAATTTGTTAAGTATGGAGAATAGCTTAAATCAAATTAGTCTTATCACCCACCCAGTGCCTATATAACCCTGAGATTACCCTCAAATAGGCCTACACCTATTTATTTTCTCCTCAATTAAGTTAATGTGGTAATGATTGACCCCCTCCTCCTTTCTCAAGCCTCACACCATGGAACAATTATCCCAATTGGGGGCCCATCAATAGAATTAAACAAAAAATTTGGATGCCCTTAAGGAGTAGTTTATTTATACCTTCTCCTTTTCTTCACAAAATCTTGACCAAATTGACCTAGTACAAATAGCTTGAATGTTAGTGTTTGAGGATGTTAATCTATTGTAAGAGTGCCTAAGGTACATGTTCAATGAAAAAGGTTTATCACTCCCAACCTTTTTAAAATAATAAATTTTGAATAGTGACTCTAGTGATGAAGATGATGACACTTGAAAAGCACACAATTGAAAGAATTGTGTAAGAGTTAAGAAGTTAGTGTGTCAAGTTAAATATGACACCATATAATAAGAATAACCTACCCATATTTAGGTATAAATAACTAAGGGTAGTATATAAGTCACATATCCACACTAGGAGAAGCATGAACCTTACCAAGTGCTATTAAAAACTACCAAGTTAGATATCAGCTTGGAGGGGGAGTCCAAAATTGCCATTCTAGGTGCCTATTGGTTTGACACAAAACTAACACATTGTAAATATAATAAAATAATTCCAAGACATATTTTTCATAACTATAATGATATGAAAGTCATCCACCTATCCCTTAGGAAAATGAGCATCAAACTAGTCAATGATGTGATACCAGTCAGGAAGAGGTTCTATAGAATGAACCTAAATATTTGCACTAAGGTAAAAATTAAGATTGATGACATGATAGACATAATATTTATCTACCAAGTGTATTATTATGATTGGGTCATCCCCATAGTCATCAGCATTAAAAATAATGGGTACATTCAAGTTTGTGTTGACTACAAGATGTTAAATGTCACCCGCATGATTGACCCCTTCCCAACTCCATTCACTGATGAAGTATTATATGGCATCATAGGTTGGAAAATATACACATTTACTGATGGTTTTTTAGGTTATCATCAATCCATATTAAGGAGAAAGACAAACCAAAAACTACCTTTATAATTGAGTATGGATGTTTTGCATATAAATTGAAGCCCTTTGGGCTGGAGAATGTGCCTAAGTTTTGTGCTCCAAAAAGTTTGATGGCTTAGTCAGAAGGTAGACTAAGATTTTTTTATGGGTTAATGTTAGGCCCCTAATTATGGTTTGTTATAGTTTTCATGCTAGATTAATATCTGCCTGAACATGTCTAGATATTTTTTCAAGTGGTTAGCCTAATTGTTTTGATAGCAAGATAGAGAATGCAATGCAAAACATGTGCCATATGGCTAATAACTAGCCATCTCTTGGATAATAAAGACATCAATTAAGGTTTGAGGAAATGTGGAAAGTGAAATGTGGAGATCAAGGGATCATGGAGATGATGGTTATGATGGAATAACTCTAGATCAGTGCATGCATAAAACCCTCACCTTGGAAAATATTCTCTTGAAGGCCTATATAAAGATCTTGAGAAGGAAAAAGAAAAAGGGAGAATTATAGTGAAGCTCTGGGGGAATGATTTTGGAAACATGATATGTAGAGTTTATTATAGCATCCATTGAGGCTTAGATATATAATGTAATCCACTCTCACTCTAATTATATGTGATCAACCTCATTTGTGATCCTCTAGGTTATTGGTAGTATGTTTTTGAATTTAAAATCTTATTCTAGACTTTGAAAATTTATTAATGGTGTTGATCTTAAATACACTCATGTTTGTATATTTTTTATTATTATTATGGGATGTAAGTGTTTATGTTATGTCACCTCTTAGTTAATTATGTGATCTAAAGTTCATTTGTTTTACTAGTTTTTCATCTTAATGCAATCTCTATATTTTCATGATGTCATCATCATTCCACATGAAACATGAGTATACATTTTTACCTATGAGCCCAACCTTTATTTAATTTGAATCTATTAATTATGGCTAATAACTTAAATCAAATTATTATTGTAACCCACTCAACACCTATATAACCTTAGGCTTACCCTCAAACAAGCCTACACTTATCTATTTTATCCTAAGCTAAGTTAATGTGGTAGTGTTTGATCCCCCTTTTTTGAAGCCTTGCACCATGGTACAACTATCCCAATGTGGGGCCTAGTTCCTTCTCATGTATGCTTCAATTTAGTACATTGGGATTTTAACTTCTATGAATTTATTATGGTGTAACCAAGGGATTAAATGTTAAGAACAAAAGGAGTTATCATGGGCTTTCACTTGTTTATAAAAGACACCTACTAGACATTTCACAACACTAGGAGTGTCTAGTCAAAGTCGTTAGGAGTTGGCCTCTCTTAACTACCTCCACATGTTTACTAGTGGTCCCCTACAACTATATTGTGTGTTTGTTGGGATTTATTTTATCTCATACTTATAAATATTATTATAACTAAAATGAGTGGCCATCATGTCCCAAGATGGGATCCTCATGATTTTTGGAGGTGATTCAATCCTTATATATTTATAGAAGAGTCATATTATATTTTAGGGGTCAACTAAAAATTAATTAGAAGTGTTAGATTATTTCCTAGATTTCATGATTCATTATGGACTATAATAGTGGCATGAATTTATAATTTTAATAGCTTTTCACTCTTTTAATGAATATAATATCTATTTTATGCAAAGGGGTCTCTTATGTGTTCAATTTTATTTCATCTTCATATTTAAACTATCAAAAGTGTTAATTTAATTAGATTAACACTTTTCCACTTTATGTATGTCATTATCATGATGTGATTAGCTATTATATTATATGTGTGAGTTCATTCATTTCTCTTTTGGTAAGTGTTGATAATTTGTGTGCCTAGATACAAATTTTCATATGGTGTTTATGTGTTTTCAACAATAAACATCTAGTACTAATATTTAGTAGGAATTCACATTTAAGGTTTACTTCTAGTTCCCTTAGAATCTCCCCATTGTATGTTCTTAGAGGTATAAATTTATTTAAACTAAGTCTATAGTGGTATAACTATGGAAAATTCACTTGGTTTTTTTTAATGACCACTACATTGATCTCATTTTAGACCTAGAGGCTTCTATTCTCTACCCTACACTTCTATACTTTTTTGTGTTTATTTATTGATTCTAAAATTCTCCTTTCCAAATGTGTTTAGAAATAAAAATCCCAATACTCAAGTATTTATAAATATATTTAACCTCTGTGAAGTATATCATATTGAACTTTGAGTGGTAATAGTGCATCTCTTAGAGACTATTCATACAGACTCCATTTGTGAAGTCTAATACCCAAAACCATGCCCCAGGCTAATCCTAGATTAATCCTTAAATGGAGGATAGAGGTCAATATTTTTACCCAACTTCCCATTTTTAATGAATGCTAAATATCATGGGTATATCATGATAATAAGAATATTGAATCAAATAATAGATCTTTTACTTTGACATGTGCCAAATATGTATGTAAAATAACACAAGAATCCAAGGCATGTGATGTTTGTGTTGCATCATGCTCAAGATGTAGCACCTATCATGAAAATAATGACTCTAATTTATAAGGTATTGTATATATAGATAGGAATAACTAGCCATAGGAGGTGTTTCCATTGTTGAAGGTTGATGATTTAAAATGAGCTGTTGTATAAGTTGGGTTTCCCCCAAAGTAGGTGTAAAAATATTATTATTTGAGGAAGTAGAAGATTGATCATTATTTGGTTTATTTTTAATTTCCATTATGGATTATATAATTTGTGCATTATCATGGGGATATTCCCAAAGTCTATCTCTACAACTCTATAAAATCTCATCTTTATTGATAATAAGAATTTTACTGTTAAGTGGGGGGAGAGTTTCTTGATTCCCATCTTGTGTATTAATTTTATCTTTACTGTACTTATTATCTTTTACTTTATTATTTTTATATAAAATAGCACTAGACACAACTTTTATATGTGTAGATGCATATACATGATGGACAATTTCATATTTTGAAGACTTTGTACATGCAATTTGATTTGCCAGTAATATGACCTTTTCACTAAATAATTGATTTTAATTCTATAATTTTTATATTATCTTTCTCATAATACTTATTTGATCCCTTAATGTCTCACAAGTGAAAACCATAGTTGTTTTTTATTAAACATTTTGGCACATACCCTATAGAGGAGTGGTGGAGGCATAGATACACTGAGTGTGGGTATTAGTAACAATAGTATAGGTTGTGTCATATCATGAAGGAGTGATAACATGGATATAATTAGAGGGAAATTATCTATAACCCTCATATATATGAGGAGGAGAAGGATAATCTTTCCTATGCATAGGATATGACATTAAAATGTGAAACATGGTTGTTAAGGTATTAAATTTATGTATTAAGTCCAATAAACTATATTGTAATTGATCCTATTTATATGTAATGATTTTATTCATAAACTAATTCCACATAAGATAATAATAACATGTTAGAGATAAAATGAAATATGAAATACATTTTAACTAATATAAAACATCATGTGCATGTGTGTTTATGTCATATTTAAATTCATTCCAAATAAAAGGAAACAAACATGAAAAAGAAGATAAAAAATTATGTACTAAAAAGTGATAAACTTCATCTTTCATTATTATAAAGACTATATGAAATACAAATAAAAAATATAAGGATATAAAATATGAGTGTGGGTCTTATAAGATTGGAAACATGAACCCTAGGGCTATCTAGGATTAGGGTTTATGCAATATTCCAAGTAATTAGGTTTCACCAAACGTTTTAACTTTTTATGATTTATTGAATGTAAATTTAAGTTGTTAAAGTTATGAGTATAGTAAATCAAGGTAAAAATATTTAATAAATACATCCACTAATTTGTAATATATTGACTTAGTTTGATCTTTTTAAAATAGAAATAAATAATCTAAATAAGTAATTAGTTATAAAATGATTACAATGGGAAATATGGATGTTTCCAACTAAGATAGAGGCTAATCTGAGTGTTGTAGATAAGATCTACATGACAAAACCCTTCCAAGATAGTAGTACCCTAATTAGATAGTAACACCATGTGGTGTTAATGTCCCTATTTTAGTGCTAGTTTCCTCTGTGTATAATTATTTTGATATTTTAAGTGCACATGTGTCTAGGTTTTCCAAGCCTATTCATGTGTGCATGAATTCTATATCTATATAGATGACCTAGTTTGATTGATTTTATGTGCAAACCCTAAACCTCCATGTTACTAGGGTATCTTTTTGACATAATTAGTAAAGTGTGTTTTTTAGTGGGGTAGGTTAAACATCCTCAATATCCCACTGTGATAATATTTTACTACATACTAGTACTTTGAAGAGGGATCAAGTTAGATGTAGTTCTCCCCACCTAAGTGCTAGTGCAAGTGCAAGTGAAGCTAGTATGATGCCAACTTGAGTACTTGAGATTGGAAACCTGAGTAATATGATATTAATAGTATTTTAGATGGTTTTATAAAAAATTAAGTATAATAGGGATTGATAACATTAATTATGCACAACTTGTTTTGATTTTGTTTGCATAATTTGCATCTAATTTCCAATTATTGGTTAGAGGGCTAAAATTCATGTGTGTGTGTGTGTGTATATATATATATATATATATACTATTTTAGTGCTTGTGCATGTATTAAATGAGTTATATTACAACCCTATGGGTAATTTATTTAAAAATATATCCATTGGTATCAAAATTAGGGAAAATAATAATAATGCCAAAATTGGGACACTAGTGCCATGGGGTGTTATTATCCCTATTATGGAACTAGTGTCTAGTACCATAACTTGATGAACCAAGGGCCAAGATACTAGAATGAGAGTTTGAGACTCCTTTAGGCATGTTTATGGATGTCTGTGGCCTTCATGAAGGGTAGATAAATTTCTAAATAGTCCCTAAGATAGGTCTAGGGCTAAGCTAGCTATGGGTGGTCTCAAGTAACATTCTTATAACTCAAGTGTCATTTTTAAGTGATTAAAAAGTAATTCTTTTTGAATTTGAGTTTAGAGTGAATTCACTTATTTACATATACAAAATCCCTTATTTATAGGACCTAAATTATATCTTTATTATGACTTTTTTTAATTTGTAAATAATATATGACTGCATTAGATGAATATTTTTTGCTTCAAGATTTCCTATTTTTCATTACATGTTGTCTTCCCATAATACATAATATCATTAACACCCATTTAATAAAATGAATCAAATCTAATAAGGATAAAACAAATAATTATATATCTCAAAACCTTTTAATTTCTCCTCCTATTAGGATTCAAGATTGTTAGAGCTACCATCCCATTATCATTATTCACCCATGGCTTATACTAGATTTTGTAGCCCATGTTGTTAACACCAAAATAGGTAGGACATCACATCATTAAGTACAATTTATATTTTATAAACCCCATCCACCTCCATTATTGATGGTGTTTTTATGCATATTCAATAAAAAATACCTAAGGCTTGTGCTTGTTAAGCCCGTCAAGAACAAATAGTAATTATGCTAAATTTCATATAAGAGTTGATAAATTAAAATCAATATTTCAATTCAAGGATCACATAATTTGAAAATAAGATCACGTATATAAATAATATAGACCATTATAGTGTTAATAATATATCTACATCTCCATATATCTATTTTTTCCACAAAATATATCATCTCAAGTATCTACAGCTATAGCCTTGAAAAGTATACAAAAGTCTAATAAGAGTTCAAGTAAAATTTTAAGATAAATGATTCAAAATAATTTGATCAAATTAACTCCTATGCATCCTCTAATGAGATCTAAATAATATTTTTCATATCATAGAATAGATGGGAATCATAAAAATAGTTACGTAGATTTTAAAAATCAAATGCAAAGTGTCATTAATAGTGGCGATTTTATAATAGATAAATCAATTAAAAAAATGGCAAAAATTAGAACAAGAAAGGCTTCAAAAATAAAAATTATTATAATAAAAATTACAAAAGGAACAAAATGAAAAAATAAAGGCTACAAAATAATAATTATAAAGGGTACACATTGAAAAGTAAAAGATATTCAAAGATAATATAAAAAAAGAGAAGTTGAAAAAATAAATTTGAGATAAGTAATAAATCACCTTTATGAAAAGGTTTGTCGTGAACTAAGTTGAAAATAAATATGTTCCTAAAAATTCTAAAGGTACAAATGTGGTTTATAATAATTCAAAAATTATATCTACTTCATACATAGAGGAAAAAGATAAGGCCAACACTATAGAATCTATGGCTATATTTTCAAGTCAATAAGTCAAGATAGAAACTAATTTTCTTTTTAGTACTCAAGTAGTTATACCTAATTAGTCTCTAGTTAAAAATGAGATGAAATATATTCATAATGATGAACACACTCAATATAAACATAATTTCAAGAAGATCACTCCAACATATAGTGTAGTTTGTTTTTCATATACATATACAAAAATATAATCAAAGTGGAATATCATAGTTTCAAGAAAAACATAATAAATTAGTTATCTAAAAAAATTATGACTAAATTTATGATTATGATTATGATTATGATTATGTATAAGATTAGTGTGATACTATAGATGACATAGGACTTACACAAAGGTATCCCATTTATGATATCTTTGGATTGTAATTATTAATTTTTACTTACTATATTTATCATATTCCACTTTTAAAATCCTTGTAATTGGTTCATTGACTTACATTCAAATATATGTTTGAATACTATGCTTTTAATATAAATTAATCTACATGTTTCTATCTTATTATGGTTGTAAAACCAAGTTAGGCTAAAATATATTGAGTGACCTGTATATTTTATTTTAATATAACATATAAAATTTTTATATTAGGTTTTATATGTGGGACTATATTATGGTATTAGTATATGTCCTTTTATTTCTTTCCATCTTAGGATTCAAAATGCCTACCTCTAATAGGAACCCTAATAGTCCACATCCCTTGGAATTTCTGTTTTATAGATTTTTTTTACCCTATGATTATACTAATGAATGGAATAATGATAATAATTGTATGATTAATAATTATAATGATGTATATGAGTAATATTATTGTGAAATAAATGATTATAATTATAATTATGAAGAAGCATATAGTAATTAAATGTAAGAATATACTAATTTTGAAATAAAAGATCCTAGATCCCCAAATTATTATTAAGAATCTTCTCTTAATTATAAATTATAACTATATGAAAAAATACTAATGTACATATTCCTATTAATCCCATTTTTTTAAATTTTAGTCTAAAGATGATTTATTTGATAATATACCTTGCTTATATTTACAATTTTCTACTACACTTCATCACATTCAATGTTACAAAGTAAAAATGCATAATAATAAATAACAATGCATAAATAAAAGTTATAATAGAACTAATACTACATAAAAATCACTTATAATAATATGAATAATAAAAATATTACAACATTATAATGTGATTCTTATTTTATCTCTATAGATGATGTAAATGTCACAAAAATAAAAGGCAAATCTTATTTTCTCTCTATAGACAATACAATGTTATAAAATTAGAATGTTATTATCCTTTTCTCTCTATAAAATGTCAATGATACGAAATTAGAATTTTCTTCTCCATTTTTATCTATAGATAATGCAAATAATATAAAAATAGAATGTAACTCTCCTTTTATCTATCTAGACAATGCAAATGACATAATTAAAATGTGTTTCTCTTTCTCTCTTTCTCTCTCTAGATAATGCCAATGTTGTATAATTAGAATGTGATTATTTGTATATCTTTGTATAAGTAACATATGTTATACCTTATCTCTCTACAAGCACAAATAAATGCACATAAAAATATATTTCCATATCTCATTCTAAAAATAATGTGATAATCAAATAATACATGTAAATCATAGTGACATTCAAAATGATGTACTTTCTCCTTTACAAACTTCATGTGATATGAATGATCCTATATGCAATGTTTCCAAGCTATGAAATGATGTTGTTTTATAATAAAATGATATTAGTGATTATTACATCATACCTATGTTTCAAGTAGATGGTAAATTATAACATGTGACTACAGCTTTCCAAATTACTACTATTCCTAATAGACATATTATATTCATGATGAATGTTATAAGAGACCCTCAAAATCAAGTATTGAATCTTAATTTACAATTTTTATCATGTCATTATAATATTAAATATAATGTCAATAAATATCAACCTATTATAAAAACATTATTGGAGTATGCATATCTAAAAGAATTTTTCATGTCTATGCGTCATTTATTTTATAGTCATGGAGACCCTACCAAACACTTAACAAAATATATACGTTACTTTGGTCATTAGGTGAAGGATGGATCTATTTAAAAAAAATATATTTCTATCAAAGTTTAATGATATATTCTTATTATTTATTATATAGTCTTCCTAATTGTTATTTTAATACTTTTATAAGTTTGAAAGACATTTTTATCAAATTACCACAAGTATGAAATTCCTAAATTAAAATTTTAATATTTATAAGGTTTAAATAAAGGTCTTGGTGAATATATTATATATTAAATTATATGAGTCAATAGTGATTTACATTATTTGATAGATCAACCCTAATCTTTTGAAATGAAGTTCATTTTAAATAAAGGTATTCTCTCTCCACTTAGAGAAATAACATTGCATAATTCTTACACTTATTTTGAAAAATTATATATGGATGCCCACCACTATGAATGTGATCTTGTTGGTGATAATTTTTGTCACTTGGATATTTCACCTACTTGATCACTAATTTGATCTAGTGAAACAATGGGATCATCCCCAAGGTGTGGGACCTTGAATCTTTGGGACAAACCTCTAGAGAAGGTTGAATTCCTTTATAAACTATGTGCACCTAATTTAAGATCAATTATAGGCCTAAAACTATGTTAAAAAGGGCTATTTATAGCTAAGACTATGTATTTTGGTCATGGATAAAGGAAGAGTATGAAATGAAACTAAAAAATAGGTGATACACCAAGTATAAAGATCTCCTCCAACCACTCTAATAGAATAAAATAACCTCTAAGGATGGATAATTTCATACACAATCTTCAAATGAAACATCTCTTGCATAAGTGTTTTATATAGAGGCAAGGGGCTTAAAATAGAACTAGGAGGAGTCACATTCTACCTTGAAAAAGGATGTAATGGTGAGTTTACATAGAAAATTCATGCATAAGTCTAGTAAAACATAGTATAAAAACTACAAAAGATGGTATTGTTGCATAGAGGTGAAAGAAATTGGATAACAATTCAAGAGAAAGCAGAGTTCTACATGTAAAGATAAACAATTCATGGAATACACACAAGATGAAAGTAATTCAAGAAGGCAAATTCATTCTTTTATTGATTTCAAAGGATCAAGCTAAAATTAAAATACTGAAAATGAGCATAGTTTTGTCATACCCAAGAGGAGGGTTCCTACACAAGTGATTTTCAATCCTATATATAAGAAATGGAGAGAAGAGAGATGATGAGAATGAAAATGAGAACTAATAAATATTATTGTTACTCCATTAATTCATCCTATACAAGATAAGAGACATGGAAAATGGGAGATTCAAGTATTCATCAATGTATTATCCTATTCCATGAATATCTCTTAATAATTTGGCATAGTAGTGTGAGAGGGGACCTTATTCCTTTGTATTTTTATCCTTTAGGAGGCTTGAACATGGTATATATGCTCTTCAATATTACTAAATCCTTGACAAACTCATGTGTTTACAACCTTAACTCATCCATATCCTCTTCTCATGCATGCATGCTAAAGATAATCTATCTCAAGCTGGTTTAGCTACTTAATTACCATGATCATTGACTTCCTGACTTGTAAATGGACTTCCCATGCCCAATTTGACCCTTTAGTATAATTTCCATGACTACCACTCTATGGAGGGAGTTACACATCTCTAGGCGTAGTTTTAAACTCCTTCATACTTCTCTCATACTCTTTATGACCACTTAATCCATTCATGTTAGTGTATCCATGCTATAAAAACATTAAATAGTAGAAATTTGTCTTAAAATTTAGGTAAAGGTGTCTTGAATAGGTTGAAAAGCTAGTGTATCATCCTATTTTCTCATGAGATCTCCTAGAGAAGCTGAGAAACCTAAATTTTCATGTTTTAAAATCCCATCTTGTACCCAAAATAACCTAAAATCATCCATTTACAACACCAAAGGACTCTTAAAAACATGTAGTACGTCTACAAGTTAGTTGTTGAGGTCATAAAACCTCCATCTCTTCAAGTTTTAGGCCTCCTAGTATATTAGGAGTATTAAATATCTTTTAATCTCTATGGGAACTCTTTTTCTTTAACCTTGCATCATCATGGAGGCCTTAAACCTAATTACAATTTGTAAATAGTTACCTAATATTTAACTAAAGTTTTTAAGACTATTTGAAGGTCTTTAAGATCATATAATCTACCTATTGTCACTTTGGATTGCACCCTCAAATAGGTTTGTTTCATGACCTCTTCACCTAGTTGACATAATATGATCTCTCTAATGTTTTGGGTGGCCTATAAGTAGATAAAACCTTCAAATAAGGCTGGATTCCTTGATACAACACCTAAAACTAATACTAACCTATTAAACTATAAAGGAAAAGAGAGAAAGAAAAAACTAAAAATCAAGAGAGGTGATGCACCAAAATCTTAACCTCTACTTGTCTATGATCTTTTGAAGTAAAGAAAGACTAATTAAACCACACAACCCCACCTTTAGATTATCTTTACATCAAAATTTCAAAATGGAGGTCTCAGGATATGCATGAATTAAGAAGGACAACTAAGAGGTGAACTAAATCAACAATAATGGTAGAATTCCACATCTAATTCCATACACAACCAATTATGACATTTCATGTGGCTTAAAAAGAGTAAATCTACTTGAAAAATGTAAGGATGAGAGGACAAAACAGAGGGAGTTAGGGCACTACCACTATCAATTGTGCAAAATCACAAGAATAAACTAAAATAAAGCTTTAAAAAGGAAAAAACCAACTTATTATTTATGTAAAAAGGAAATAACAAGTGTTAAATCAATCTAGGCTTCACCATAATTAGCTTAAAGGTTCTTATAATGCCATTCTAGGCCAATTTTATAAAAGAAAGTGAAAGAGAAAGAGGAATAGGATGTGGTAAAAGTACATGATAACTACCATACATAAATTAAGATATTTATGACAATAATAAAATAGTCTCATAATTCATCTTCATTCATTGGATTGGTGTGATAATAGTCTTCATGAAAAGGTGACATGGTTCTTAAATGAAAAGTTACAATTCTTTTCATTAAGGGTAGTTACAAATGGATCACTTGACTTTAATTCTCATTGTGTTATTGCACTACCTCCATGTCTCATGATGGATTTCAGTTATTTTCTATTTGGATCATCTCTCCATTGGATTCAAATCACCTTGATCATTTTGACACTTCACTCATGCCTAGACATCTTCAAGAATTGATGTCTCTTACTTCAATATTACCATAACACCCTTGCCCATATAATAGGTGTCTTAGAGAATATAATACCAACTTTGATCGTCTATGTAATTTATAACTCCGTAAACACCCTTGGCAAAGATTTCCATCACTTTGATAACAAGTATGAAAATCTTGGCTAATGACTATTACCATCCTTGAGGACTCTAAAATATATGAAGCTAATAAACTGTCTATTCCTAAACCCTTCAAAAATACATTTATATTATCAAATTAACTTATTTTTGACATGGAGAGGTATCCCATATTTTTATTATATGTTTATATGGATGTCATGAAGATTCTCACATTTTAAATGACCTCCAAAGGATCTACAACCTTGCTACCCTTGAAAAAAGATAATAATATTCATAAGCTTGGCTGAAGACTTTAAACCTATTAAAAAACCATGGGGGTCTTTTAAATGTTAGTGTAAGATTTTTTTAATCTATTACCAAGTTTTAGAAGGCTCCCAAATTGGGTAAGAAGACCTAATTGGCCAAAATCATGAACACATACTTGAAACTATAATGTTTTGACCATCTTCTTGCACATTTCCATCCACACATGCCAAATAATTTATTTAATATGTGATTAGGATGTTTTAATACATTATACAAGTGTTTTCAATGATTTTAAACTACATTTTAATTACTTAGAGTACTACTCTCACTCATCAAACTCCACTTGGGGTTTTATTAGGGTTTAAGAGGTGTTTGCCTTCTTAAAAATCATTCATAAAGGCTAGGGCCCAAAATGAATAAAAAATGATATGAATTTGGATTTGGGGTACCTATCTAACATCCCATAAAACCATTTTTACCCATGCACTAGGTGAACATACCTGCAATGTAAATAATATACCCTCTCAAGCCTATAGGCCTATATACAATGCATTTAAGATAAGGTTTTAGATCAAAAATCATTAAAATGCTAATTTTGTGAATGGAAAATAATTAATTTATCTGATATATTCCATATAATGTGTGTATATTTATTTCCATGTAATTTTTAATCTCAAGATTCTTCAAACTTGATTAAGTTCATAGTTGGAGTTTTCAGGCAGCCTCACAATATTACCCCTAGTGGCTCTATTTTGATGAATTTAAATCATAAAAGAGATTATAATCAATATTTAAATATTTATCATAGTCACTCACATATATAAAAAACATACTATCATATCATCCAATTAAAAACATGCACTTTTACTTCATATCCTTGTGTATAGGCCTAATAACATTGATCTTGGGCTTTGACCTTGCTTGTCATCCATTTTGAAGGAGTCTATTTTAGGGTTTTACAACATCTTAAAAGTTTTATTAAGTTATAATGGTTCATGTAAAATAATAATAAACCAATTATCATTATTGGTTTCTTTAATATTAGACTTCCATAATTGTGTTGATCCTTAGGTCTCTTCAAGCCTGTACGTTGACATTTTGTCTCAACCTATTTACCACTATGTCATTCAATTGATTCCTATAACTATAAAATAATTAGTTATATTTAAAATAATTTATATCATATTTATATTATTTAATGACTTTTCCAAATGATAAACTACTCAATACTTGTTGCTAATTACTTGGTGTTACCTGCTAACTTGACATAGTTTACCTGTGCAAGTATGAACACCTTGTTTTCTTATCACATCAAATATTCTATATTAATAATTATTAAAACTTATGAGTGTGAGTATAAGGTATTTAAATATACTCTACTTGGTTTTTCATCCTTTATTACTATTTCATTTACTCTAAACTACATACCAAACTTCCCCAAACCTCATGCTCTCTTAATGGCTAGTACCAACTATATGTACTCTTCTTAAAACATGATTATTAATGAATGTTATAACCTTCTCAGTGTGTATATTTTTCACTTCCAACTTTTTTTATCTTATATCCTATTTCATATAAATTAACCCTTTAAACATCAAATGTATTTGACTAGAAGAATATTATTGTCTTACTTAAGCCTTTATACTTAAACCAGTATTAGAAAGATCCTAAGGAGATGAGTATAATATTATGGTGAGTTGGAGTGATATATGATAAAATTTTGAAGATTCATACCATGTGATTTACCCTCATCATGATCCCCAAAACTCTTTAATATTATCAAATAGTTCAAAACCTATACTTTCTCAATGCCTATAGACATACACCTTTATCTTTGACTGATCTATGCATTGAATATTGTATAAATATAGTGTAATTATTATTTTTATACCCTAAAATATCCATAAAAATCTTTCATTTTCATCAATTAACTCTAAAATACACTTAGACAAGATAAAACCCTCATATTGGGGATTTGGAGGGGTTTTAGGGTAGTTGTCTTCTTAGCAATGATTCATAAAACATAAGCCCTATATCTCTAAAAAAATCCATAATTTGGAAGGAATAGGGGTAAATTATAACCAATATGATAATTGATCCTAATATTATCTCTCCTTTATGAAACAAGGCTATTAAAATGGCTCTTATTGGCCTGCCATGGACTTAATGGAAGACCTTAGTGGTTTTATACCTTGTTAAGACTAGAAAATTACTTCTCTACATAATTTGAGCTTTGGGAATATGGAAGAGGGATTGGATAGTCTTATAATACCATATAAAAATTTAAAACCATTTCAATGAGCCCTCTTTAGACAATCTTTCTTCAACAAACTTACTTGTCTTGCCCAAATACCTATTGTATCTACTAAAGTAGATGCCAATGGAATTCTTCTTAGCTTATATGGTGGTGGAGTAATTTACCAAGATTATCTTTCCTACATTTATTGAATTATGATTATTATTATGCATTTATTTATGAATAAAAATAGTTTTTCCCAAGTGAGTGTATGTTAGAAACTGATGCAATTGACCTTTTGGCCATGTGTAAAGGTATAATAGACAATAAATGATCTATAATAGGTGTCAATAACTCAAAAAGGATATTTTCATATTTTTTACCCTTCTCACTTAATATCTCTAAGGGTGGATGCATAAGAAAATTTCAAAAAATAAAGGAATATAAAATACTCGCAACCTTAATATTTGCAAAAGTACCTTAAACTCTCCAATTTTTTTCTAAAAGTAATGCCCTCTCACTAGACTTATTTCTAGTCCACCGTCCTCTATGGAAAACCACATCATATTGGAGATCCATGGCATCTTTATTTTAACCATGGGTTAATTATACCTTGAATATCACAAATAAATCTCAATATTTTATAAATTACCTTAAAATTTGCAAAACTACATTATAAAAGACCTTACAAAAGATCAAGGCACAATGTAGACACTAGAAAACTACACATGATAGTTCTAGTTGTCAAAATGCCTTAGGACCCCTATCAAACCCTAAGTTTAAGTTGACCACCTAGTTATCCAACTCATCAACCTACAAACTTAACCTTTTAACCAACATTTTTAAACTTACTTTGATGATTTTTCCCTTAGACACTCAACCACATATGGTTAACTTAACCATTGATGGTCAGGTCCTCACCTTCTTAACACATCACCAGCTATGTATGAGATAATGAGGCATAATTTAATATGTTAACCTTATGTGGTGATAACAAATTTACAAGCATCATGATCAACAAACTCACCCTCTAGGGAACCTTCCATCCTCCATCCCTCTTTGCTTATAAAAGGAGGGGAGTGGAAGGTGAAAAGGATCCATGTTTAAGCTATCAAATCTTCTTGCACATAGGTATTCAATATCTCCATCATCTAATCATCCTTCATAAACTCAAAAAAAACAAAAGATACCCAAACCTATACCAAATTTTATTTTGAAGCCAAAGTACTATTACTCTGGTAAAATTGCCTCAACCTTCCCCTATCAACCAACTAGAAAGCTATAAGTATAATCTACTTTTTCTTTGTTTCATTGGATTTCTAACCCTTTTAACCTGATTAGAATTGTCTAAACCTTATTTCACAACTTTTAAAACATTAATAGAACCATTATTTGACCACCTACCTATTATGCAACTTTTTTTTGAACACCTTCAAAAATCCATAGGCAACCACCAATGATTAGCACGACCACTGATGATTACCCACAACTATTGATAGTTACCTAACCATTGATAGTTAGCTTAACCATTGATGGTTTAACCAACCACTGATGGTCACTATGTTATAAAAAATAATGATTTATTTTCAACCCCTTAATCCCACCCAAACCTAACTTTTTGTGTTCTTACCTGTTCACAGACCCTTTATTATTTTATGAACCCGACTACACCCCCTTTAGAATGAGTATTGACCCAATTTTTCTATATTTAGTCATTTTATTTAATAGGAATTCTAATTTACCTATTTGATTATAAAATTAGGGGAGTGGGAGGTGAAAATGATCCATTTTCAAGGTATCCAGTCTTCTTGCACATAGGTATTCAATATCTCCATCCTCCATCCCTCTTTGCTTATAAAAGGAGGGGAGTGGGAGCTGAAAAGGATCCATGTTCAAGATATAAAATCTTCTTGTACATAAGTATTCAATATCTCCATCATCTAATAATCCTTCATAAACTCAAAAAAAAAAAAAAAAGATACCCAAACCTCTACCAAATTTGATTTTGAGGCCAAAGTACTATTACTCTGGTAAAACTACCTCAGCCTTCTCCTATCAGCCAACTAGCAAGCTATAGGTATAATCTACTTGTTCTTTGTTTCATTGGATTTATAACCCTTTTGACCCAATTAGACTTGTCTACACCTTATTCCCAACTTCTATAACCTTAATATAACCATTTTCTGACCACCTACCTATTCTGTAACTCCTTTTTTAACACCTTCAAAAATCCATAGGCAACAACCAATGATTAACACAACCACAGATGATCACCCACAACTATTGATAATTACCCAACCATTTATAGTTATCTTAACCATTGATGGTTCACCCAACCACTAATGGTCACTATGGTAGAAAAAATAATGATTTATTTTTAACCCCTTAATCCCACCCAAACCTAAATTTTTATGTTCTTACCTGTTCAAAAACCCTTTCTTATTTTCTAAACCTGACTACACCCCCTTTAGCATGAGTATTGACCCATTTTTTATATATTTAGTCATTTTATTTAATAGGCATTCTACTTTCTTCTTATATTTCATTTCATTTACTTTATTCAAGTACCTTAATTTATAATTTTTAACTTGATTGTTATCAATAGTGGATTGACAGTCTCCTAACAAGCATATGCTTCTTAGATCTATTTCATGCTAGGCACTCCACCCAACTATTTTACTAATAGCCCCTTTTTTTAGTAATTTCTTATTTGTAGGTTATTCCTTCCTAGCTAAAGAGGAGTTCTCCATATTCATATGGATTATGCATGCATCACCAACCATCTATTTATACAACACCCTTATTACTAGTTTCTTATCTTCTTCCAAAATTAAGAAATGAGCAAAAATTAAGAGAAACATTTTGGCATGCTCAATAGGACATAACATCATCCAGTTTCCCTTTCTTTCTTCCTTTATTCTATTCTCATAAAAAAAATCGCATAAAATGAACCCTTTGCACACATTGATAGCTTGCTTGTTTTAGTTCATATAGTAACTTAAAGGCAAAGCAATTAATCATAGTTTCACTCTTTTTATCACACACTTATTTGAACCACATAATTTATCAACACATCAAAATAAACTTAAAGCAAGTCCTAACTATGATTTCATCACCTAAAAATAAACCTTAACATTTCTTGACAATCCCACTTAGAGGTCATTACCAAGGGGAGAACCAACTTAGCTCTTTGGTTGAGTATACACTTTGAAATTTAGTATATCTTAGCTAAGCACCTGACACCCTTATATTTTTAGTGTGTGAAGTGAGGGGGTAAGCCCCAATACCAATCCATGTATTGAAGTTCATTATAGATTTCTCTCTTGAGAACCTAAACACAACCTAAGACCAATCTTAGATTTCCTCTTTAGTACCTGATCTACAAGCTAAATGCTCTTTTTCAAAATTTCTAAGGCATAAGCCAAAAGAGATATAAAAAGAATCCTAACTTTTAAATTCACTTTTATTGTATGTTTGAATTGCCTTTAGTTATTTTATTTTACTTGATTTTTATTTGAGGTGTGATTTTTTATCATTTCTTTCCTATTTCCTCACATGGTATTTACTAAACAACAGTCGATAAATCAAACTAACCAAGTACCACCTTCCTCTTCCTATTTTATGGAGTATAATTTACATGTTAAGGGTTCTTATCATCATTCTCCCCCTCCTACCATATCATGGATAGTTGATGAAGGTGATGCAAATCTTTCCACACTCCTTGATAACAACCCCACAACCCTCCAACACTAGCTTAACACTTTATCTCACCACACCTCTACTGATTTAGTTTATCCAATGGATCCACATTTTGGTATGCCTCCCCCTCTTATGGTTGACATGACTTCTACCCAACCTTTGATCACCCAAGCCTTTTCTTCTATGAATATCCCATACACTACTACCACCAAAACTCAATCCAACATTCTAACCTATACCCAAAATCTTCCTACACCAACCAACACCTCTAATGTAGGGGAGACATTACTTGTTATTACCTATACCCCACATATCATGTGGATATATTATACCCCTATTTTCACCATTCCCCTTATCACTACCAATCTATGAATTTCTACCCCACTTCAAAATTTGGTAATTTCCATACATCCTACCTTTCCACCCATTAGCACAAGGGTCACCACTCAACCTCAACCCATAAATATAACTATACCTCCAAAATAAACTTTGTCAATCCCTTAGAAAACACCCATGACATCTTACCAATATGTTCATAATCCACAAGGATGCATACCACCTTCTACCCAGCCTTTTGTGCCCACATACCAATATGTGGCATCTTCTCAACCTTCCATCTCTTATCCATAAATTGTAGCTACCCAAACTCAACTAAACCTACCACTTAATTATGGATCTCCCCAACCTCAAACAAATTTAGTTAAGATGTTGATGGATAAAATGTCCAATCTTGAATCATCTATTTTTGTATTTCATAACCTTTTATCTTATGATCAAATATGCAATGATCCCATTCACCCATCTATTCCAATCCAACCTTACCCTTTTCAATGTTGATGAAACTATCCTTACACTGATCTGTAACCATCAAATTGTGAGCCAACTTCATAAACAGGCCTATTTACTTCAATCATTCCATGTAGCCCTCTTTACTCTATTTATTGGCCATAACTATTTATAGGTTAACTCAATCATGAAAATAAAACCATTTTTGTATATCCATTAAGCCCTTCTATAACATATATAAAAATATCTTGAGGTTGTTTTTTACAAAATTATACTTTCTTCTTTAAGCCCTATTTGAATTAGCCCTCCTTGAATGCAAAATGTTTTGTCTAGAGTAAAGTACAAACTTTATAATCAAACCAATCATGATTCTAGATACCCATTACCTTCTTACAGGTGAATTAAATGTTTTTTAGTGCACTTCTTTGGAGAAATTTACTTTTCCTATATTGGCCTATTCTCTTTCCTTCACATGCACCTAGGTTACACTTGGCAATTGTGTTTTTCCATACTTATCCATACTGTAACACCTTGAAACCACTTCAAATAGTTTTTTAATATCATCAAGGGTAAGATTGAAAAGTTTCAAGAGTTTTCAAGTATTTAAACTCATTTTGAAGGCTAGATCCTAATTCAGGGTTTTTTAAAGCCTATCACAGGCCGAGAGCATAATAATTATGATTGGGTTTGTTTTACCCTATTTCAAGGGTTTTAATCACTTGATTAGGGTATTTCATAATACCCTAAACATTCTCCAATCATCCTCCAGTTCATATCATCCTACTATGTTTTCCAAGCAAGACCTCTCAGTTGTCTTGGACTGTATTTTCATGACAGTCAACAGGGTTCATTATTGTCTTCTCTTCTTGAGTGATCAATAGAATTTTAAGAGGATAAACTACCATATCAATAAATTAATGAATTACCCATTCATATGCCCTATCAACAATGATCTGATCAATCCACTTACAATGCAGAAACAAACAAGTTTCTTAACTTTTTATGTACACTGTCACCTACAGGCCAAGAGCTAACTGTGAGAGTTTTAAGATATCCAAGGGGTTTCTAAATCTTGTTTCTTCTTCATTTAGGTTTATATTTTCCTTATAGACCTGTATCCATGTCATAACGAATATTATGCAAACATTTATATGTGGGTTTTCCCTTGGACAGTGGACTGTATGTTTAGATGCCTAAATACCTTGTTTAGGCCTGTTTGGGCTTTTTATAACATTCAAAGCTTTCTAAGACCTCTTGGTCACATAATATCAGTTTTAACTTATTATCAACATGCCAAATAAATAGTATTTCTCAATATGCTATAAATAACCATCATTCACACACATACACATAGATATATATATATATATATAGGCCTATCACCAGAATTCATTAAGAAACCATATATGAAACAAATACATTCATTCTCTCTCAAATCAAATGGAAGACTTACAATTCAATGTCAAAGTCCATGGCTTTAAAAGACTTGTTTTATTCTTCACACATTCTCTTGCCTACTCCTTCTCTTTCCTTTAACATTTCTTGAGTGAGGTCCTCGCTCACTAATTCTCCTCTCTTTTCTTCATTCCATCTTCTTCCCTTACATGAGAGGACCTTTCCTCTCTATCCTTCTTCTGTTCTTCACCCCTCTCATCATCTCTTCTTTTCTCATCCTCTCCTTTATGAATTGTTCTTGTTTTCTATTTTCTTTGATCTCCCCTCTAACTTCTACACCCAATTTGGGCTTAAGGCAAAACCAAATGTTGTTTGTAGGTTTTAACAATATACTAAGGTTGAAAATAGTTTCAACCATTTCCCCCTGATTTCCTCAATAGCCTAACCACCATTTTTCACCTTTTCACTTCTCACTTTTGATAATTACATTTTACTTTCAAGATAAAATTTTGAAATCTAACCCAATTTGGAGGGAAAACCAAAATTTGAATTTTCACACTAGAATTTGAACTATTGTAGATGCTCCTGCATCATACTCTCCCTCTAGAAAAGATTTGAACCTTAGTTCAAATGAGATGCTTCCTCCATGCTTTAGCCTTCATTCTATGCCTGGATCCCAAGGTCTTGTTGCCAATACCAATGCTTGTCTTTGTTTGAAATGGTCTTTGTCCTTCATCTTGTTGCTTTTCCTCTTCTAGTATGTTCTTCTCCTCATTTCTTTCTTCGCTGCCATCTCCCACTTCCATGCTTCTTCATCTTCATACATATCTTCTAGATCTTCTTGTTGTTCTTCTTGGATCATGAGATTCTTCAATGACTCATGTATGTCATTCACTTTAGCAATCTTCATACCTACATACAAGACATTCAAAGCCACCTTAGAATCAAAATCTTTAGGCCATGAAGCCTCTTGGCTGTCTCCATGCTCTTGTTCCTTGACCAAAACTGCCTTTGCCTCTTCACTCTTCTACTCTTTTCTTGCTTCACTCTTCCTAATGGTGTCTTCACCATGGTTTGTACCTTCCTTCGTCTCTCTTGAATTACCAAACAGCTCCTCCAACATCTTCAACTCTTCCTTTAGTGAGATCTCATCTATCTCACTATTCTCTTCATCAAACTTGGGTCCTTCATTCACAAGGATTACTTGCCCTTTGCTTCTTATTTCATATTTTCTTAGCTTGTCTTCATGAAAAACAATTTTTTAATTAATATACTCATCAAATATAATTGAAACACTCTTACCTTGTGTCTCCTTACTCTCTTCAATCTCTACCTGAGGCCATCTTGTTTGTTCTTTAGTTTCATTAAGGCATTGCTTTGCTGCATATTCTTCCCTTTCCTCATCATCCATCCATTTGGAAGTCTCTCCTTGCTGCATATTAGTCCTTACAGCCACTTTCCATCTTTCATTTCTCATGAAAATATCATTGAAAGATTCAAAAACATCATTACAAACAATTTGTTTACCTTTCATCTTTGCATCCTCATGCTCTACCTCATTATTCTTTGAGAAGTTTTCTTTCTCATCTTCATTCTCTTGGCTGCTGGAATCACCTTCAATCCTCTTCCATTGACTTCTTAGTGTTGTTGCCTCAACACTCACATCTTTTCTCTTTGCCTTCTTAGGCACCCACATTTGATTTTTCTTCTTATCATTTGTCTTCATAAGCCATTTAGGCATCCTGTAACCATGCTCATGTACCAACACTTCCTATTGCTTGGGAGTTTGCTTCTTCCACCATTTAGGCATCACATATCCATGCTTAAATTCTCTTTTTGAGGGCTGTATCATCTTCCTTAACTCTTACACCTGTACATTAGCAGTTTCATGCTCATAATAATAATCAAAATCAGGTCTTAACACTTCATTTACCTCTTTGATAGCTTGTTCCACGGAGCAATATTTCTCTCCCTTTGTGCTTGGATGCTCTCTTTCTTCCTCTTGGCCTTCAATGGCATCATGGAATTCAGCTTCCTCTTCTACCTCTTCTCTTGCTTGTATGGGCTCTTCAACACCTCCATTATGCATTAACCAATGCATCTCTTCTTCTTTATCAACATCAAACTCACTTCTCTCTCTTGCACCAATCTTTTCATTCATCAAGGGCCTTCTTTTAACCTTCACAAGGCTGCCCATACCTGCAATTACCCACTCAAAAACAACATTAGATATAAAAACAAGAGACCATAATGTCTCCATGAGTGTCCTCTTAATGGACATTCTCATCTTCTCAAGTGCTCTTCCTGGCACTTCATCTTTTCTTTCTTCTCTTCTCTTGTCCTCCACAATGAGAACCTTCTTCACAACTTCCTCTTGCTGCTCACTTGGCAACCTTCTTATCTTCTTCAAGCCTCTATGGGCTTCTCTCTTCATGGCAATCTTCTTTTGCCTTCTTCTCCTCTTCCTTGGGAGATCTATTGGCCACTTCAACCTCTTCTTCATTGGCCATACCCATGCTTGCTTGTCCATCTGCATCCAAGACTCATATTCATCTTTAATCTTAGCTAACTCTCTCTTCAAATTAGCAATCTCTTTATTAATTACAAAACTTTTTATACCTTTGATGCTTGCTTTCTTCTTGTTACTCTCATGTACCTTGCTGCTCTGCAGTGCCTTCAACAATACTTCCATCTCTGAGATCTTCACCCAAGTCTTTTCCACCTTGGTCTCTTGATCCCTTGTCTCACCCAAGCCTTTTCTCCTTGACTGGTCTTTTGACAATCTCCTTGATCTCACCTAGGCCTTTTACATCCTAGTCTTTTGATCCATTTCTCAATCCTGCAACAACTCTTATACAACACTTCATTAAATACAAATCACAAATCCAAGCTTACCTTGCTTTGGATCTTCTTCTTGAGTATTCACTTGCTCCCTTACTTTTGATCTCTCCAAGCTTCAAACTCCATCCTTTACCTCACCTAAGTCTATTTCACCTTAGTCTTTTGGCAAACTATCCAAGCTTCTTCTTGGATCTTCACTAAGCCTTCCTTGGCTTATTCTCTTCTTAAGCCTTAATGGCTTGGCTGCCTAAAATTGAAACTTATTCACTTGATTACTTCTCAACATAATAAACTTCACTCAAATAGCAAAGATTACCCATACCTTTTCTCCCTAGGGTCTTTTAGTGCTTTGTCCTACTGATCCGCTTACCAAATCCTGTAACAACTCATTAGAAATCACAACCATCAACAAATTTCAAATTCCCAAGAGCTTCAAGATCTGATAAAAAATGATGAAACTATCCTTACACTACTCTATAACCATCAAATTGTGAGCCAACTTCATATACAGGTCTATTTAGTTCAATCATTCCTTGTAGCCCTATTTACTCTATTTATTGGACATAAATATTTATAGGTTAATTAAATAATGAAAATAAAACAATTTATGGATACCCACTAATCCCTTATATAACATATAGAAAAATCTCCTGATGTTGTTTTGTACAGAATTGTACTTTCTTCTTTAAGCCCTATTTTAATTAGCCCTCCTTGAATGCAAAACGTCTTGTCCAAAGTAAAGTACAGACTTTCTAATCAAACAAAGAATCATTCCTAATACCCATTAACTTCTTACAAGTGAATCAAATGTTTTTTAGTGCACTTATTTGGAGAAATTCACTTTTCCTATATTGGCCTATTCTCTTTCCTTCACATGCACCTAGGTTACACTTGGCAATTGTGTTTTTCCATACTTATCCGTACTATAGCACCTTTAAACCACTTCCAACAGTTTTTTAAAATCATAAAGGGTAATATTTCAAAGTTTCAAGAGTTTTTAAGCATTTAAACTCATTTTGAAGGCTAGATCCTAATTTAGGATTTTTTAAAGCCTGTCACAGGCCGAGAGCATAATAATTATGACTGGGTTTGTTTTACCCTATTTCAAGGGTTTTAATAAATTTATTATGGTATGTACTAATACCATACACCTTCTCCAATCATCCTCTAGGTCATATCATCCTACTGTGTTTTCCAAGCAAGACCTCTCAGTTGTCTTGTACTGTATTTTCATGACAGTCAACAGGGTTCATTATTGTCTTCTATTTTTGAGTGATCAATATAATTTCAAGAGTATGAACAAAAATATAAATACCTTAATGAATTCCCCATTCATATTCCCTATCAAAAATGACCTGATCAATCCACTTACAATGCAAAAATAGACAAGTTTCTTAACTTTTTTTGTACACTGTCACCTACAGGCCCAGAGTTAACTGTGAGAGTTGTAAGATATCCAAGGGGTTTATAAATCTTGTCTCTTCTTCATTTAGGTTTATATTTGCCTTATATACTTGTCTCCATGTCATAATTAATCTCATGCAAACATTTATCTGTGGGTTTTCCCTTGGACAGTGGACTGTATGTTTAGATGTTTGAATACCTTGTTTAGGCCTATTTGGGCTTTTTATAACATTCAAAGCTTTCTAAGACCTCTTGGTCACATAATATCATTTTTAAATTATTCTCAACATTCCAAATAACTAGTCTTTCTCAATATGCTATAAAGAACCATCATTCACACACATACACACATATATATAGGCCTGTCACCAGAATTCATAAAGAAACCATATATGAAACAAATACATTCATTCTCTCTCAGATCAAATGGAAGACTTACAATTCAATGTCAAATTCCATGGATTTTAAATCCTTGTTTTCTTCTTCACACATTCTCTTGCCTGCTCCTTCTCTTTCCTTTAACATTCCTTGAGTGAGGCCCTCCCTCACTAATTCTCCTCTCTTTTCTTCATTCCATCTTCTTCCCTTGCATGAGAGGACCTTTCCTCTCTGTCCTTCTTCTCTTCTACACCCCTCTCATCATCTCTTATTTTTTCATCCTCTCCTTTATGAATTCTTCTTGTTTTCTCTTTTCTTGGATCTCCCCTCTAACTTCTACGCCCAATTTGGGCTTAAGGCAAAACCAAATGTTGTTTGTAGGTTTTAACAATATACTAAGGTTGAAAATAGTTTCAACCATTTCCCCCTGATTTCCTCAATATCTTAACCATCATTTTTCACCTTTTCACTTCTCACTTTTGATAATTACATTTTACTTTCAAGATAAAATTTTGAAATCTAACCCAATTTGGAGGGAAAACCAGAATTTGAATTTTCACACTAGAATTTGAACTATTGTAGATGCTCTTGCATCAAATGGGAACCACTGAAGTTTTCCAAGTTCCAAATCAAGGAGGAATCCTAAAAAAATTTAATAACATTCCACAATTCTTGTTATTTGATTTTATATGGTGATGTTCTTTACCTTTTACCTTCCTCATGTTCTTATTTGGACTAGCCTTGGATTGGTATAGTGCTCTTAGCAAGCACTCTATATTTTCCTTTTATCAAATATCCCAAATATTTTTAGATCACTTTTTAGTTAATATATCTAAAAAGGTTTCCATTACCGACCTTTACTCCATTAGGTAATTTGATGATGAATTGATTACCAATTTTGTAGCTAGATGGAGAGGTCTCATTAACTTTCTTTCTCATTACCCCAACCTAAACTAATTGAACTCTTTTCTCAAGGTTATGATAAACATATTGCTCCAAATATTTATATTTATACTCTTAGAACCTTTGATGAAGCATTTACCATGGGACGTAAAATTTAAATTAGATCTACTGATGAAGGGAAATTTAAATTGAGAAACAAGAATTTCATCTTTAAATCCAATGGCCCTTCTTCAACCAAGACCACAAATCTATCCAAACATCATAACACCAAGACAAAGGTAACCAAAAATATGGTTGTCCTAAAATCCACTCCACCTCTAACTATAAACCAACCAAATCAAACAAATTATTCTAGCCCACCAAAATAAAAAAAATTAAAACCAAAACTAAACCACTCCAAGATAATACACTCCCATAGGGGAATCATATGCTTTGGTTTTGGATAAATTGGTTAAAGATAACCTCATCCAAATTCCTCTTATAAAACCTCCCAAAAAATTTGATGCCTTTCACCCCACACCTAGATGGTATAATGAGAATGATATATGTGCCTTCTATCATGTTATTGGACATTATGTTAGTAGGTGTAATACCTTTAAAACTATTGTCTAAAACATGATTGATAAGGATAAACTAGCATTAGATAAACCCAATGTGCCTTTAAAACAATAATTAGACATCTTTTAGAAACCTTTTACTAACCATGCACCTTCCACCAACCATGACAATAACCAATAAGAATCATCTCATGCTCATGAAGTACACATGGTCAATGTTGTTACCATTGAACCTATTATTGAGGAAACCATTACCTCAACTACATATTATTCCACCCCACTTATTAAAGTCGTGGAATATTCTTCTATTCTTTTGAACACCCAAACAAAGGAATAAACCCCCTCTCTTTCCATCAATGAGACTGTTAACTTACCCACCTCTCCTTTGATAGAAATACTAGAGGATGCCACCATTATGCCAACCATTGTTTCCACTATTTCTTCCTCCCATCCAATTATGGAAGTGGTGGTATCACTACTCTTTCCTTTGGACTTCCAAATAAAGGAAGCAACCACCTCCCTTTTTACATCTGAATAAACTATACCCTCCTTACCTACCATAGAACCAACCACTCTTTATCTGGAAACCACCCCAAAAGAAGAGATCATCTCCTCTAATCTTTCCCTAGAGACACCATATTTCTCAACCATCAAAACTTCTACCCAAGATAAAGGTGAATAAATTGTTCCCTCACCTCAACCTATGGGTTTAATATTTGAAACCAATAACCAAAGAGTCAAACCCATCTATAAACCTTTTTCTAGATTTGTCTAAAAGCTAGAGTTTACTTCTCAACCCAATCTAGATAAGGCCACCTTTCAACACTATCTTGGGACACCTTACCAAAATAAATAAGAACATTTAACCTCACTTACATCTACCCTCAAGCCTATCATTACCTCAACCCCATCCTTAGATACTTCTTCCTTCAAAACCATAGGGGAATATTCCAACCCACCTTAATCTAAAATTTCTAAATAACCCTACACCTGTTTAACCAAACCCATCAAGAATCTAGGAATAATTCCTACCCCTAGCTTGGTTCACCTATATTTTAAGTTGGATATAACCCCATCAAGTCCACCCAATAAACCTTTTATTAAACTTATAAAAAAGGTGGAACCACCAAAACCATCTATAATTGGAATCATACTACCCCCTTCTCTTTTACCTTTAATTTTATGTCCCTATCCATCTACTATCCCTATCACATATTCCTCATCTATTAAACCTTCTCCTTTTACTCTACCTACACCTACTACCAAAACAACAAAATTTTCATCATTCTTAACTAACATAGCTACCTATACCTTCCCACCTATCACTAAATCTTCACCCTCTACCTCTAAATCTTTCACCTCCAAACCAACCATAACAAAATAATCCCAATATAAACCACCCACCAAAACCATTCCATATCCTCCAACTTCTATGGTGAATCCTACTTTCAAGAAGGCTCCCACTCCTAAAACCAAAAACCTGACACCCTCAATACCTTTAGTTGAATCTTATTCGACTATTCTATAAAGGTTATTGAAAACCTATTATTTAAACTTAGCCCCCATGAAACATTTCAACCCTTCATATCTTAAACTAATATGGTTGAATGAAAATTTTATTTTCCTATACAATAAGACACTAGGACACAATACACAGAACTACAAAGCTCTCCAAACACTAATTCATAGCTTATGGGATGAGGATGATTTGTTATCAGATGAACCTTCATTAAAACCCTTACCACTTTACCACCAATTCAACCTACCCAACACTTAATTACTCCCCCAATCTCACCTAATATTGAGGAAAAAATGGTGCAATAATCTAAACTAACACTTCCCCTTATCCACACCAATCATATGGTTATCTAATCAAGTTCCCAACAGAAAGATAAGGGAAAACAAAAAGCGTCCATACCATGAACATACCCTTCAACCCCTCAACCTTCCAACTAAACCCAAACACCTTTACCTTCCCCTTCCCCTAAACCTAAAGTATCAATTTTAAGTGCCTCTCTTTTCAACCCTTCCAAATCCATTTAACATGTATTGTTGAAATAACTTCACTAAACTCCAATGAAAATGAGTTTATATGAATTAATCAACACCTCACCTCCTCATTGTAAAATATTGATAGAGATTCGGTAATCCATATAGGTTTAAACCAAATATCTTCGACCCCTTGTAGCTTCTATCAGCACCCTTCAAATTTCCACCCTAGTTACCTTTAATGATTTAGAGATACCTTCTTTGCATCTTTAGGATCCCAATCCTCCCCTTTTCATCATAACATATATCAATCAAACCCACATAAAAAGGGTGATGATTTATGGATGGGATAGTATCAACATTATATCCTCCCATTCTTATGACCAACTTGAGTTACCAAAGAACATCATGTCCAAAACTATAGTGGTTCTTCACTATTTCAATGATACAACGGTCACTACCTTGGGAATAGTTGTTCCCCACATTTACTTGGGACCTCAAACCATTACATAACTCTTTTATGTTGTAGAGGGTGATTTATAATATAAATTTTTACTTAGACATCATTAGATCTTTGATATGAGTTATTTCCCCTCTATTTTTCATAATTGCTTCAAACTTGAGCATGAAGGTCATCTCATCACCATACCGATTGATCCTAGTCCCTTTTCATATTTAAATATGACATATAGACCCAATTATGTTCTTCTTCCTCATCCATCTACCTTAGCACCAACTAAAAATAACTCTACCCCTATTGTTGATGAAGCTTCAATAGGCTCATCCATCCTTTCTTCACAAATCCCTATAGAGGCCCCCTTAGAACCTACATTCTAATGTCTCTCACTAGGAGAATACCATATTTTAGCCTTGGATGCTTTCTCTACTCCTCAAGAGTATGGAAACCTTGATCATGACCCTAGTTATGACCCTAACATTAGAAACATCATCCCTTTTAGGCCACCCAATCATCAAACCAATTTCATCTATGGGGGACTCGACCATCCACTTCTTACCTTCCTCTACCACCCCTCATATCTATCCATTTACCTTTAATTTCTCATATCTCAAAAAACCAACCTTTGTCAAAGTTTACCTTCATAAATGTGCTTAAAATGGGTTTGACCTTGGCTTTTATGAATAAGGACCTAATGAGATACCCATAATAAAAACTCAAAAACCTTATCATCTATTTTGCCTTGGGTTCATACCACTAGAAGAACCCACCTCACCTAAGCCCATCACCACCATCAATGATGATGTCCCATCCTCACCAATCCCATCTCCCTCAAAGTTAGAAGAGTTTTGTATCATCCCATCTAACTTTTTTTAATCAATATCATTAGTTTTGGCCCCCTAACTTTTTTAAAGGATGGATGAACTAAAACCCTTCCTCTCATCTATATTGAAATGGTGGAAAATGATTCTCCTACCATCAACACCATTCAATGTTAAGATGATGATTCCATTCTCACCTACCTCAATGTGGGGGAATATTCTATCCATAAATACCTTCTTCTTAAAATCCAAACCTTATTAAATGAATCTATCACTGATGTCAACTTGGGTACTCAAGATAACCCCCACATTGTCAATATTGGACAATCCTTGAATTTTATAGAACAACATGATTACCCTTCCTTCCTTCATGACCAAAGCATATCATTTACTTGGTATTATCAAGATATGCCCAAAATTGACCATTCTATTACTATCCACAACATCATCACCCATCTTGATGCTAAACCTATTTGAAAAAATATTTGAAGGATGCACCCTTGTATTGACCTCCTTATAAAAGAGGAACTTCAACACCTCTTATCTGTCAACTTCATCTAACCCATTGATTATCCACAATGGGCTTCTAACGTCATTTGCATTGCTAGACCTATAGGGGGACTTCACCTTTACATCAAATTTTATGACCTTAATCTCCTTTGCCTAGCATTGACCAACTTATTAATCTTATAGTTGGACATTAGATGTTATCTCTCATGGATGGTTTCTTGGGATACAATCAGATCTTGATTTCTCCCAAAGATCAACATAAAACCTCATTTATCACCCCATGGGGAACCTTCTACTATAAAGTCATGTCCTTTGGTTTAAATAGTGTTGGAAAAACCTACCAACATGCCATGACCTATATCTTCCATGATATAATCCATAAAATTATGGAAGACTATGTGGATGATCTCTTTGGGAAATCTAAACATCACAAGGATCACCTAGCTATTCTCACCATGATTTTTGAATGCTTTATCCATTTCCATATCAAACTCAACCCAAAAAAAAGTATTTTTGGGGTCTTATCTATAAATATTCTTGGCCTCATTATCTCCCTTCAAGGAAATGAGGTAGACCCTACAAAAGTTAGAGAAATTTTGGAAATACCACCTCTAACCCACCTTAATAAACTTTGTATCCTATAGGAAGATCTAATCAATTTGTCAATTCATCTCTCAATTATTAGATAGATATCAACCTTTTCACCATCTTCTCAAGAAAGATACATATTTTAAGTGAACCAAATACTACCAACAAGCTTTCAATTCCCTCAAACAATACCTTCTTTCTCCACCTATCTTGACCCCTCCTAAAGAGGATTGACACTTTTACCTTTGCATCTCTACCACTAACCATTCCCTAGGGGCAATGCTCACTTACTATAATGAAAAAAACAAAGAGAAAGCTTTCTAATATATAATTCAAACACTTATAGAGTATAAGACTCAATATTCCCATCCCAAGAAACTTTACCTCACCCTTGTCTTTATGGCTTCAAAAATTCACCATTACCTTATCAATCAAAAAACCTACATCATCACTAACATTGACCCACTCAAGTGCATGCACTCTAAACCATACCAAAACCAACATATGGCTAAGTTCTCATACATTTAGATGAGTTTGATCTTGATTTCCTTTAGCAAAATTCAATTAAAGGGTAAGTTATTACTAATAAATTGAATCAAGATCCTCTACCTAACAACCAACCTCTTCCTCTTGCATTTCCAAATGAATCCATCAGGATTATTTCTCAAGAGGACCCCACCTACTAAATGACCATGTTTTTGATGGATCTAAATTCTAACATGGTGTGGGTGTCAGAGTTATTCTCATTCCCCTCGATGGTGAACCTCTTTCCCTCTCTTTTAAACTTGAGTTTGAGTGCAGCAACAATGTGGATTAGTATGAATCCCTAGTCATAGGTCTCCAAACTACTCTAGCCTTATGAATTAAGACCATCAGTGTCTTTGGTGATTCCTAGATTATGGTCAACTAGGTCAATGGATCTTACCAATGTAAGAATGATTTCTTAATAAAGTATAAACAACTCATAGATTTACTCTTAGCATCATTTGATTATTACCTTATCTAGTTAGTTCCATGATCTACTAATAAGTTTTTAGATATAATGGCTTCATTTGCTTCCTAAATTCCTTCTCAACTTTATAATTCTAAACTCTTTAGTACCATCCATCACTTTGACCCCCCATCTTATATCCATTTTGATCTTCCTACGAGTTTTAGTTTGGAATTATCTCCATCAGACATATGGTATGAAAAAACTTTTGATTACCTCAACCTCAGTATCGCCCCTCCCAACCTCTCTAGAAATGCCTAAATAGATTTTATTCAGAGTATCTCTTGTTATACCATACCATGGGGAATAATTTACAAGCATGGATTTGATGGCCTCATTTTCCATTTCCTTCACAATCATGAAGCTTCCCATGCTATCAAGGAAACACATGAAATAATTTTTGGGGGACATTTTAGTGGTTTAGTGATAGCTAAACACATCCTTCACCTTGGATAATATTGGACCAACCTTAACCAAGAATATTATGATTATGTAAATAACTATGTCAAGTGTCAAAAACATGCTAATTTACACCATGAACCTAGCCATGGCCTCTAAGTGTCCTAATACTTTTGTCCATTCTCATAATGGGGCTAGATCTTATTGGGTAAATCAATCCTCATTCATCAAAATGTCACCAATACATCATTACCACCACAAATTATTTCACCAGGTGGGTGGAAGCCATTCCTCTCATCTCCACAAAATTAAAAAAAATAGTCTCATCAACCATCACATCATTTATCATTTTGGTGTTCCTCATAAGATTATCACTAATTATGGTAAATATTTAAAGTGCAAGAAAGTGTAAGGTCTTTGTGATGAATTTGGAATTAAGTTAAGATTTTACTTGTCTTACCATCCACAAGTAAATGGATAGGTGAAAGACACTAACAAAATCCTTAAAATTTTTATAACCAAAGTCATTAGTACTTTAGGTCAAGATTGGAACTTGCACATCCCCTTCACTTTATGGGCCTATCACACTAGCATTTAAACCTCTATGAGTGATGCCCCTTTCTCTCTAGTTTTCAAAGTAGAGGCAGTCTTGCCTCTCAAATTATAAATTCCCTCTCTTTATAGATCTATTCAAGATATTATTTTTTAGAGTGACTATCATTAATAATGTATAATATGACTTGAGATAGTTGATGAACATCACTTAAAAATGCTTAACCATCTTCATGTTTACTAAGAATGAATCATGCATGCTTATAATAAACACCTAAAATAACATGAATTAAATATCAAAGACCTCATCCTAAAGGAAAATCAACATGTCATCAACATGGAGAAAAGAAAAGGAGGCAAGTTTTATTTCAATTGGCTTGGACCCTACATCATAACCCATAATTATGGATCAGGAGCTTATCGTTTATCCTCTCTCAAAGTCAAAATAGAACTTGAGCCTCTCAATGCATTATATTTGTGTCTATTCTTTTGTTAAACCAAGGATTAAACTCACTTTTTCTCTAACTTAAGCTCATCCCTTGATTTATGATATTTTCACCTTCATTCACCTATCCCTCTCCCTTTGAAGATAACCAATTACAACATAGAACCATGTGATTAAGCATCACAGTTATATCCTAATCCTAAATATGGGTACCATGGATCTACCCATGGCATGGTTATCATCAATAATTTTTGTCTCTAAAAAAATATAATCCCATGACCATGGTTCCCTAAACCATTCATTTCACCTACTAGTAACCTCTTTGTGCTAAAATGTTTTCCCTCATAAAGGTAAACCTATAAAACCTAAATAGATTTGTCCATGTCTAAAACTAGTATTAAAACAATTTGGGATACCAAAATACTATTTGGGTCACATATTTATAGTATTTTAAATTGATCCCTTGAAGGATAACTACCCCAAAATCTTCTAAATTGCTTTAAAATAGGTTGCTCCCTTGAAGGACAGCTATTAAAATAAATAAATCTAAATTTATACCACTCCCTTGAAGAATGGCTAAGTCAAATTTGTCAAAAAAAATCATTTGAAGTTTCCCACATTGATCATCTTCACAACCTATCAAAAATAAAAGCAATAAACAAAAACCCCTATATCAAAATCATCAATCCCAAGAAAGCTACAATCATCTTTCATATCTATCACTAGTAGACTTCTCACATTGATCAGTCTACACCTAGAATAATACATGGAATTGTATATTATGGTTCTTAGGTCACCTATAGAAGGGGAAAACTAATCCAAATAAGGTTACCTTACCTATCCACCCATTTAACTTTCACCTACCACTTATATTCCTTTATACCATCTTTTTAATCAAAGAATTATGAGCTTAGTTGACATGATGTGATCAAGACACATTTTTTTATCAACCTAAGCATGATAATGTGAAGCATCCAAAAGGTTTATGTTCATTAAGCCAATCTAACTTTGGTTTAATTTTTTCCTTACCAATGAAAAGGCATCATGTTTCTTTTCTTATCTTTTATCATTAGTTCATGCAGACATATATCTCATTGCTTCTTATCAATTTTCTCACATTTAGTTTGTTATGTAGCTAAATTTATGTGCCATCATCAATCATAAACCATTAATAAAACTACATACATCAAATCATCATACATGAAAACATCATATCCATACCAAATACCATCACATAATCTATGATAACCATATCAATAGCCATGAACGTCAAACCATCCATAAACATCATATCATATCCATGAACAAACATAGGATGTCATAACCATATTCTAAACATCACATGCTTAAGCTACTAAGTAAAACATCTCATAAAGCATGTAAATAAACCATAAACCAAATCATGAACCATAACATGCACATGAATAACCATACTCATAAATTACATCATGAAAGTTAAATGGCAACTATATAATCATCAACATCATCATATACATTATGTCTATCAAATGAACAATACACGTAACAATGTATGAAATATCTCTCTCATATACATCTCACATCATCAACATATAGTATAGTATCAAAATCATGAAAATATACATCATATCATATCATATGTCATGACCCATGGGGCACCACTACCATTGGCCCCTCTTGCTCCTACACTACCATCTGGTATTGATCTTCCTGAGGAACCTATATGACCACTCATTACAGAGTCCCACTACCCTAAAGACACCATGACTACCCCACCTACTAAAATAGCCCTATATTTCCCTCATTAGGGTTCTAATGGACACTATGTTAGTACTATCACCTCATACTACCTTAACTCCTCAATTGTATCTAAGTACCATGTCATAAGAATCATCCTAGGTGATCTTTTTGTTGGTCCTCCTATTGCCCCCACCCTCTATCTTAGGGTATCCCTTTTCTAGGTTACTAAACCAAGGGAGGTCCTTGCCTAATCTTACTTTCCTATCAAGGTGGTAATTTTATAAAATAACAATCTAGCCTTATATAGTGGCTACCTATCCCTATAACCCTATGATCTAAGCCTATACATTTTTTAGTGTTACCTGTGCCTGCCCATCCTGACTACCACTCCTTAATAGAGCCCCTATTAAATCAACATCCATGGCCTATCATCCCCCATCATACCATATAAAATTAGCCACTACATATAGGGATTCATACCATGTTGCATGAAAATTGGCATCATCTATCATTGGTTTGGCTGACATCTTCTCATGATCTAGTACTACATCTTATGGCTACAGATTTCAAAGTAGAAAATTTGCATCCTCTCTCCTGTACCTATGAGAAGGATCTAAAGTCACCTTCATAATACCAAAATTATACAAAACTTAATCAAATGGGATGAGCTTGATCTCACCAGTCACCTCTCATAGATCCACCTCTAGCTCTACAAAGATAGAGTGTGATAATTATAGAGGGCCCACTTAGACCAACCTACATATAGCCTCCACACCACATCACCTATAACCAAACCCTCAAATGAATATTTGAAGTATTCAATGTCTTTAGCACCACCACCAGCCCCTACCAATGCATATTCTCCCTTTTATCATAGAAAACCCACTATGAAGTGTACCTAGGTGTATCCCTCCCATGATAGCCATAGTGGCCTCAACACCCTAACGTTATCATATGCCCAACACTAATACCATATCCTCAATGAGATTATAATCCCTATAGCTCCCTATAAATTTGGACTAACAAAATAGTAGCTCACTTGAACTCTATCCTACCTAACAACATCTATACCAACACTCCTAGCAGTAGATAGGGAAATCAACCATTTCTCAAATTATCAATGAAAAATAGGAAACTATCATCATCATCATAGTAATTAAACATCGATACTCTAGATCCCTCTAGTATAATGGCCTATAGCTAAAGATACTAAAATTCCACTTGATATGGACCTAATCCTCACCATATAACAACTACATATGGTAATCCATTTCCTCGCTTTCAATGTGCTAACTTAGCTCTCCCAAATGGGTAACCATGTAATTCTATGAACATCCTCTATTAGGATGCTAATCTACCCTATCGATAACAAAAATGTGTTCATGTCTAAGTTTCATCTCTCAATGAGAGACATAATTATAGCCTCATCCTATGATAGGTGATGATAGTGAATAATGGCTCATGTGTTGACCTCCTCCATATACATCCACTCCTCCATATGCATCCACTCCTCTATAGTCATCCCATCACAAATCTCTGCAAAGATCTTAGGGACCCAATTCCTTATTTGAATTTGGTCTCATGCCTACTAAACAACCACACTAATGTACACACTTAGTTTTCTATATCAAGATTAGTAAAAACTTACACCTAAATTTTTCAACCTATTCTAAACTAACCCATTACATCTACCACATTACCTCTAGAATTTTAATAACAATCCACCATTACCCACAAAATTCTCACCACTCTACCAAAAAAACTATTTCACAACATCAAACTTACTTAATAAGTACCCTATCTTAGCTTATCAAACAAAACTTAACTCTATCCATTAAAACATTCTTACTTGAACCTTTTTCACTAAGACTACTGACCCATCACTTAACACACCACCTACTTTAAACCTACACTTGACACTTCAATTTAAAAACACAACTTTCATAAACATTTTAAACTATCTTTATCTATACCTTTTTAAATAAATCTCTCTTAAAAACATTCAACCATCGATGGTTCACCTAAATCATCAATGATCCAGTACACCTTTTTCCTCGATGTTCAACCATCGATAGTCAAGACAACCATTGATGGTTAGGTTGAACTACTAGCAGTCACTGTGTGTGACTTCTAATAGTGAAACCCTAATCCTTACCCACCTCAAAACAACACCAAAAAAACAAAAAAACAATATAAACTACTTAAAACTATCCTAAAACCCACCCTAACTCAAAACCTCAATCAATTTTAAATTTCATCTACTACATTTTCTAATTTCACCCATAACCTAAACTAGGGCAAAACCACCCACACCCAATTTCCAAACAAAAACCAAAATACCCACATTCCATTTCAATAATAGCCAAAATCAACTAATATACAAACTTAATACACCTCCTAACTCATTCTTCGATCATTGTTTAGGTTGGATCATACATCTTGCTACTTATCCACATTGTCATCCACCCTCCATTATATTCCCCATTGATTACCTCAACACACATGCTTGACCAATCAATAAAATGACCCCTTGACCACACACTCAATCCAATAATATCCTAGCTAAATGCCAAACTAGAAAATAACCAGATCATAAAACATGAAGGTTAAACTTCTCAAAAAGTGAAAATGATTTTTCTTTTTCAAATTTTATCTATGGATTTTTAGGATTTCCCCTTAACCATTGATAGTCAGAGTGACTATCGATGGTCAACCCTAGGAACCCCTAACCGTTGATGGTCAAGGTCTCATACTTTTTCATTTTAGGCACTTATACCTAAATGTCAACATTTTGGAGATCACCTAATCTCCATCACATAAAAATTTAAAATTTTTGGATATTAACCTTCTCTAACTAACCCATTGACCTCATCCACCTCAATGTTGGTAATTTTTTACCTGAATACTTACATATTTTGTGATGACCTTGCATTGGTATTTTTTACTGCACCAACCATTTTTTCCATGTTGACCATTCAAATTTTCACTACCTCATGCATAACTAGATAATTTGTGTTTTTCAAGGGAGCACTTCCTACTTTAGATACCTATGAAAATACCAACCATGTCTAGGAGACTTATAGAGTAAGCTGATTAGCTATGACCAATGATATGGACTAGTTACCCTATCATTTATTTTTCTAGAATTGACCTTATTTTTACTAAAATTGGCCACTTTAGTCTTTATATGATCTTAAATATCACACTTAGTCATATTTTATGCACATGTTTGAATTTAAAATACCCAACCCCTTTGTCACCAACCTCATAACTTATTATATACCTCTTATCAAACGCCAACTCAATTTCGGTTTCACCTCATCAACTCTTGATTTGAGTGGGAACACTTCCTCCCATAGTCAAGGTAATCAAACATTTGATTATCACTCCATTTTTATTTTATATCTTGTTAATTCAAAGTCACATAACAATAAGGGGAAAAATGTAGATACTAGAAAATTTCATATGATAGTTCTAATTATCAAAACACCTTAGGATTCCTATTAGACCCTGAGTCTAAGTTGAATACCTAGTTAGACAAATCATCAACCTAATAACTAAACCTTTTAACCAACCCCTTTTTAAATTACTTTGAAATTTTTCCCCTTAGACACTTAACCACCGATGGGCAACTTAACCATCAATGGTTAGCCTAACCATTGATGATCAGGTCCTCACCTTATTCACATATCACTAGCTATGTGTGAGATAATGAGGCATAATTTAATATGTTCACCTTATGTGGTGCTAAAAAAATTCTAAGCGTCATGATTACAAACCTCACCCTCTAGGGAACCTTCCATCCTCCATCTCTATTTTCCTATAAAAGGAAGGGAGTGGGAGGTGAAAAGGATCCATATTCAAGCTATCAAATCTTCTTGCACATAGGTATTCAATCTCTCCAACATCTTCAATCTCTCCAACATCTTGTCATCCTTTAATAACTCAAAAAAAACAAAAGAGACCTAAACCTATACCAAATTTTCTTTTGAGGCTAAATTATTATTACTCTCAAGAAATTATGTTAGCCTTACCCTATCATCTATCTAAAAATCTATAGGTATAATCTACTTGTTCTTTGTTTCATTAGATTTCTAACCACTCTAACCTAATCAAACCTATCTACACCTTATTTCCCAACTTATAGAACCTTAATATAACCATTATATAACCACTTACCTATTTTTCAACTCTTTTTAAAATACCTTTAGAAATCCATAAGCAACCATGGATGGTTAGCACAACCATTAACGGTTGCCCCCAACTATCGATGGTTACCCAACCATTGATTGTCAGCTTAACTATCAATGGTTCACCCAAACATCAACATTCATTATGGAGGAAAATAACATCAAGTTATTTTCAACCCCTTAACCCCACCCAAGCCTAAATTTTTGTGATCCTACCTATTCACAGACCCTTTTTTATTTTTTAGCCTGACTTCACCCCTTTTAACATGAGTATTAACCTATTTTTTCTATATTTAGTCATTTTATGTAACAAAAATTATACTTTATTATTTATTAAATTTAATTTAATTTATGAAAGTACCTTACTTTATAATTTTAAACTTGATTATTATCATCAGTGGATTGCTAGCCTCCTAAAAAGTGTATGCCTCTTGGATCTAGCTCACACTAGGCAATCCACTCAACTATTTTGATAACAAACCATTTTTTTAGTACTTTTTTATTTGCAAGTTATTCCTTCCTAGCTAAAGAGTAGTTTTCCATATTTTTTTGGATTATTGACACATCACCAACCAAGTATTTCTACTACACACTTATTACTAGTTTCTTGTCTTCTTCTAAAATTAAGAAATGAGCATAAATTAAGAGAAACACACAAGATTGACCTGATTAGGTATATGTTATAGACCCTATCATCATGATAAGACCTTGTTTAGACCTATTTTAAAATGGATAAGGATGAAAGTGTCAAGTTTCATTTTATATAGACTGACCTTTGACATAGGATGTGAAATTGTCAACATTTTTAGTGACTTATAAGGGTTGATTAACCTACTAAACATTTATTCTAGTAGTCTTATCAGTATATTGGCATATGGAGTCACTCATTACTCAATAGTAAACATGACTTAGACCTTGAAATTTATTGAAAACCTTGATAACAAGTGAGACAACTGATTATACCTTCATAATGCACAACCAAGTAGAAGAGAAACACACTTGTGCCACTAGGCACTTAGGGAAAAGATAATCGAACCAAAATAAATCAAACATGTACTAGAATCACTTGGGGAAAAAATAATAAGTTACTATTTAAAATATAACTTAATGCATGCTCCACTTGGATCAAAAATAAAGATTCTTAAGTCTTCTCCATGTGTTGAATAAGAATGAAGAATAAGATCATGCTTGAGCACTGTTCTTGTTTTATCAACTCTATTCATGATTTCCAATCCTTTTGGCTTGACTTCAAGTGAATCAATTGAAAAAAACATATAATATATATATATATATAAACTATTTTTATAGATCTATTCTTACCTTATTTTGTTTTCTAATGTTGACAAGGATTCCGAAATTGATCACATTATGATTTATAGGGGTAGATGAAACCTCAATTTCTAATGAGTCATTGAAATAATACTCTTGGTTCTCTATGACATCTTGAGATATTTCATCCTACTTATCCACTGATACAAGATCATGTTGTAATTCCATTCTATGTTCTATATGAGCTTCATGCTTATGAAGGACTATAATTTCTTCAATACCTTCATATTTAAGTTTAAACAATTGAGTATCATCTTCAATGTTTGGAAATTGATCAACGAGTTGATAACCAATATTTAAAACATCAAACAAATCAATATAAAGTGAAATTAACTATTAGGGTGGCATGATTGAAAGAATACCCTTTTTTAATTTCCTCATGTGTTTGTCAAAACTTCCTCTCTCATCACTAAACAACATATAGTCTCCTTGCAATGGTATATAACCTATTTTTAGGATCTCAAACAAGCTTTGCAGTAATTCTTCAGTTGGTTGTTATTCATTAAGACCCTATTTTTATTCCATGGTGGATGGTATGGAGATGTTATCATAGAGAACTGATAAAGAACTAGAGTCTACACCTTCTTGACTATACTCTTGAAAGTTAATATAGTTATTGGCTCACTCAAATGAGTCATTATAAGCTTCTTCAACTAGTAAAACAATCTCAAATTGAATAGTGTCTCCTTGTGCTTGTTCTTGTAAGCTAATGTCAAATTGGTAGGAAATTTTTCTTGAAATTAATAATTCTCTTGGATGATGTTTTCACTCTTAAAGTCTTATTTCACCACACCAAGTGATAGTTCTAAAGAGAAAACTAATGTCTTTTTCTTCAAGCTTTGCATTCTCATAATCCTCATTATGCTATATTAGGTCTAAAATAATATGAAATTCCTCATGAAAACATACATTGATTTGAGTAGCATCATTTTCATCAAGAGATATAGTTTTCCTTGATTCAAACTTGGCCTTCTCTTCACTTAGACTATGTCAAGCATATTTTTTATTTTTATTTTTAATCATCATTTTAAATGAAACAAGGGAGTTAATCTAGGATTCTTACCTTATATTGGTCACTAAGAAATTTTTTAAAAACATCCAATTACACACATAAAACAACCATAACTTAAACATATTCATGATATACTTATTGAGGAACACTTGCTACTGAAATTTGATTTTACACCTAATTGGATTCTTGATTAGAGAGACTTAACCTCTATTCATCACAACCTTATTGATTCTCTTATTTCAAATCTAATTCTTCCATTTTAATAACACAAAGATTTATCATTCTATAACTAAAGTAATAGGTCCAATAAGGATACCATGTGGTTATGTATTCATCATCCCCTCTTGACAAATTATCCTCTTCACCTAGATGTTATTATTTTGCCTTCCATATAATAGGTCCTCCAACATAAAGGGATATGGTGGGAGGGTAAGAACATCTACTAGGTGGAATAAGAACATAGGTAATAATGGGATTATATTTAATGTTATTTTTGGATTGGAGATTCACTCTTAAAACTTTTAAAATTGGAGGCAATGGATTCATTATGGTATCTTGAGGAAGAGGGAAAGAGTCTTGTGCTAAATTTTCTTAAATCCCTTCCTTCCATATAACAATCACCCTATCCAAATATGATATGCCTTAATCCTTATGAATAATTAAAACTTAGAGGGTAGGTGAAGGACTTGGGAAATTTTAAAACTTCCTTGGATTGATGATCACAACCTCTTCCTCCCTTTGCATATCTCAACATTCATGGATAATGTGAGCTTGAGGAAGAGGTGAGGAGCTTTGGAAGCTTAGTCATTTTATTGGTTTTGATTTGGCATAGTAGGAGTGGTAAAATAAGGTTGACATAGGGAAAAAGGAGTCTCATAGGACTGATTTCATTTATATTATTTTTCCTTCAAATATAATAACCCATTATTAATGGTTTGAATTAAGCCTTTTATTTCGTGCCACTCATTAGAAGAACTATGGGTAGCTTGAAAAGGTTGGTTAGGCTAGTATAATTGGACTTGTTTCCCTCCAATGGTAATAAATTCATTCTTAAGGTCTTGATAAAGATTATTTTGGTCTCAAAGTTAATAATAAGGGTTTAGTATAGTTATGTGGTTGGGGAGGGAAGGAAGAATAGTATTCTTAATAGCAAGTCTGCTCATACTAGTAACTAAATCCATACGGGGGAAGATATGATCATTTTAAGACTGATATGGATTGACATAGGGATGGTAAAGATCGTTATACTAATAATAAAGAGGTTTAAAATATATATTCCCTCCATATCCAACCATCAAACTTCATGAGGCAAAAAATAAATAAAGAGAAATTATCAATAATTCCTTGAAATAGTTACTTGGGATGTTAGAACTAGTTGATTACAATTGGATTGGCCATTAGTGTTTCATAATAATGACTTTAAAGGTTGGTATATTTAATAACACACCAAAAATTATCCAATATATGAAGTACTTGATGTACTTGTCCCACTAAGTATGCCAAAAACTATTGTCACTTTAGATTGCACCTTTGAAGAGGCTTGTTTCATGACATCCTCACCCAATTGAAAAAATAAGATCTCTCTAATGTTGTGGGTGTCTTATAATTAGAGATAACCTATAGAGGGAAGGATTCATTGATAAAACACCTAACACTAACACTAACCTACTCAAATATAAAGAAAAATAAAAATAAAGAGATGTGATGCACCAAAATCTTAACCTCCACTTGTCTATGCACTTGTAAAGTGAAGAAAGATTGATTAAACTACACAAACCCAACTCGAGGTTCTCCTTACATTATTGTTTTAACATGGAGGTCTTGGGAGATGCACAAATTAGGAGGGACAAACAAGAGGTTAAATGAATACTAATGGTAGATTTCCACATATAATTCCCTACACAACTAACTACAAAACTTCATCTGACCTAAAAAAAGTAAATGTACTTGTAAAAAGGTAAGGGTGAGAAGACAAATTAGAGGGAGTTAGGACACTAACACTATCAATCAGATAAAATCACAAGAATAAACTAAAAGAGGGATAAAACTAGCTTATTGTTCTTCCCAAAAGGTAAGAATAAGTGTTAACTCAAGAAAAGCTTTTCCACACTTAGCTTAATGATTATTACGATGCCATTCTAGGCTAATTTTATAGAAAAAAGTGTGTGAGAGAGAGGAAGAAGATGTTGTAATAGTCCATAATGACTATCATCCATTAGTTAAAATATTTATGAGAGTATTAAAATATTCTCTTAAATCCTCCTCTACATGCATTAGATTAGTGTGATAGTAGTCTTCATGTAAAGGTGGCATGGTTCTTAAATGAAGAGTTATAATTATTTTCTTAAAGAGTAGTTAAAAAATGATCTCTTGACTTTGATTCTCATTTAATTATTTCACTACCTACACATCTCATCATGGATTTCAATTCTTTTTTATGTGGCTCATGTTTTCCATTAGATTCAACTCCCCTCGATCTTTTTGACACCTTGTTCATGCCTAGGCATCTTCAAGAACTAATTTCTATTGCTTCAAGACTATCATAACACCATTTTACATTCAATAGGTGTATTAGATTAAATCACACCACCTCTACCCAAATATACAATCTATAACTTATTACAAACCCTTGGTGAATATTTTCATCACTTTGAGAACAAGATTTTAAATATTGGTCAGTGACTATTATCATCCTTAAGGACTCTTAATAACATGAGGCTAACAAATTATTTGTTCCTCAACCATTAAAAACTACATTTATCTTATGAAATTGAATTACTTATGAATTTTATGGGTATCACATAGTGGTATTAAATTTATACAAGCATGTCATGAAGACTCTCATGTTTTAAATGACCTTAAAAGGCTCTACAGCCTTATTTCCCTTGAATAAACAAGAGGATAGTCTTCATATCCTTGGTTCAAGACTTTAAATCTATTAAAACACCATAATGAGTCTTTGAGAGGTCTTTTAAATATTTTTAGTCTCTTCCCAAGTTTTAAAAAGCTCCCCAACTAGTCAAGAAGACCTCACACATCCAAAATCATGAGCACATACCTAAAATTATTGTTTTTAACCATCTTATAGCACCTTTCCATTCACACATGCCAAATAATTAATCTAATAAGTAATCATTAAGTGTGTATACATAATCCAATAAGTGCATTCAAATCATTTAGAAAACTACTCTCAATCATAGAGCACCACTTGGTTTTAGGAAGGATTGGAGGTGTTTTCCTTCTTAGTAATTATTCATAAGGGACATGAACCCAAAGGACTACTCAATTAGATAAATTTTTAGTATGGGTATACCTCAAAATTCCCATAAAACTATTTTAACCCATGCACTTTTTAAACAGACTTACAATGTAAAGAATATACCCTCTCGGGCCTATGGGCTTGTGTACAGTGCATTTAAGATGAGGTTTTGGAGCAAAAGATTATTATAGTGCTCATTTTTAAATGTAAATTCATTATTATGATATTTTTTATGACTTATAAGGTTTTAATATGGTTTTTCACTACATTTTGACTCTCAAAATTATTGAAACTTGCTTAAGTTCCTAGATGGGGTTTTCAGGCAACCTAGTAGTATTAAACCTATTGGCTCTATTTAAATGAAATTAACTCATAAAAGAGATTATAATAATAATTTAAATATTTATTATAGTCCCTTTAATATATAAAAAATATATTATCATATCATACAATACAAAATATGCACTTTAACTTCATATCCTTGTGTATAGGCTTAATAACATTGATTTTTGCCTTTGACCTTACTTGCAGTCCATTTTGGAGGAGTCTAGTTTAGGGTATTCAAGAATATTAAAATATTTATTAAGGTATTATAGGTTATATAAAATTATAATAAACTAATTATCATGATTTTTTTCTTTAAGATTAGACTTCCATAACCATGTTGATCCCTTAGGTTTGTTCAAGCATGTAGGTTAACATTTTATCTCAGCCTATTTACCACTATGTTCCTAGATTGATTCCTTTAACTATAAAATATTAAATGATATTTAAAATAATTTATATCATATTTTTAATACATAAGGACCTTTAAAAATGATAAAATACTCAATATTTGTCAGGAAATCCTTTTTACTACCTATAAACTTGACACAGACAGCCTATGCAAGTATGAAGACCTTATTTTATTATCAACTTGACTATGATCTATTAATTATTATTAAAACTTATGATTCTGAATATATGGTGTTTTAATAGACTCTACCTATTTTTTCAACCTTTCTCACTGTTTATTTTACTCCAAACTACATACCAAACTGCCCTAAACGTCATGCTTTCTCAATTACATGCACCAATTGTATGTACTCTTTTTATTCAAATAGGCTTATCAATGAAGGTTATAACATTATTAAAGTGTATATTTTTCACTCACACCTTAGTATTTTATATCCTATTTCATGTTAATTTTCCCTTTAAACATCAAATGTATTTGACTAGAAGATTATTTTTATCTTGCTTAGGCATGTGTACCTAAAATAGTATTAGAAAGATCCTAAGGAGATGAGTAAAATATTTGGGATACTTAAAGTGGGATATTATAAAATATTTAATATTTATAACATGTTATTTACCCTCCTCATGAGTTGAAAAACTACTTAATATAATTAAAAAGTTCAAAACATGTAATTTTTAAATGCCAACAAACATGTACCTTCATGTTTGACTAATCCATGAATTGAATATTGTTTAAATATGGTGTAAGCAGTATTATTAGACATTAAAATAGACATAAAATTATTTAATTTTCCTAAATTAATTGTTAAATTCACTTAGACAAGATAAAACCATGATATTGGGGTTTTAAAAGGGTTTTAGTGTCGTTATCTTCTTAGTAATGATTCATAAAGTATATGACTTATATATATTAAAAAATATACAAAATTTTTAAGGGAATAGGGTTACCTTATAACACCTATAATAATTATTCCTGAGATTATGTCTCCTTTATGAAACACACTTATGAAAATGACTTTTATTAGCCTGCCAAGGACCCAATGGAAAACCTAAGTGGTTATCTACCCTTTTGAGACCTAAAAATTATTTATCTGCATGGTTTGAGCATGGGAAAGATGGAGGAGGAATTTTATAGGCTTATAATACCATATACAACTTGAAAAACATTCTAATATGACCTCTACATATCCACTTTCTTCATGAAACTTTCTTGTCTTGTTAGAATACCTATTATATCTACTAAATCAAATGCCAATGGACTTCCTCTTATCTTTTACAATGGTGAAGCAATGTACCAATATTATCTTTCCTACATTTCATGTATTATGTTTATTTTTATGCATTGAGAAATTAAAAAATAGATTTTTTTAATTGAGTGTACATTACAAATTGATGGAATTGACCTTTTGGCTAAGTGTACGGGAAAAATAGACACAAGGTAATCTATAACAAGTTTTAAAAAACTCAAAAAGGATATTTTTCATATTTTTTACCCTTCTCACTTTATATATCCCAAGGTGGATGAATTATAACATTTCAAAAAGAAAAAGAAGGTAAAATACTAGAAGCCTTAATATTTGGAAAAGTACCTTAAACTCTCCAAAAGTTTGTAAAAATAAAAATGCCATTTCAATAGATTTTATTCTAGTCCACCATACTTTATAGAGCACCACATCATCTTGGAGAGACATGACATCATTCTTTTCATCATGGGTTAAATATACCTTAACTTTCACAAACTAACCTTGATATTTGTTAAATCACCTTAATATTTGAAAAACTACATTGCAAAAGACCTTACAAGAGATCAAGACACAAGTTTTATGATCCTACTATATGGATTTCACTAACACCTTAAGGTTTTGGTGTAATGGTTTGTTACATTTGGTATAAGATATTCCACCTAGGTTGAAGTCATAGAGTGTGTGTCTAAAAAAAATTTACAATATTCATCTTGGGCTCATACATCTGGTGTATATTAGTATACAAGAGCAAATCTAGGCCATATTCTAGGATTTGGAAGCATAGTGGGATGTTATGATCTTGGTGTATGGATTTAAATAATGCCTTAAGGTTTTGGTGTAATTTTTTTTTTTAATAAGATTTACTTGATAAGATAAATTTTATAGACCCTATCATCCTAATAAAACCTTGTTTAGACCTCTTTTGAAATGGATAAGGATGCAAGTATCGATTTTTAGATTATAGGAGTTGAAATTTGACCTAGGAGGCCAAATTATCAACACTAAATCTATCCCTTAAGAGGACTTATAAACTCCATTATTGGCTTGGTGTCTCCTTCTCATGTTTTAAATTTTATCTTCACATACCTATAGTCAATTTTTACTTTATAAATCATGCTTTAAATATCATTATTATCATTGGTAAACCTATAGATGTCGAATAAGGTTTCAAAAACCTTGACTTTCATTTTCTATTGTCATAATATTATTATTTCGAATACCATTTCAAGACATTTTAGGAGGTCTAAGGAGGTATGTGAACATGCGATAGTCCCATCCCATCATGATGGCTTATAGAGACTCATTTAAACTTTAAAAAAAGGTTTTTAGACTTGTATAAGTTTTTTGAGAAGCCTTGGAAGCCTTATTGTCTTGATAACCCATTATTTGTATGCTTGATACTTGTTAAAGAGTCTTCTTAAACTTGAAATCCTCATAAATGTCTTAAAAATTACTCTAAAACCTACAACATTAGCCTAAAAATAGTCACCTAAACTTTTTAAGGGTTATAAATCCTATAGGAGGATCTTTGAAGACTTTGAAATCTATTTCTAGGAAGCATGGGGCCTCAAAAGGATTTCTTATCTTACATAAAGATTAGATCACTACATTCTTCACCTTGTCATCTTTAAGAGACCTTGAGATACTATAGTCTAATTTTATTCCTCATGCTTTTACAATAGTATAAATACCTTTCAAAACCTAGAGGTTGTGATAATAGAAGTAATCTAAGAGGTATATAGGAGGTTTTATAGGTGTCTTTACAATACTTGAACTTGTTGTAATACCTCTTAAGCCTATTTGTAGACTTGTAACCTTAGAAGAATGGATAGACACTTAGATGTGGAATTAAAACTCATTAAAACATTCTAATTACAACCTTATAGATCATTTTTAGGCTCATGAACTCATATCTACTTCCTCAACATCATGGATGTCTTATTTGATTGACCTTCAGACCTATCTTTTTCTTTCAAACACAACCTTACTAGGCATAAGTCATTTCCTAAACTTCATGCATTTCTCTATATCTTCTAACTTGAAAGAGGCTATATAAATTGTTTAGCTATAGTGAGGATCATAGGTATGCTTAATAACACCTTTCATCTTATTTAACCTGGTGAAATACTTGTGACAAACTTGAAAACCTATCTCTTGCTTAGGGTTTTTATAATTATACCTACAACCTTCTCATAAATGTATTGAGGCCATAAAACATGTTGTAGGCCTACCTACTCCTAAATCATGCTTATCAACCTTGTATCAACATTGCCACAACATGAAAACCCTTCATGTTTTTCTTTCATATCAAGATAATTGTGAGAACAATGATTTAGAATCCTCATTATAGTAATATGGGTTTCTCATGTGTTTACACACCTTACCTACATATTTAGTTTATTTATGATGGTTTGAGGCTCGTAAAAACCTCCCTCTACCCTTTTCAAGCCAATATGAGGCCATAATAATGTCATGAAACTATGGGGACTTTAAAACCTACAAGGATCCCATTAGATCATATTATTCTCTTCAGAACTTTCTTGAATGTCCTAAATCTTGGCCTGTAGGTCTTTTAAGGAACTTTGAGACCATATAACCTCCCCTTTCTCCTTGAATAATTCATATAACCTTGGAGGATTCATAAACTTGGATATGGGGACCTTAATAAATTGGAAACCTTACTCCTCATTTTTGTAAGACCATAAGTGAATTTTTGAAACTTGTAACCTTTCCTAAACCTTCTTAACCATGCAATCTAGTAACAATTTTACAAAACTTACCTATAAATTTTCATGTTTTACCTCCATATGTCTATAAGATCATTATGAGGCTTAACACTACTTGAAAACTATGAACTTTGTTTCAGGATTGAAGTATCTCTTAAATCATATGGTGGTGCTATAGGTATATTTTCTTGAGCTCTATAACAATAAAACCCTTGATGATAGATCTAGACTTGTGTACACCTTCTTAAGGCTTGGAGATCATGAAACTTAATACTTGATAAATTCTATAACATGGTTTTTAGGTCTTAGATCATGTTCATTACTAAAAATTCTTCCATTTGAGATAAAAACATTAGATATAAGTTTGATATCTGGAATCTTCTCTACATTGAAATCTTTCAAAGGGTTAAGATCACGAAAATTATGTTCTTTACAATGTTATCCTGAAAACTTGTTTAATTACTTGGAAACATGATTGAAATATCCATTAAAACCTCTCTATGAACCTCACTATCATTGTGTAGACATGTAAACCTTTTGAGATGAACTAGATCATCATCAAGACTTTATATCATTCTTGAAAATTTCCTACTTCATTAGAAAACTTGTGTATGAGTTCCTAAAAAATTGAGATCTTTGAGAACTACCTTGAAACCTTCAATACTTATTATAAACATGATATGAGATCCTTTACTTCATCATCTCCATCATGAAAAACTTAAAAAAGGTCTAAACTCTTATTTTTATTCTTCTCAAGCTTGAAAATCATGGAAAATATATCCACACAAGTTAAGGTTTTAGAGGGGTTTTAGACCTATCTACCATCTTGAAGTGACATTTTTATTTCTTTTTCCATAAATATAAACATCACTAATAGAATAATTATAACCCTCTTATCACCCTTCAAGACATATTTTGAACTATGCAATTGTAGAATGAATTTAGGATGTGACTATTATCCATTTTGGCCCACATATTGAGTTGTGTCCACTTGCTAAGTAACCTTAATGTAGATTTCTTGATCAAGAAATTGATTCAAATAGTTTGTAAAAGTTTTGGATAGTGTAGATAAAGTGAATGGGTCATGGAGCTCAAAAATCTTCAAAAACTAAAAACATTAACTAAATGACAAATTGGAGAGCACATGAAACTCATATACTCCATTTGCTCCATCTAGGTTTTATCCACACATTTATTCACACTAAACTATAGCTCACATAATGAAGATCAGATAGGCCGACCAATTATGCATTTGATATCTTCACTCAATTAGTATTTTAGGCTATTAGATCAAATGAGTTCTCTCTTTATGGCATTAAGAACATCTCCAAAAAATTTGGCACCTTTATGAGTTTTACATTTGAAGTTACAAGTCCACAAATTTGGTTAGAATATGAAGGACATATGCACAAGTGTTGACTTTATACCTAGGAAAAAATTGACATGAGTTTGAAATTCACAAGTTGTGGGACATAAAAAAAATTCTCATGAACATCAAATGATGTTAGACATCAAATTTAAGCTCTTGAACTAGCCGTTTGGGTTTAGAAATCCTCAGTAGAAACTTAAAGAAAAGCACGGGGATAACAAGTGTCAAGTCCATAGGAGCTTGGATCAATTTAAATGATCAATGGATCCCAAAGGCCAATAATAAGTATATCTCAAGGTGATGGGTTCTAAACATCCATGATCTATGATTAACCAAGTCTCAAGATCTGATGGTATGTGATGGTCGAGGTGTCAAAGGAATGAGCCATGATATTTATGCAAGGGATGATAAAAAATAAAGAGCGCAAATTAATAAGATGAAGAAAAAAACTCAAGCTTGACCCAAGTTGGTATAAAGAGAAGGCTCTCTATGGATTCAAATTAGACCAACTATCAGGCAAAGTGTTATATCTATAAGAAAACCAATATTCTTATATTAGTTTTCCTTTGTATATAATTTAGTCTAGAATACAAGATAAGAAGGTCTACATGGCCAACAAAAGATCATTTTGAGGCATGCCCTGACAATCCATTAATTTGGAGTAGACATGACATGTCCTTAGCATTCGAATACCTAAAAATCTATTCTTCATGATAATATCTAGTGGAAGATCAATAGATCAGAGCTTGGGGATTCAGGGGGTAATTGGAGAATTCACTTCCATCTTTCCACTTTCATCAAAATCTTATCTTCTAGTGGAACTTACCAAAATTATAATGACTCATATGCTATTTGAGAAAATGATGAAGATCCCATTCATAATGACTTTATTGGACAAAAGCATGGTTTGAAATCTTATAGCTCATTGGTCATCAAAAGTAATGAGATTTCTAAAATTTCCCCCCTCTCTCTTTCTCTTATATAAATAGAGGCCTTAGGGCCAAAAATATATATCTCTCACTTCTTTCAAAAGATCATTAGATCTCTCTATATATTTCTCTCAATTCCATCCCTTGGTTAGACCAAACTCTACCTAGAAGGGATTTGTAACCTCTTGAAATAAATAGAAGGTTGTGATTTGATTTCATTAGTTTGGTATAGTGTGTACTTATCTCACCTAGCTACTAGTTCATTTTCTTATATATGTTGTGTTCTACATCTCTTGGTCAAAACCCACATGTGGATATTGTGACTAGTTAGTGTCTTATTTTAAGCCTCTCCTTTCAGTTCACTCATCATATATCATTTGGTAAGCCTCTACACAAATGTATAGTAGATATTTGGATTCTTAATTTAACCTCTACCCATTTAATTAGTGTTCTTTAGGTCAAGCAGGGAAGATCGACCTATAATTTTGGTACTTCACCTATTACCTTTCTTAGGAGCACTTATCCCCTTCTAACCCTTTTCCCAAGATATTCTAGGATTAGTTTTAGTTTAGGTGAGCATTAAGGAGGAACTAGCCTACTCCAAAGGTTTATTCTCATCATAGGATACCCACAACCTAGGGTTGTTCCCATTTTATATCTCAACTAGGTGAAGCCTCAAAACCACTTCTCCCAAGGGTGTGAGTTAGAGATATATTAGTTTATGGCATACCCAATGGGACTAAAATTTTGAAAGTATTATAAGGACTTTTGGTCTTGTTATTATACATGTTATCCTTTAAAGGTATTCTAAAAAACATCAGTGGTTACTTTGAACACTATCAACTAGTTTAAGTATCCCAAGTGCCTAACCCTCATTATTTGGTATGTAAAATCATTGCCCAATTAATCAAAATGCATGTTCATTCATTTTTATCCTTCATATTAAGTTATAAATATACATGGCTTTCCCCCAAGAGGCCCTCAATATTCAATGTGCCAACTTCATTAGATTTTACCCCTCTCTTACCTACAAGAAAAAATCCTTAGGGAGGTATGAGATGAACTTGATAAGGATTTAAGAGAGATTTATAAGGAGGAGTACTATAGGTAGTTATAAGAGCTTTATTACTGAGCTTATGTTCAAGATAAATAATTAAGGTTTCAAGAATAATGTTTGGTTAGGAAAAACTAAGCCCCCCAAAAAATGACTATCAATTACTTTAAATAAGGGTAGCCAACCTTAGACCCCAATTTCCCTCTCCTAATCCTATTCAATCCCATAGTTAGCCTCACCCAATCTCATCCTTATTACTTGAGAAAAATATAACCATCCCATCATGGATCCTCTCATATGAAAATGACCCCAACTATGTCATATCCTCCCTTGAGAAACCACCCTTCCCCATGCCCATTCAGGAGAAGGAGGAGATGGCTGAGCCTTATGATTTCCTTTCATGGAAAGTGATCAAAGAGGACACAAGATAATTTTAAAAAGTGCCAATTGAGGTGGCTAGTCCAAGAACCTATTCAAGAAGAAATGGAGGTCAAGGGGGATCTAGATGAAGCATGGCAAGAGTTATAACGTGACTTCATAGACTAGGGAGAGGTTCTAATTCAGCTTTTACCTCTTCTAGAATATTAGCATGAACTTACCAATTAGGATAATGAGGTTTACCAATCTTAAGATGAATTATACCTTAAAGGTAGCACTAATATCTTTAAAATTAAGGGGGTATGGTTAGATTTAGGACTGTAGGGAATCAACATTTTGAGCCATAAATGGATTGATGAGTTACCACATGGATCCTCTCAGAGTACGCAAAGAAAGACTGGTGTTGAATTTGAAATTATCTCAAATTACCAAGGGGATACCACATTTTGGGATGACTTATATATTTGTAACCTAAGCCTAAATAGTCAACCAAGAACCATTTTAAAGGAGCCACCACGTGTTGTGCCTAATTTAGAGCATAAAATTGAGCCATCAAAAGGGGAGTTTGCAAAGGCCCTTACAGTCCAATTTGGAGAAATACTTGAAGAAATAAATCAATGTATCTAAATTGGAGACATGATTTCATTTTTCCAATTACTCAGGAGTATGCCAAAGAAAGTATAAACCAAGCTTTTAAACCTACATGCCATAAGATCCCAAAAACAAGGTGTTCCCTAGCATGGTTCACCATAAGTAAATGATGCCAAATTATTTTTTATATGATCCAAGCAAAAGCATTTGTAAATTATAAAACTTATATATAAGTTATAATATGTATCATATTTCTATCTAAGTGATTGTATGCACATTTTTGTTTCATACATTAGTTGTTTTTTCTTTCTTTCTTTTTTCTATGTGTATTTACACCTATTTTTTTGGTCCCTATTATTTCAAGAGGTAGATTGTTAAGCACAGAATATACAAAGAGGGGGGGGGGTGAATCAGTATATTATATATCTTATAAATCTTTCCTTTAACCAAATTCCACTTAATCAATCATTCAATATATGCAATAAAACTCAAACAATAAACATCACACAAGACAAAGAGAGACACCAGATATAACATGGAAACCCAATGTGGTAAAAACCATAGAGAATCAATCTAAAATATATTCATGATAACAACCCCACAAGAGCACCATACCCCTTTAACAAGTATAAACCTTAAATACAATTTGTGAGCACCAACCCACAGGAGCTTCAAACCCCTTTGCCAAGCACCAACCTAGCACCTATTCGTGATCACCAACCTACAGGAACACCAACCCCTTTGTTGAGCACCAACCTAGCAACAATTCATGAGAACCAACCCATAGGAGCACCAACCCCTTTGCCAAGCACCAACTCAATAATAATTCATGAGCACCAACCCATAGGAGCACTGACCCCTTTGTGTATACCACACACCTATCTCTCAATGTTGCTATCTCAACAAATGATAGATCAATACAACATATTCTTCCTCTCTCTCACTTTTTCTCTTCTAAGCTAGATATAACAAATACAAATCATCTCTCACAATTGCTCTTCTAAGATAGATATTACAATATCAAATCAACCTCTCACTTCCACATTACAAATGGCTACTCAAGCCTTTATTTATAGCTTTCCAAATGACCTTTGGCATTCCCCCTTTGTGACCTTTCAATCCTCATGGAAAATTCCACCAATATTGGATCACCCTTCATATCCAAGCATTTGAAAAGTCATGTGGTGACCCTTCATGACCAAAAACGTCTTTCCCACTTTTATCCTTATCTTTGGTGACTTTTCATATTCCTTAAAGTGTCCCTTCATGAGAAATTCTCCCTTTACTCTTTTGTCTTCACTTGGTGACTCTTGGTATTCCCCAAGATGACTCTTCATGGGAAAATGCATCCCATCCTTCTTTTGTCTCTATCCCATGACTCTTCGACTTCTCCATGGGCCCTTATTTTGTCTCATATGCAACTAAAAATATATTCATTAATATTAAATAAATATTAACTCATATTAGCCAAGATAAACAATATTAAATGCAATGGGGACTTTATCATGAATAATACTAAACCTTTGACATCAATGACAATATTTACAATAATCTCCCCCTTTGTTATTGATGGCAACCTCAATCCTGAAACTACCATATCCTGTCACCTACACATACCGTCATCTAAAAACATAAAATAATTCCCCCTTACTATAGCAACCTATACATGTTCCCTGTACCTATTTTTTGCACCTGTACATGTACCTATTATTCTCCCCCTTTGACATCAATGGCAAAGGGCCTACCTAGAGCTAACACTTAGCTCCCCCTCACTTGATGCTGAACATCAATGGCAGGAAGTAATAGAAATTACTCCTAACTCCTCTTGCTGATCTTTGAATGTATCCTTTGATCATGCCTTTGAGAAGATATCTGAAAATACATAAACATTTTTCCTTGTCCTTTTAGCATCTGCAATCAACTCATTTTAATCTTTTCTTCTAATCTCACAACCTTTAGCATGAAACCCTAATGTGTATCCTTGATCACAAATTTGACTAACACTCAACAGATTATGCTTAAGACCTTTTACATACAAAACATTTTTAGTCTTAGTTCTACCATAATCCAAACTCAAAGTACTTTTTCTAGCTATCCTGGCAGTGGTTTTATCTCTGAACCTCACTGTACCACCATTAATCTTCTTTAGAGAAATGAACTTAATTTTATCTCCTATCATATGCCTTGAACATTTGCTATCAATTAACCATGGCTGATCTTTACCTCCCACATGCAGAGCTGTCTACACCATCATAGAATCTTCAAGTTGTTTCTTCTGCCATGTACATGTCTGAACCTTCTTCCTGATGAATGGATCTTTGACACTCTAATTATTCTTCTTGCTGAATGGAGCTTTGAACCTCTGATCCTTCTTGACTGACTTGAACACACTTCTGCAATACTGAGCTATGTGTCCGTAGTTGTTGCACTTGTAGCATACTATGGTCTCTTCATCAAAGCTTGATAGAGGAACAAAAGAGTTATGGCTTCTGGTTGACTCTACTTGACTTTCCTTCTCCTTATTTCTAAAATTGTTAGCTCTTTTTCTACATTCTAATTTCTTGTGACCATATCCATTACAATAAAAACAATAACCGCAAAAATAAGACTTGTTTGTATATCTCTGACCTGATTGCCTTTTGTAGTTTTGTTCCTTCTAGACTTCTCTATTTGGAATGTCCTCTGTATTCTTCACTTCTCCCCTTTTTGTGACCTCTTGTGTAAGAGCTTTAGCATAGCTCTTTATATTTTCAAATATGATCCCTATTTTATTTGAATATGGTTTTTGACTTTCCAATATCTTATTCAGCATGTTAGTGTTATCTTCAAATTTTGAATCACTAATTACTTTATCACTGACTACTTTCTTAATATCTTCTTTTAAAGAGGCAATTTCAATAACATACCCTTCATAATATTTTCTTGCTATTTCCAACTGTGCTTTGAGATCTTCTTCATTCTTTTTGGCTTCTTCAAAGTGTGCTTGTAGATCTTCAATCATTTCCTTTGACTCTTGTTCATTTTTCTCGATCTGGCACTTTAACCTTTGATTCTTCTTCTGAATAGCTTCTAACTCTTCTAGGGCACAATTGAGTTCTCCTTCCATATCTAACTTAGCTTCCTTCTCTTCTTCTTCTTTATCATCATGTATGGCCATGAATAGAATCTCTTTTTCTTTTGAATCGCTGACTCCACTATCTTCAACTAAGCTAGGATCCTTAGAATATAGGCTCTTCTTCTCAAATTCCTTCTTGGATTTGCCTTTGAAATTCTTCTTGTATGTAGTCTTTTCTTATTCTTCATCTTTAACCTTATTTGGGCATCTAGCTGAGAAATGTCCAATCTTTCCACAATTAAAACATTTAAAAGGTAATTTTCCTTGCTATTTACCTGTTCCTCTTTTTGGCCTGTGAATGAAAAGTGCTTCATTGTCATCTTCATCATCACTGGAATTATCACTTGATTCTTGAATTTTAGCTTTCTCCTTCTTTGATGTCTTGAAAGTTGTTTTTCTCTTTGAGGGTTTATCTTGTTCTTTCCACATCTCATATGCCATGAGAATACCATGAAGCTCATCCATCTTTAGTTTGGCTAAATTCTTCATTTCCTTGATTGCCAAAATCTTTGCATCATATCTCATTGGTAGAGATCTCAAAACCTTTTGCACCACCGTTGACTATTCCAATGTTTCTCCAAGACCTTGAATCTAATTTACTATCTGATCAAATTTCAAAAGATAACTTGCTATATCTTCTTATTCTTCTTCTTCCATCCTCAAACTTTCAAACTACCTTCTAAAAGTTTGTAGCTTAACTTGCTAAACTTTTCCATCACCTTTGTAAATATTCTCAAGTTTTACCCAAGTTTCATGAGAAGATTTACATTGCATAACTTCAACAAATTCAGATTCACATAAGCCACATAAAATAGCATTTAAATCTTTAGCATTACATTCACTTGCCTTCTTTTTTACTAGAGTAATTGTAGATGTCTGTGGCTCTTCATATTCCTCCACCACTGATTTCCATATGTCAAATCCAAGGGCCATCAAATAAACCTTCATTCTCATTCTCCAAAAAGCATAATTTGTCCCATCAAACAAAGGTTCCTTATTTGTAGAAAATCCTTCATGTGACCCAGCCATCGTGCTTTCTAGATCTACCTTCAAGTTGTAAAACTTTTCAACAAGGAACCTACTCTGATACCAATTGTTAAGCATGGAATATACTGAGAGGGGGGGTGAATCAGTATATTATATATATTATAAATCTTTCCTTTAACCAAATTCAACTTAATCATTCATTCAAGATATGCAATAAAACTCAAACAATAAACATAACACAAGATAGAGAGAGACACCAGATATAACATGGAAACCCAATGTGGGAAAACCACAGAGAATCAATCTCAAATATATTCATGAGCATAACCCAATAGGAGCACCATGCTGCTTTTCCAAGTACAAACCTTAGCTACAATTCTTGAGCACCAACCCATAGGAGCTTCAAACCCCTTTGCAAACCACCAACCTAGCACCTATTCATGAGCACCAAACCACAAGAGCACTAACCCCTTTGCTGAGCACCAACCTAGCAACAATTCATGAGCACCAACCCATAGGAGCACCAACCCCTTTGCCAAGCACCAACTCAACAACAATTTGTGAGCACCAACCCACAGGAGCACCAACCCCTTTGTGTTTACCACTCACCTATCTCTCAATGTTTCTATCTCAAAAAATGATAGATCAATACAACATCTTCTTCCTCTCTCTCACTTTTGCTCTTCTAAGCTAGATATAACAAATACAAATCATCTCTCACAATTGCTCTTCTAAGCTAGATATTACAATATCAAATCAACCTCTCACTTCCACATTACAAATGGCTACTCAAGCCTTTATTTATAGCTTTCTAAATGACCTTTGGCATTCCCATTTTGTGACCTTTCAATCCTCATGGAAAATGGCACCAATCTTGGATGACCCTTCATATCCAAGCATTTAAAAAGTCATTTGGTGACCCTTCATGACCAAAAACGTCTTTCCCACTTTTGTCCTTATCTTTGGTGACTTTTCATATTCCTTAAAGTGTCCCTTCATGAGAAATTCGCCCTTTACTCTTTTGTCTTCACTTGGTGACTCTTGGTATTCTCTAAGATGACTCTTCATGGGAAAATGCATCCCATCCTTCTTTTGTCTTTATCCCGTGACTCTTTGACTTCTCCATGGGCCCTTATTTTGTCTCATATGCAACCAAAAATATATTCATTAATATTAAATAAATATTAACTCATATTAGCCAAGATAAATAATATTAAATGCAATGGGGCCTTTATCACCAATAATACTAAATATTTGACATCAATGACAATATTTCCAACATAGATTACTGAGAGAGGAAGATTTGCATCACCTCCACAACCAACTTAGCTATATAGAGGTGATTCCATGCCGAATGGATTTGGATGCTAACTTGGTCTAGGTTCTCAAATTATATTAGGCATGTTTCCCTACGAGTCGCCAAAAATGTTGGCCATTTTGGCCCACATACTAACTTGCTTCCACTTATTGATTAACCTTGACGTAGAGTTCTTGATCATGTAATTGATTAAAATAGTCTAGACAAGATCTAGATGGTGTGGACGGAGTGAAGGGGTCATGGATCTCATTAATCTTCTAAAATTGAACACATTATTTGAATGAAAAACTAGAGAGCATGTGGAACTCATCTATTCCATTTGCTCCATCCATTTTTTATCCACACATTTTTTCGTGCTAAGCTACATCTCACACAATGAAGATCAAGCAGGCCAACCAACTATGCATTTTATATCTTCACTCAAGAAGTATTCTAAGCCAATGAATCAAATTGGTATTCTCCTTGTGGCATTAAGGATGTCTCTTATAAGTTTGTCACCTTCATGAGTTTTGTTTTTCATGTTGAAAGTCTACAAATTTAGCTAAAATATGAAGGACATCTACACAAGTTTTGACTTTATACCCAAGAAAAAACCACATAATTTTAAATTTGACATTCTATGGAATGTTAAAGAATGTTCTTCTAAACATCAAATCATGTTCACATGAACATCAAATTTAAGCATCATAAACTAGCTATCGGGGTTCAAAAATCATTGATAAATACCTAAGGAAAAACCTACAACTAACAAGTTTCAAATCCATATGAGCTTAGATAGTGTCAAATAGTTAGTGGATTTTGAAGGCCAATAAGAAGTAGAGCTAGAGGTGATGGGTCCCAAATATCCATGTCCCATGATTAACCATGTCTTAGGATCTGATGGTACATAATGGTCAAGGTGTCAAAGGAATGAGCTAGGATATTTATGTAGAGGATAATCAAGCATGATGAGCTTGACTCAACAAGATGAGGAATCAAAATCAAACTTGACCCAAGTTGGAAGAAGGAGAAGGCTCTCTATAGATTTATATTTGACTAGATATTGGGCAAGGTGCTAATCCATAAGAAAACCAATATTATTAGATTAGTTTTCCTCTATATATAATTTAGTCTAAAGTCCAAGATAAAAAGGGATATGTTGCCAACAAAATTTCATTTCAATCCATGTCTTGACAAGCCACTAATTCAGAGCAAACATGACATGTCCTTAGCATTCAAAGACCTAAAATTTTTGCCTTCATGATAATATCTCATGGAATATCAATAGATCATATCTTGGGGATTCGAGAGGTAGTTAAAAACTTCACTTCTAGCTTGCCACTTTTGACAAAGTATTATCTTCTAGTGCAACTCACCAAAATTAGAATGATTCATAGGCTATCTAAGAAAATGATGAAGATCACATTCATAATGACTTGATTGGACAAAATCATGCTTTGAAAGCTTATATAACATTGGTCATAAAAAGCAGTGATATTTATAAAATTTCCCCTCTCTCTTTCTCTACTATAAATAGAGGTCTTAGGGCCAGAAACAAATATCTCTCGCTTCTTTTAATAGATCATTAGATCTCTCTATATATATTTATCTTGGTTCCTTCCCTTGACTAGACCAAACTCTTCCAAGAAGGAATTTGTAACCTCCTAAATTAAATATAAGGTTATGATTTGATTTCATTATTCTAGTATAATGTGTACTTATCTCACCTACCTACTAGTTGAATCTCTTGGTTGAATCTCACATATGGATATTGGGACTAGTTAGTGTCATATTTTAGGGTTTTCCTTTAATTTCCCTTGACCTAGATCATTTGTTAATCCTCTACATGGATGTATAGTAGATATTTGGATTCTAAACTCAACCTCTAACCATTTCATTAGTGTTCTTTAGGTTAAGTAGGGAGGATCGACCTATAATTTTGGTGCATCACTTCTTAGATTTCTTAGGATCCCTTATCCCCTTCTAACCCTTTTACCATGAAGTGTTAGGCTTAGTTTTCATTTATTTGAGAATCAAGGAGGAACTAGCCTACTCTAGAGGTTCAACCCCATCATAGGATACCCATAACCTAGGGTTATTCCCATTTTATAGCTCGACTAGGGGAAGCCTAAAAACCACTTCTCCCAAGGGTGAGAGTTAAAGATATAACAATGAATTTATCTTACATAAAAACCATAAAAACATGGTGTTTTACTTATGTGAAAAGTTTCATACCACTTTCTCTCTTTGTGAAAGCCTTCAACAATCATGGATAGTCTATTTCAGTCGTTTAAACATTTTTTCATGTATGATATATTTAGTAAGACATTATAAACCCCAAATAGACCCATAAATTTATCTTATTAACCTTTTAAAATATTGAAAAAATGTAATCTCTTAAACTAATCTCCTTATAATCTCTTGCATTATGCTTGAAATGTATTATTTTTATTCTTTGTAAACCATGTGACTACCATGATAGAATAAGATAGATAAATAATATGATTGTTCTTTGTGAGAAACCTACCAAAAGTTCATTTTGACTTTAGAAACTTGAAAATGTCCATACATGGTCTTAAAAAACTATTTTAGATCTCTATTTTAACAACTTCCTTAGCTAACAACCCTTATAAACCTACAACCTCACATTCTTAGCTTTCTACAAAGCTTGCTTCCTCATGAACAACTCAAAATATTTGAAAACCTGAATTAGATATTGAATAAGACCTTATCATCTATGTTTCTTAATAAAATGTCCTAAAACTTATGTAAGACCTCCAACATATTCTCTTTTATGGATATTTATATACACAACCTCATAGGGTCATAAAATCTTACATTTCATGGCTACAACCTCCAAAATTAGTTTTGAAACATGTTGGCAATAACACTTTCAATGTTTTGTAATCATACAAACTCATCTTGATGATCCTTAAGCTTTAAAACATTGTAAATGCCATGAATAATAGATTATATATAGGTAAAATTTGTATCTTGTCATGTATTCATTCTTCCCACTTTGATAGATTTAAAGTCTATTAAGAGGTATGAATAGAGGAAAAAACAACAAAGTCAAATTCACTCCTAGTCAATATGTGTGGATTTAAAAAGTTTATAAAGAGGTTTGAAATCTCAAGGTATCTTTTTAAAATGTTATCTAAGGTTTCACTCCTCTAAAATTACCTGAATGAGTGACTTAAGACCCTTTGACCCTTTCATGACCTCATGAGTGCCTTTTAAGAACCTTACAACTATTCTACATTGAAAAGTAATTGAAGAGACTTATAGAAGGCTAACATGACACCAATGAATGAATTTAGGACTCTTTTGATGTATTTTACCTTGAAAAGAATTTTCATGTCTCTAATCATCAAATATGTCTTCATTAGGATAATGTGACCCTAAGACTTAGGAATGCCTAGTAGGCCTTTTGGTAAGATTTTACATTGAGAGGCAAATTGAATGCCTTTAATCATAAAAGTAGGACTTGAAAAGGTTAAAAATGCATTACATAAGAATTTTAGAACACATTCGTATTTCAAACCACCCCAATAGGTCTCCTATAGGACTAATGTAACACATGACCTCAAAAAATGACTATTAGATCTCATCTAATGAAGAAAATTATTTAAATAACCTCAATAAATCCAAACATACATGTTATTAGGCTAGCATAGTCATATTTGAGGTGCCTCTAACACCATAATCAATTGATCTAGAAAGAAAAATGATTCTTCCCATGCATGTCATGTGTCAAGAGATCAAGGTGACTTGAAGAGTCAACATTTAGGTAGATTCTATTAGATACTTACCTACTACATATGGATATATTAGCCTTAGTAATCAATTGATCATAGGAAACACATAAGATTCAATAAAAATCACTCTAAAATTGAAAACATGGATGAAACATGCTTTACCAACCTTGAATGAGTTGAAAAATGACTCAAAAAATAATAATAATGAAGCAAATAATAAAAACTATGTAACAACACTTAGAGTAATGAGAAACCACTACACTACTTATAAAAACCTATGTAAACATCACTTAGAGGGATAAAATAGATAACCTACTATATACAAGGTATAAAAATGACTTGAAGAATAATGCTTGAGATGCATCCCATTGACTGGGATAGGTAGCTCCTCTCCATTTACCTTGGAGAGATGAAAATCATTGTATTACTTATAGTTGGTTATTATATAAGGGCCACTCCATATGGCATCAAACTTTATGCATTTCCTAACCTTTTCCCTATTTTCATCCCATTTCAAGACTAGATCTCCTTCTTTCAAGCACATATCATCAACTTTCCTATCAAATGTCCTATTCATTTTATCTTGTTGAAACTCCATGTTATATTCCTCTAAATCTAGTGGCATCATTTTATATTAATTCTAGTTGTTGAATTACCTCAATAACTAGTAATTCAAGTGACAAAAGTAACCTTAATTTTATTCCATAGACTAGAATGAAAGGGGAGTTACCAATAACCCTCTTGGGTGTTATCTTAGCATCCCATAATGTTGTTTTTAACTTGGTGTACCAAGTTATTTGGTTCTTCTCCATGGTCCTCTTGATAATCCTTATTAGTTTCTTGTCAGTAGATTATTCCAAGACATTACCCTAGGGTAATAGTTGGAAGAGGTGCTCAAATGAATGCCATACTTGACTTCCCATTCACTTATTTTAGCTCTAATAAAATATATAAAATTATTAAATATAATAACAATCAAAACATTAAATCTACTAACAATACATTAATAAAATTCCAACACAAAGGTCTCATTTTCATCTCTAAGTTCCACTACTTCTATCCACCTTGTGAAGTAATTTTTGATAGGTAAGACCCACTTGTGACTAGAACTTGAAGTTGGGTTAATCATCCCAATTAAGTTCAAACACTGTTTCATGAAGGGATACTCTACTTGGATGGGATGAAGAGGGAGAGATACTATCTTTTACTTACCTATGAATAAGGCACACTTCTTGAAATTTATAGCCCATACATGTGCATATCTAAATAGATTTGGCCAATAGTAGCTATCCCTCATGATTTTAATAGTATTGGTCTTGGGGTAGAAATGGCCTCCTAATAGAGCATGATATAATTATTCTATAATCTTATCTACTTGGTTAGATTCTACGCACCTAAAAATTACTCGATTAATATCATTTCAATTTATGATCAATAATGACATATGGAATAGATTGCAATATAAAATACCTTCTTTGTTTTTTATTGAGGTCATGTGGATAACCACCAATTTTCAATAAGGTAACCATGTACCTAGTCTAGCTATTGGGAACCTCATGATCATCTTATTGGCCTTCTTATAACATAATAATTACCCTATTATTAACTTTTAGGTCTACTCCATCTACTCACATAGCCATTTTCCTCTCACAAGCTTGGTTACCTTAATGTCAATGTAATAATCCATGACTTCAATTATCCAACCATCTCTCTTTTCACATGTGTCGCTATTCAATAAGAACTCTTTCATGCTTTAGTGTGAAACCATTAGATTTATTTTTTATTATAGAGTACGTGTTTAATTTTTAAGGGATATTATCATAGAAATGATTTATTTTTACACAAAACCATACCTCATCTCATAATATTTAAGTGCTTGACTAAAAAATACAATGGGATGCTCCATTAGAACACTATTATCTTGTAATAGTATGGTTGATATATTTTTATTCCCCCTAAAAGCATAAAGAATAAAACCTTTATCTCAACATGGATTCATGAGTGTGGGGAATTGATAAATTACTATTTTAATTGATTTAAATTTGGCCTTACATTATATTGACTAGATATAGGTATTATTCTTATTAAGCATAGAAGTAAGAGGTTTGACCAAAGTAGAAAAGTTTGGGATGAACTTTATTAAAAAGTTGATCTTGCCCAAGAGTTTTTGGATACCCTTGTTGTGACTTGGAATTGAAAGAGCAAAGATTTCTTCCACCTTTTCACATGAATTGAAAAACCTTTTTTAGAAACAACATGCCCTAATAACTTTCCCTCTTGGAAAATGAACACACATATGTTTGAGTTCAAGGATACCCCAAACTCTCTACACCTATAAAATATTTGCCTCAAGTGATTTAAGTTACTAGTTACATGCTTACATAAAATAGTAATATCATCTAAATATACCAATATCATATCATTTATGAGTCCCCTAAATTCCATATCCATGTCCCTTTGGAATGTTTCACCATCATTGGTCAACCCAAAAAGCATATTTTTGTAAATAAATGTACCCCATTTGGTGGTAAAATTTGTCTTGAATTGATCACATTCTTTCACAAGTATTTGGTTATATCATGAATAGCCATCAAAGATTGAAAACCTCTCAACACTTTATATAATAATAAAACTGTATCAAGCCCACCTTCACCAAAAAAAATTTATTACTCAAAATGGTCCACATCACAAGGACTAAGACTAAGTGTGCAGGTGTAGCAATCAAGTTTTGGTTATGAAAAGTGAATGTGTAGAGATGTATTCATATAAAAAAATCAAAACACATTAAATGGAGCATAAGTATTACTTGTAATAAATACAAATTATATTAAATAGTAAAGAATAGGGAAAATTTATATAATGTGATACAATTCATGTGTATATATGTGGAACATGTTATTTGTGTTACAATTATGTATGTCATCAACTCTAGGCTAGATGTATATGCTACATATTAAACATGAACAATACAAGAGTAGTTACAACTATTATTGGTTCCAAAAAATATGGTTAATAGTTATGTTGTGTCTAACACACCCCCTTATTTTGAGAAGTGGGGACCCCTATTTTAAGTTTCTCAAATATATAGTTCTCAAATTTTCAATCTCTTTGATCAACACCATTATTTACAAGTCATTTGATTTCTATTTCAACATAGTGTTACCATGCATCAAACATTTTCATAACAAAATTTGGTGTCTAATAAATACCCCTATAGCTTTTGAGTCTTAATCACAATCAAGTATTTATCAAATCCTTAGAAGAACATAGAAATTTCACTCTTAGAATATTTTTATTGCACTAAATTTATAATCTATAGATTAGTCTTAGTCTCCTAGGGTTTTATTCTCCCATAATCATAAATGACACCTTGTAAATATCCATTGATATGAATTTGAGAGTTGTATATGATTATGTGGTTTCCTTTTTCACATAGTCTTCTTTCATGGATTTTCATAGGGTGAATTACCAAGTGAGAAAGTTTTATGAGTTTCCCATTATCAGTTTCATAGAACTAACAAAATTTTTATAACTTAGGAGATCCCAACCAAATGAAATGGTTTCACATGGACCTAGTGATCAAAGATGCCAAAACTTGACCAATAAGGTCACCCCACTTTCAAATCTATCAGTCTCTAGGACTTGATAGATATGTCAAACTCAAGAGAGCTCAACTGAATTAAATGGCACCATGTGGCATACTACTAGATATGTTAGTCTCTCAAACCTAAAATAAATGTTAGAGCCTTGGAGATCATAACCTACTAGACCATGCCACATGTCACTTATATACAAATTAGTAGAGGAGGCTTGAGAGTCCCCAAGTAGTCAATGCTAGTTATAATAAAATTTATAAGGCTAATCAAAATATTCCACACATCACTTCACTCATCCAACTAACGAGTCTTACCCTTGAATGTGTAAATGTGAAGTATAGGTCCGTACCTAGGTGGTAGTCATTATAGTTAGGATCAATCAAATATGAACATGTGGCATAGGGTAAAATCTATCTAGGAAGCCACATGGATGAAATAAATATGTGCCTACCATAATCCTACTAATAACTAAATGGGAAAATAATCCCTAATTGTAAAATCTAACACATTGCATCACAATCACCAAATATAGTAGGTGATACATATTTGAAATCACTGAGTTTAATTTTATATTGGAAAATAAATGAAAAAATCTAGCCATGAACTTAGATTTGAATTCACACAGATTTTGTTTCCAAATGTCATCAATATAAGAGATATGTGTGGATCCTTATAAGTTCCCCAAGATAATCTCATTTACAATTATTGATCCTAATTTCCAAGAGTTCACCTTTTTGTTTTTTACTCATTCATGTGTCATCTTTGCCTCCCTCACTTATATTTCACTATAATAATAAATCCAACCATTTATGTAATGGCCACTTCATCCTTTACACCCAAATCCAAACTCAAATATAGGGACACCATGTTCCCAAAAGGCCTAATGCACTTCAAGAATTATAATGAGATGTTAAATGCCATTGAATTTCTGCCCAATTACTCTTCTATAGATGATGAATTTAAAGATTCTCTTTAGGCATACTAGAAGTAAGGGATATGCAAAGCCATGACCAAGATTGAATTATTACCTTGTGTATATTTGTTAAAAAAATTACTACTCACTACTAAAGAGGTTTAATATGGTCTTCATGACATGGTGTGTTTAATGGGTTCCTAGCATAGGATCATTAATATCTTGGGGAGTAAATTCAAAGCTTATTATAACCTCTCAAATTTTACAGTCACCTATGACTTAGCCATGGTGAGTACCTAGACCATCACTTACAAGATATATGATGTCCTAAGGGATTGGGTAAAGAACCTAGATACTAAATGGGTCAATAAGATATATGTGTACTACACAATTCACACCTTCAAATAAGGGATTCACATAGGAATGATAATATTGGATTTAATATTTAGGGTAATGAACTATATGTACATCAAAATCTTATGGGTTATCTTGATACACATAATAATCAAAGTTGATTAAGTCTTAGAACTTAAGGTGATCAATTTCAACCTAATTAAGTCAACAAATATAATCTTGGGGAGGATGAAACTTTTATATGATGATCTAATTGGTGGATACATTCTACATAATGGTCAAATTCAAGCCTTCCACCTTTCTAGCATGGGTTCATGGAAGCATGTTGGTTTATGTAAATTTTTTTTATAAACCATATGGCCACCATTATTAAAACCACATCTAGGAAATTTGTGAGTCTGTGTACCATGTTCTCTATATGGAAATAAATGAGGTAGTCATGCCTTAGATCTATAAATAAATAAGGGAATCTATTACCCCCATTGGTGACTACTGTACTATAGGGATGACACTATCATTTGAATGGCTGATACCCTAAAATATCCCCTCTACCTACCCTATTGAGTCTTATATTGAATATCAAATAAAGATATAAACTATTAATTGGTTAAAAGAGTCTTCAGCCACTACATTAAACCAATAGAAGGCTTTTCTAGCCTTCTCTATCATAATCAAGGACTATTTTTACAATATCCTCTCCCAATTTCATAATATGGTGATAGGAAGGGATTCTTATGCCCTAGAAAGGCTAAACCTAGAGATTGGGACCCACATGGTGTCATCAAGGCACATGTGGTATGGTACTAGGCCTAGATTAATAGAAACTATGTCCACCAACCCCATGAGGATGATGATATCTATCTCAACCCTAAAAATTACTAGGAGGTTTTTTCATACATCAAGGCCAAGAAAAATAAGAAAGGATAGCAAACTTAGCCTAGGCCATGTACCCAAGTTGGTATTACCTCCTTCATGTCATCTTAAGTTAGAGGAGATGTCCAGGAAACTCATTCCCAAGTCTCAAGGATAATTTCACAAGGGGTCTCAAATCCTTCTCCTCAATGTTATCCTTCATGATTTTCACCTCCTCATCCCTCTGATCCACATTCACAACCTCCTATGTCTCATGTAGCTTAGCCTCAGATAGTTCAGGCCTAGATGGCTCAACTCTAAGTAGCTCAACATCAAGTTCCATAGGTGATCAGGTTTAATTTTAGTAATAAACTATATATTATCCCAAAATGGGACTATGAACTAGTTACCATGCATATTCCTCCCCCTACTCCCATCATTCCTTTACATTTTAGTGGAACACCCCTATTTCCCTTTTCTAAAACAACCCACTCTAATTGTGTCTCCCCTTTCCCCATTTCACCCCTTCCATAATTCACCCAAGTTAATAAGGATTTGGTTATGCACAACATTCTCTACTTACTATTTCAATATTCTCAATCCATTACACAAATAAAGATCTTTGTGATACCCCCCACTAGTTCTTCCATAGGTTCAGATACTTATAGGTGCCCTATTTATAACAAGTTTTATTACATCCCAAGCAATAAGTAAACCCATGTGCATAGTTTACTTGGCCCCAACCACATCATTAGTACCCATAATCACCCAAAATATTCTTTAATTAGCCCTCATGGCCTCTACCACTCTATCCCCTTCCATTATAGTATCTTATGATAATCTAGGTAAGAAGACTAGATAGAAGCTAAAGTCAACTCATCCTCAACCTTCTACACCACCTCTTATTTCTCCCCACATCATACCTAATATTATTTTTCAATTATCTTGAGTACCTAGGGACTTTTTTTTAACTAGTCAATTCCATCCCTTCTACTGAATGCCCCTCTCACTGGTGTCATTACCTCATAGGTTAACTTGACCCAAATCTAGTAGTAGGGATATATGTTCCCTTAGGCCTCTCATTTTTTCCTACCCCCTTCCCCACCATGCCTCCTAAATTTATATCCTATTTCATTACCTATGTTTCATCTATTATTCATATAACTAAACCTCCAAATCTTAAATTCATCTCTACCACCCCACTAACACCCCCTTTTACTCTGAGAGTAGACACAATGTTGCAGGTACCTCAGATGACTATGTAGGTTAATATTGAAGTGTAATGGGACTTATAATAGACCATAGGGAACATGAGGAGGATACTCACCCAAAATTTCATCCAACAATAAAAACTTGTAATCCAGAAAACTCATCAAGACCTCTTATCACTCACCAATGTGTGGACACCCATTGGAGAATAGAAAGTGGATAAATACCAAGTATTTATGTTATGGGATATACATGATATATTAGATAAGATAATGGAGGAAATACATGGTTAGGTCTAGGAAATTAAATCATAAATGTATATTTTATTCCCTATAGACTAGATCAGGCGAGTCAAAGATGCCATCATATAACTTTTCTTAGCTCTAGGTGAAGTGGTCAAAACATTGACTGATAACATGACACATATTATAAGGGTGTAACCATATTTAGAAATAGTTTCTCTCATGGAGAGTAAGTTACAAAAGATCACCATGATTATTAACAAGGGCATGTTCATATAATTAAAACTCATACCTACCTCAGAACTAAGCCTCTATCAAACATATGCCAGGATTATGAGGGATTCAATTGAAGACCGGTTAATATTGGCATAAAAATTTATAGAACCTCTAGAATAAATTAGTGAAAATATGTTGACCTATTTCAAATAGGTCAATATCACTATTTTATTCCACTCATATGGCACCCTACTAGACAAATGAGAGTTTGGAGTTCACTTGGGTCACTTTAACTAGGTTATGAGGAAGAAAATGATGAAATCTAACAAATATGGAATCCACATAGTACTAAAACTCTCAACTTAGTCTAATGTGAGCATCAGCCAAGTCTAAAAAGTCAAAGTGTCTTTGGAGGACCCATTAAAAGTATATTAAATACTAGTGGTATAATTAGAGGTGATATATAAAGAACTACCAATTAATTTGGCTAAGTTAGATCTAGAGTTTGACTTGGTGGTAGTCACACTATTTCTAAAGAGTCATACCTAATAATTAGAAGGTGTTTCATCTAAAACTCATCTATGTATCAACTAAATGGTCATTTGAGTACATTTTATAATAATGTGGAGGATATTCTACCCATTTTTGAATATGAGTAGTTTTAAAATATTTGAGAGGCCTTCATGGCTAAGTATAGGAATCTTGTGTTACTTGGAGGTGAACCCCATCCTATATATATTTACAATTTCAATCCTTTATAAAGGTCAATAAATTTGGTCTCAAATGGATATTTTAATCAATCCAAGATTACACCTAATATTCCTTTAACCTTTTGATCTTTAAGTGTCTTTCATGGTTGGTATTTAGTAAAGAAACTATGCTTTACTAAATGTAATTTCTTAATTTCTATTGAACTAGTTATTTATTTGATAATGTTGTTAATAATTTCCATCTTTGAGTAAGTATAAATGTTAAATAATAAGTGATTTATTACTAAAATGAATGTAGTAGTTATAATGTGTTCATTTTTCTAACTCATTTAAAAACCCTTATCACTTTCTTTCCAACACTTATGATCTATGTACTTTGGTTATAGGTATAATAGAGGGATATATGTGTTATATTCTATAGGTCCTTTTAAGTGTTGATATTTACTAAAGGATTTATAAATTAAGAATTCTTTATGTTTTCCTTATAATTATTATAATGTGTAAAGATGAGTCAAATTTCTTGGTGAAACTTGGCACATAGTGGTATAACTATGACAAGTCACACACAAATTGATTATTGAATCATTACCATCTTTCAAGCCTAGAATCATCCCTTTTCTTCCCAACTTTTCCTTCCTATTTATTTATTAATCTAGAATCAAAATACTCCCCCCTATTTTATAAATATGTAAAGTCTAACTTAGTGTCAATTAATGAGTAAGGGATTCTTTTACTGGTAATGGGTTTTGAGTGTAACCATGCACACATTAATCCTTTAGTGGTGACAATTATTGGTATTTGAGTAAAGCAAGGTTAAACTACTTGGTCCTTAGACTAAACTAACATCCATTATAAAATTAATAAGGATATATTTATCCCATGTATTGTCTCTTGATTTTATCTTTAGAACACTTAATCTCATGAGTGCCTTTAAATTTAATGATTTTGGGCCTAACAATAGTCGATGCTAGAAAGAGGCCTTATTTTATTCAGTATTTTTATTTTCCTCTAACATGTTTTCATTTTTATTAATTTTAAATCCTTAAAATAATAGATATATCATATTTTAAACCCTAATAAGGAGGTTTTAAACCACTAATTTGCTCATAGGAAAATATAGAGCCTAGTGTGTAGATTACCAAGTCTATTTTTGGGCAAGGTAGATTGATTATTTCACCCCTAAAAGTACATAAAAGAGTTTTATCTCATAAATATAGACTTATACCTACCATTTATTCCACTAACTCATCCTCCAGCTATCCCCTAAATATACCACCCACAATGGATCTCCTAGTAGCTTAGTTATCTGTGTCAACTATCAATGTTCTTAGATTCATCCATGACTTACCTAGGAATCCAAAAATATACCTTCCCCATTTCACTCCTAGTGTAGGATGAATGGTTTCATAACATGTGACCTCATACAAGACCACCCTAACATTTTGAATGTGGAATGCAAAGATGTGGAATGTAATATTTTCTCATTTACTTTGATGGATTCATATTATGATTGGTTCCTTAACCTCCTTGAAAATATAATCACAAGTTGGGACCAATTTAATAGTTCTTTCCTAGCCTAATTAGGGTAATTTATTAACCCTAACATCCTCTGACACAAATTGATTTACATTAAATGATAACCCCATGATCCTATTAAAATATTTAATGTTAGGTTTCAAAAAATGTATAGCTGGGTCATTGTGATTTATTACCCTAACACCTAACTTGTATATGAAATTTACAATAATGCTTTGGACCTCTAGATGGTCATGTTCCTAATATGATACCCCAAGATAATAAAATTACCCAAGGATTATGTTGAATCCATATATTTTGATAGATAATTAAACCCTCAAGGTTATATGATGTATCCCATTCCTAATGTGTTACTACATATGCCTACATTGAAATTTCTACCTAATGTAAACCACAATATCCCAATGCTCTAATGGATTTCCATAATAAACCAATTCTATATCAGTCACATTTTTCTAAACCAAAACTTGGGTTTTATAAACCTAGTGAACAATGAAAAGGATATTTATTTTTAACACCAAATTACATTGGTAGTAGATAATGTAGACGCCAAATTCTAGCCACAACTAACTTTTGACTAGACTTCAAACTAATTCCTACCAATAATTGTAAATTAAGCGTAAGAATAATTAAACATCCCAATGACATCTATTCATCATTAATCAATAATTAGAATCATTTTGAGGTATCCCTATTTGGGATACTCTCCTCTATTCAATAATAACCTCTCACAAATTCTTTTTTAATCACCTTGTGACATAACAATTGGTTGTTTGGCCTATGAACCTATTAGGTGGGGAACTTGATGAAATCTTAAAAGAGATAAAATGGTTATCAAAATGAATCATATAATTAAACAAGATTCAATTCTTAGTTTAATTATAAATTTTCAAATAATGAATATCTAAAAATGGAAATTCCAAAATTCAAAATATCAAGCCTTTCCATCATTGCATTTATAAATTTTCAAGCTCTTCCAAAATAATTAATTTGGGATCCATTTCCTATTATTTCATAATAATAATGACATGAAATTTTTTAACTCAATTGGAGTTAGTCTCAACTAACCTATGCTTAGTTTTAACCCATTCCATGTTTAAACTCAACCTTAACTCACCTTGGGTGAGGGTTAACTTTTGAGGCTATAAATACAAGGCCATACCTATTGATGTTAAATACCTTTTGGTGTAAATTATTATGCCTAAATGCCCTCAAAATATTTATAATGTAGTGTTATAATTCCAATTTGAATAAAGACAAGATTTTTAAGTAGTGTTACCATGCCAAATTATTAAAGCTAAGTAACCAAGGTAAGGTGCGAAGGAAAGGTGAAGAAAAAAAGTTCCATTGATGAATATTTCTTGATACACAGGCCAAGTAATCTACTTAAAAAATCAATTTGGAGCTACAAAGAGTGTAAAAGAGTGTTTTATTTTATGTTTTAGTTTTTCTTTAATTTTTATGATTGTTATTTATGCTCTCCCTAATTTCTATGTTATAGGTGTTAGCACTTTAATGTATTATTTTAATTTATTTTATTGGACTGACACAATACTAACCTCCACTATATGTATACCCTATTCATATCATGGACCTCTTAGTGGGAATATTTTTTATTTGTGCTCTAATTTTTATTTTTTTAATCTATGCTCTCCCTAGGTGTCTAAAAAAATGAGTTTGTTGCCATCCAATGAATGGTCCAAAAACTAGGTAATGACTCCCTCACCTTGTAAAGGTAAATGAGAAAATCTAATACTAAAATTTCAAAAATGAAATTTAATTACCAAAGACAAAATATAAATTACATTCATACCCATAACCATCTATATCCCTCCCCCAATAGGCTACTTAAATTCAACATATGTGAAATAACTCTACTTAGCTAGTGTCAGGTGCATAACATGACCACATATGGGGAACCTTACTATGTATAATTATGTAGTGCCTTTGATATCTTTCATAAAGATATGGAGGAGTAAAATATGGTCCCAAATCACCTATAATTATCCAATGCATTTAGAACCCCTATCATGGCCATAGTGATGGAAACCATAAAATTTCCTATCCAAAAAGAAAAGGGGCTTGAGGAAAGTATCAGTGAGGTTAATGCATTCCAAAAGTTTTAGAAAACCAATTATTCCCTTAAGAATATGAATAAACAACAACAGTTCACTACTTGAACTCCCCGCAAAAAATGGCATAACCTCACTAGATCATAATGCTAAAAATGAACCTCCACCTCTAAAAGCTCATGAACCAAATGATCCTATAAAGACCCAACAGTCGAGAACAAGGTAGGCTATAAAATAATAGAAGACATGAAGAATATTAAATAAAATCACCCTTCATGAACTTTCTCAAATCATGGAACAATGTGATATTATACTAAAAATTCTAACTAAAAATCCAACTCAACTAATACAAACTAAGTAGATAATATCCCATACCAATGTGCTCATTCATTAAAACAAGACCAAAGTACCTCTATTTCTAATAATTGTTAGATTATTTGGGATTAACTTACAAAAATACCTATTGGATTCAAGAGCATTGGAAAACATAATGCTTAAAAGCATTCAATAAAATTTAGTGTTTATCCCCATCGAGTTAGACAAGGTGGTGGTTCAAATTGATAAATCAGATGTCAGTGTAGTAGGTGAGATTCTGAATGTCCACATGCAACTAGATTTTAAGCCTAAGATTAAATAGTTCATAAATTTCCTAGTGGTAGAGATTCTTGAGGCCTATAGAATGTTCCTCAGTAGGGATTGGTCTAAAACCTTTAATGGGTACATGGATACTACCTTTTCTCATATGTGGTTACCCTAGAGGGGTGTGGCCAAAAAAATGAAAGTGGATCAGGAACCCCTCATGAATCATATGATAACTAAGTATAATAAAATCAATGAGAAAGTGAACCTATTATCCTCAAAATTATGTCTTTATACATTGAGCATGAAACTTGCTAAAGAAAAAGTTGGCAATGAACTAGAACACCAAGTTTGTGGTCATTATATGTAGATGGAGCTTATTATAAATAAGGTAGTGGATTAGGTGTTCTACTAATAAATACACAAGGAAAGAGATACTTATCTTTATATAGGTTATAATTTCTATGCACCAATAATTTGGTAGAGTATGAGGCATTAATCTTATGTTTCTAGTTTTCATTAAAACATAAGGTTAAGGAACTAAGAGTATTTAGCTATTTTGAGATGGTAGTTGTTATTAAATTATACTTGCACCCTTATGAAGGTTGTTTCAATCCTTCATAATTTATAGTAATATGGAGATAATTCTAGGCTATGGGTGGCCTAATAAGAGGATTGAATCTCTATATTATAAGGCTATCTCCCCTTGATGTATCATTTAGGTTCTCTACACTACACTACCAACTTACAAGGAAAAAGGAAGGAATATAAATTGAATGAAAACATATCTAACTGAGGTGATACACAAAAATTTCTCATTCACTTACCTAACATGTACTAATAATGATAAATTAAAACATGAAAATTATTTCACTTCTCAAATGAAGAGTCTCCAAGCATCAATATTTCACATAGAGGTAACTATCTTGATGCATGATCTAAGGTAGATAATGAATAAGCCTCTCAAGGACACTAAATAAATATTACACTTACCAAACATATAGATCTATTCAATCACACTCTATAACAATTAAATATGAAATACCACCTAAAAATAGGTATACAAGAGAGGACAAATATGAGGAAACATTAACCATAACTTACATTTATGTACAAACCGCAAGTATACACTAGTAACATGCATTGAGGAGGCATGAATTTTATCTTATTCAGTTCATAGATCTAAGTACAAGTGTTTTTTTAAGTAGGGCTCTACCAAAACTTAGGATAAGTATCATTACAAATTCCAAAAATAGGCATACTTAGAGAGAGAGAGAGAGAGAGAGAGAGAGAGAGAGAGAGAGAGAGAGAAGCCTAAAAATTAGGGATGGCTCATCCACATAGTCCTCCTTCAACCTCAACATAACACTTCCTAGTTTTCATTTTTCTTATTTTCTCAATAATGGCATATGATTTAGATTTAGACTTATTTGGAAGGTTTTAATAACTCTTATCATTATTTATTGGAGTTATAATCATTCATGTGCTTATATTCTATCTTGCACACCCTATATGCTAGCTTACTTGTCTTCCTTAATGAATAAGTTTTATTCCATTAAATTAGGTCTTCAAGTCTTCATAAATTCCTCCACCAAATACTTCTCCTCATCAATTTATGAGTTTTATGCACCTTACTTGGGTTGTTAGAATAATATTTGAATCTCCTTTGACTTTGTGTCATTGACTTATTCTTAGAGAGGAAAAGGTCTCTTTAAGGTAGTTGATGACTCTTTCAAAAAAATTAATGTTTATTGAAACTAACATATAACTTTTTCTTGTCCTAAAAATGAATTATATGTGATAAACAAGATTATCATGTTGAATAGCTCCTCTATATTGACTTGATTGTTTGGTCACTTGAACTCCTACTCTTGCAATATGGTGTAGAAGGTGAATAAATTTGATTTTTATTTGAATAAATATTTTTTACTACATGGATGGAATTTAAACATCATAATATACCTAAAATATAACAATTCAAAATATGTTATTTTCTCCAAAATTTCTCATTTAGCCTTATTATTTGTGGCCCTCAAAATAGGTAAACCTCCTTGTGAATAATAAATTATGGAGTATATTGGATAAATAATCACATATTTGAGGACCCACTATCCCCAAACATCTCCATGCCAGTTTTTAATACATAAATATTAATATAAGTGTTTTTTTTACCTCACTTTTTCTCTACAATTAGTCTTAGGCCTCCTTGCCTAGAAACTAATATTTAGCTCAAAAACACTCTCACACATAAGAAAATAAAAATAAGTTTTTGATTCACATTCCCCATTCCAATATCATTATTCATGTCAAATTTAAATTTTTAAGACCTTGTAGGAATGGGTGAACCATGAAATGGCCAAAAACCATAGTCTAGGTGTTTGTATGGGCTTGAGATGCATTTTGAGTGTTTCATGATAATTTTTTAGGATAAAAGGATTTTAAATTCATTTTTGAGACATTTAACATAACTATAAAACTTCATACCTTTATATTTAGGCCTCTTATTGCACTCCATAGGCTTGCATCTAAGCTTCTTGGCTTGTAAACTAAGTTTTTCTTACATTTTAGAGAAGTTGCTAACTTTCATAGCTGGTATAACTCCTTATGAGGAATAAAAAATTGAGTATAATTTTTTATAACCCATGTAAATTAATAATATGCCTTTTTAATTGGTTTATAATCCACTCCCTACTATGGACCTTCATAAACAAATTTATAGTTGTGTATTCATCTCTATTCTTTACACCCTTGTACCTTCATATGCTAACCACTACCATGCCCAAGTTATTATGAGACTTGATAAGTAAAAAAATCCATTTTTATGTTTAATATATATATTATAGTCCATTTAGAGCTCAATTTATAATATTGGGTCACTAAGAGGAGTTTAAGAGGGTTTTAGGCTTATTTTGCTCTTAAGGATTGTTCATAAAGAATAGTTCCTCTTTATCTCTCATAATTACACAATATTTTAGTTCTGGGAACCATATAAAACATCTAAGTACCAATAAATCCCATGAAAACCCACATGATATATCTAATAAAAACTTTGACCTTCTCGAGCTCTTGACAAGGTGAAAAATGGTTTTCTGATTAGTCAACCTTCTTAGCAATAGTTCATATAGGTGTGGGACTTAAGGATTGAACCAATGTTATATTTTTGAATTATTATGACCCTAAAATCACTTATATTAACATATTACCACCATGAAACTCTTGGTGGAGTTTTGAGCTCCTAAAAAAGACATCTCAGTGATGAGAGACTATGTAAGAGGCCAAGAAAATGGTCTTAAACTCTAAAAACATTTCAAATGTTCACCATCAAATGAAGTGACTTGAAATAGGTCTGAGACAAAATATTATATTAATTTAAATTATCCTCAATGAGAATTTTCCTTCCAAATACTCTACAACCTAGATATCTATCATGAGGATTTGTAAGCAATTAGGCCTACTTAGCCCTAATGGATGTGTTTTATCCTTATTTTCCTATGTGGTGGGGTCCAAATATTCATAAAATTATTTTATAAATTCCTTATCACTTCCCAATGTCCTTAAATTTCTTGTGTCATATTTAAAAAATAACTCTTCCATAAAAAATACATACACATAAAACTATGTGTAGGACTTTTAGACTCAAGAAGCCTAAGCAAACTTCTTTCCTTGTCATCCCTTCATACTAACTAAGAGGACCATGTGGAGTTTATGATATAACTTTTACAAAATTATTTTCATGTGATTTCATTCCTTCTAACCTCTTTATCTTTAAACCAAGTAGGCACTTCTCTCTTTAGTAGGTAGGTTAAAAAGAACAATTGGTTGAGTGTATGAAGGGTCAAGGGCATTTGGTTTTGATCATCTCTCTAACCCTCATTTTATATTTTATTTTTATCCTCATGATTCCATTTAATTATCTTTAATCCTATACTTCAATACCAATGTTTTATATTTGAATTATCTCTTGCTCAAGTTTGAAACCAACCATGGTTACTTAAACAAACTTATAGGTTACATTTAGAGTTTTGACTATATATAAAGTTTAGTATTTCAATGTGAATATATGATTATCTCAATGATAATTTATACATTTTTTATTGTTAAGTATTCTCCTATTAACCTCTACCAATTTTCAATAATCTTCTCACACACAAGCACATACCTTCCTTCTCTTGTTTTGCCTGTGACATGCTTGCAGGGCTGAGTTGAGAGTTCTTTGCCTTAAATGGGAAAAGTAAATGGAAAGAAGAACTTGAATATGTCTATGAAAAATAAAATACCCATTATTTTCCTTTTAAATTTTTGGATATTCCATTTCCCCCTTTTGAATAAAATTCTCTTAGACATCTCTCACACAGGCTTGATTGTAGGTGCTTGAGATTTTCCTATTAGCTTTGGCATGTAACCATGTGTTTTGAGATATCTTGGCCTTGTAACATATATTATATTACCTAATGAATTTATAATGAATTTTAAAATTTATACAATAATTATGATGAAATTTTTATACCCTCAAATCATGAACCAATGCCACATTCTTATAGGCAAACTTGGACATGACTAACTAGACCTATAGTTATGCTACACCCCTTCATTCTCATTAGTCATCCTAGTGACCCTTGGAAAGTGTTTAAAAACTAAACCACTTTCTCATTAAATTTAATATACATATTAAACATACATAAAACTTAACAAATGTAATTTTTGGGTTATGGATCAACACAAGCCTATATGTCTGTGTTTAAGAATTATGACTATAAGGACCTATATTTGGATATTTATTAAGAATAGTTTGATACTTTGATAATAAAATTTGGATTTTACCTAATTTTAATATCTATTTATGTTTTTAGGAACTCTTAATTTGTCATCAACTTGCATAATTAGTCTTACTCTTCTATGAAAAGGCAAAAAAATTATGAATACATATTATGCTCTTGTTTATAAAGCTTTAATGCTAGGGATCTTCTTTGGAGGATGAATAATTATTAGGATTTGGAGACAATATTCATCAACGAATTCAAATCTTATAAATATGAAAACTTCATATAACATAAACATAACTCATTACACTTAAATTTGGCCTACACCTCAACATAAATGGAGTCTCTACTTCCTCAAAGGGGTCATACCTACCAAAAATAAGAAAAGGGGAATATAGAAGGTATGTATGACTCGTGAGGTACTCTAGTAATGTTACTCATGCTTCAATGATCTTTAGACTCCATAATAATTGCAAAAAATTGAGCTAGTGGGGATTTAAGACACTTTTTCACCACCCCTTAAGATCTTAGTGATTATTCATAGAGTTAGGGGATTTAATCTAAAAACCAATGGCATGGATTTTAAGACCACTTGGACACCAACCTTTTTATGAAAGTTTTATGCACACCAATTTATAATAAGTTGGCCTCTAACATTTCAAAATTCCAATGGATGTAAACTTCACTCCAGGGCATGAGTTAAAGGTATGTAGTTTTAAAAACCAAGTGATGGAATAGCAAACAAAGCATGCAGGTTGTTAAATAGGAATATGTATGGATGGATGGTATACTAAAATAAATTCAAAACTAGGAAAGTTAGTGGTTGAATGGTTGTTAATCTAGAGTGGGTAGATATCAAAAATAGAGGGAAGGGTAGAGTAGAAAAGGGGGATTATGTGGATTCAATAATCACCTTTTAGACTAGATTCTAAGTTGACAAGTGCTTTTAGAACCAATGCATATTGTTAGAATTTGTTGCACACACACAAACAAACATGGTGAAGTAGTCTAGGATAATTTGATATAGGAAACTCAAAGGTCTTAGTCAAAGGTTTCGCTATTTAGATCAACTATTACACACCATTACCCAGGAGATTATCAATTATATCAAGGAGGTATATGAGATAGTTGTTTCACATACACAAAAGGCTATAGCATTGAAAAAGCCTCTCCACACATAGAAATATGAAATAATCAACTTACTAAAAATTATTAGTATAATTACTAATTATTCAATAATTTTTACACATATAAAACAAGCTTATTAATCATAACAAGAATTAATTACTTATAGTTGTTTCCCACTAATAATTACTAAATCATACAACCAAAAAGATATAACCTAATTATAGAGAGCTTGAAGATAAAATACATAAACACATTCACTGACAATCAAAATTGATTATTCTTATGTATTAAAATTCTCCAACCCTTTGAAAATGTGGGTTACATATATTTAAATAGACTTGGGTATGGTTTTCCTCATCCTCCAAGTAGATGCAAAATTGTGATTACATGGCATAGTTAGAACCTTAGTTGTAATTGTAGTTTCAAAACTATATGTAATGTATACATATAGTTAACTTACATTTTCAAAAATCATGGTTAGACTTTACTATGCAATGCAACATGTGCATGTTTACAAATAAATTATCAAACTTTATATAGTAAGTTATAACATAAGTATACTATGAGTACAAAATCAATTCCACTATTATTAATTATCATGCACAAAACTGGCACTTTCATCTAAGGTTGAGTGGATGTTTGCATGGATGCATTAAGTTTTGTGGGAGTCATTACTAATGATGTTGGCATTGAATTAGATGTTACAACCTTAGTTTTATTATTCTTTGCCTCCAAATCAAGGTAATATTTATGACCCATATCATGTTATTACCTTTTGATATCTAAGTTAAGTAATGAGGGTTTGTACACCCTCTTAACTTACTCTAAGATTTTTTCATGCTCAACCTTTATATTTTGGAATTTGATCTTGAAATTTTAACTTCCATTAATTTATTTCTTTCAAAAATCAATTTAGCTTCAATATCCTCTAGTGATAACCCCTGTAGCCTTTATTTAAAATTCTTAGATGCTTCTTGAAAGATTTAATCAAATTTGATTATGCTAATCACCTTGCAAGTACCATCCCTTAGATAATTTTAACTTGTCTAGGATCTTTAAGATGAGATTTTCATGCTCTTGATATTTGGGCATGACTACCCCAACTATGGTAACCCACTCTTTGGCCTCTTATGTTATGAAAAACACCAAATTGATGGAATTTGATGCCTCTAATGGTGTCATTAGGTCAATATGGTTGTATGACTTATTATTACTGTACAAAATCAATAACTTTAGTTGATTCTCATCTTAATTTAAATAATTAAACAATTGATGAGTTATAATATGGAGGACCAATTTTATCCTCATTTATTTAATAGCCTCTAGATTATTATAACATTTTGATGTAGCTTCCTAAAATTTAGTCTCAATTCATGCTAAAATATGGAATATTTGCTGCTACTCCTTGATTTTCTCTAATTCTTGTTTCATCTCTTACCTTTTCATCTATATCCCCTCATGTAATGATTCATAACATCCTTGTGGGTTTTTAAAAGGGACCTAAAGTCTTCTATGTATGGGGATTTCCCCAATTGTCTATTATTCCTTTTGGATAAAGTATATACTTATTTCCTTTCCTCAATAATGATCTCCCTTCTAGATTCATCATTGAATTTCCTCTTTCTAACTCTTTGAATGTTACCAAAGGGCTTATCAAATAAAGAGGGTATTGATGATAGTTCTATAATTTTGAAATTAGGCTTTTAAGAATCCTTAAATATAAGATCCACTAGCCATGGTGGAATCACTAGTTGAGTTGGGTCAATTGATTATGTATCCTTACCTATATCCTCCACCTCTAGATATTCTACTAATTATTTCTCTGAAGCTCCCTTGATAACTAGGTAAGGATAGGAAAGCCATATGATTTTGGACTAGTCCACACCTCTATATTGAGGAAGTGGATGGACTATATAGAATTTTTTACTCCTTTTGGCCTTTCCTAAAAATATAATAATAATATCATGGGAATAACTTGTGGAAGGCATTGGTAAATTGATCTATGTGGAAGACATATGGAGATGGGAACTGGCCAATGTTGTTTCAATATTTTTATAGGCCCTTTTATATTTCATAGTTTGGATTGTCGCACTCCCAAATGGAATGTTAGTAGTTGTGGTAATAATGGACATGGTTGGAAATATGGGGAAAAATAAAAAAATAGTGGTAGAATAAACATCCTCTACTTTTGGAGTCAACAAAGGGGTTTATAAGATAGTAGTGAGGGAAATTGAAACATCAAGGGTCACCACATCCTCCACTTTTAGAGTGAGAAAAGGGGTTCTCAAAATATCATTAATAAGAACTAAACAAAAAATGGGAACAAATGAATAAGCTTGGGAAGAAGTGTCTGAAGGTTGAGTTTTCTTACCAAAATTGTCATCTTTGCATTGTAAATTCCTTTTATTTACTATAAGGCTTAGTGCCTTTGCTATTTCCAATTCTTCCTCTTTATCTACATCTTGTTCTTTAATATCTTGCTATTAAACTGAAGGTATGCCCTATGGTTGATCAACTATTAGATTCTTTGTGAGGGGAGGAGCTTTTGGCTTCCTCTTATAGAAAATAGTACCTTTAGTATCTAAGGAGGAGACTTGATGAATTGAGGCAATAACTACTTATATAGCTACCTTTTACACTATAGATTTCTATAATTATGGTGTAGATATAGGTGTTTACAATGGAAATACAACTAGGTTCTCTAGGTCCTCTTCATCAGAGGATTCCAAATCAATTAGATCCCCTTGAGCTCTCATGGGATCAATCTCACTCAACCCAAACTCTTTCTTTATATACCTAAATAGTATGGTATGTCCTTGGTAAGGTCCTTCTTATGTCTCTATTTTTTTTTAGGGTATATTATCCTAGAAGTCAAAAGTATCTCATCCTCTAGGGGGTGGTAGCTTAGTATGCATTTCCTAAATTGAAATTAAAGGCTCTTGCTAAATAATTCTCAAATGATCCTCTTTAAGGCTTGCAAGTTTTATCCTTTATAATACTCAAGCATCATCTTTGGAATTTGAAAATAGAAATTCATGGTCATAGGGAACATGCTGGTATAGAATACCAAAGCCTTGGATATGTATTTTAATTTTACTATGGGGATCCTAGTCTCTATGTGGTAAGGTAGGCAATTAATAATTCTTTATTTTTTTTCCTACATCCCTAAAATTATTCTTCATGGTATAACACATTCTGCCCAATGATCATGTGAGATCCATAAAATGTGATTTTATTATATTTTATCAAATATTCCTCCACATTCCATCAAATTTAATATGAAGTTTATTTCTCTACAAGCTAATCTGGTATATACATGGAGAGGTGTAAGGGGTGGACCTTATTACTAGTGACCTTGATCATCATATAGTCTGGATATAAATAGTAGTCATCATAAGGATCTAGTGTATCTACTATGTTCTTTGAAATTTTTGGCAATGGGGCCTCATGAATTTCCTACCATACTTGTGGATATAGATCCTTTATAATTTTGATCATATTCTTTATATATACATATATATGTATGGATTGGTAGTAATTTAAAATATGATTCTTTATATAGTCAGTGGCTGGGATCCAAAGCTCTCTTAAGACCCTATACACTATGCCCATCACTTCATCTAGAAGGTAAGACACCATATTAAAATGGCTAGCCATATTGGGATACTTTCCTTTATGTAATAATTTATCCATTACCTTGAAGGTGATGATCTCTCCTAGGGCAAAATTTACATCTCTAGTCTCTATCATATCTAGTAATGGTACACAATATAGGTTGAGAAAATGGCTACTTTGCATGTTATACATTCTATTCGATAAGGCCATCCCAATATAAACCCCCATTCTACATTTGATAATTTGGGTGGTATGATTTTCCTTTAGGAACATAGTCTCCCTAGGAAGAATCCATGAGCTCAAAAATTTCTCAATTAAATTTTGTTTATTCCATATTATCAACCTATGTTTATCAAATATTGCATCTAGAATCGATAGAGATAGGTAACTTTGGAATTCATCACCAGTGATGTAGGTCATGACTTTTTGGTGATCCATATGGTATAAGAAGGTGTATTATGTAATCTTAACAACAAAGAACAAGTCCCATAGCAGGTCGATGCATGGCATAACCTCAAGCTTAGCTGCCATGAAGTGCAATCTTTATCTCTAAAGAGAGATCAATTTTATATCCAATTGGTAATATGTAGGTGATAGATTTACTTCATGTTAAAATTCTTATTAGCATCAATGACATCCCATAATTTTGAGTAATTAGAATCCCTATTATCAAATATTGCTATGTCAAACACTATGTCTGTAAACTCCATAGAATCCTTGATGGAGAATGGGGATGGTGGAAGTGCTCCTTCAAAGCTCTTAGATGATTCCATTACAATTATTTGGTTTGATCTAAGTCTATTTCTATGTACTATTAAAATTCATTTCCTCTAGTTGCTAGTTTACAATGGATTCACATGTAGTTAGGTCTTTGTTTGAAAAGTAACAATTGAGTTCAAATTCACTTGTGAGTAATGAAAACATCGATAAATGCACATAATTGATATATAATTTTGAATTAAATTATATTTCATGTTATTTTAATCTCCAACATTCATATAATTTTCTTTAACTACATAATTTAAATTCTCATTAGTTATGTTGGTGGGTTACATTCTTGGCCAAGTGTTGGAAGTAGTTTCACTTTGTGGGCTAAGTCTAGTGGAATTTTGATAGTCAGGAGTTAGGAGTTGGGTTTCATGTTAGGACCTAAGACAAATATTCTTTTGAACCAAAATATCTAAACATAAATCTTGAAATAAATTACCAAAGACCAATATCCCTTGGAATAATGTTCAAACAAAATGTCTAAATTAAAATGCCCCATCAAAATGTCTAAAGTGCATAAAATTAATGATGACTATTTTGGATAGATTTTCCAATGAGAAGTCCTAGGCAAAATTTGTGATGAAAATATCCAAAGAAAAATCCCAAAAAAATGTCTAAATAAGGAGTTCTTAAAAAAACTAAGTCCTTTGAAATGTCATTTAAGAAAAATGTATGAATAAAATGTCTGATATAGAAACTCCAAACAAAATGTCTGATACAGAAACTATGACCTAAGTAATAACCATAATGTTCTAATGCCATAATCCCAAACAAAATAGTTTAATGAACAAGTCCTGATGACACTAAGTTTGAATAAAACTAAGTGCCAAAACTTGTAGAGTACAAAAACTCCCAAAAAACATTAATAAGTTAGTCAATAAAATGTATAATGTTGTTGTTTATACTATCAAGTATAAAGATTAAGGATCAATCTGATATAACTTTGAAAATATGTAGATTAAAACTTAAAAAGTAAGTCCAAATCACAAAAAAAATGAGTCCCCATTTCTTACTAAAGAAAAGGGGAATGTTGGGTATAATAAATGGTGACTTATAGGGGGAATACTTATGAGTATTCAAGAACTAAAAAAATTGGTTAGTAATTTTAAATCAAACATGAACTATGCCACAAAAATTTATTAGAATTAGAGATATGAAAGATACTCCCAACTACATCATACAACATACTTGCCTTCTCATCCATGGATCTATGTGTGCTAAAGTGATATTCATTTAACCCTTGTTATGAAGATCTTTTCAAAGGCTTAGAATAACTGTAAGTTTTGGTTTGGTTATTTTAAACCTTATTAAATAAAGGGATCTCAAAAATTTATCTACTACCATCCAAGAATCCATATCCCTAGTAGAGATACCTTTATTTCCTTCTCATCACTTCCTTATTTGCCTTTGATCATGATGTGTGGTACATTGAACTTATTTCATCATGTGAGCCTTTGATCTTCTTTGTATTTTCTTTGGGTTTTGTTGATCACTTTTTTGAACACATTGGTTCCTTTTCTACTCTCTTTTTTTAATATAAATGGAAGGAGGAGAGTTGAAACCACTATGAGTTGGTGTAGTTATAAAACAAAACATTTACTAGAATGTTCCTAGTGTTAGAGATACAAACAACTAAGGGGGAGGGGGTGAATTAGTGGTAGAAAACAATCTAATTCAATTTCCAAACATTTCAAACACTTAAACATTCAAAAAAACCTTTCATGAAGCATTCAAGATGTTTATATGAATGGACAAATATATAATGCAATACTACATATATAACATAAGATCTATGTGGGAAACCCTCTTAGGGAATAAAACCCACTCTCAAGCCTACAAACATAAGAAATAGTTTTCCTATAAAAAGTATGAAAACATGAGGATTTTAGTGAAATACATATTCCATAAGGATCACATACCCATAGGATGGTCATGTCCTAACTATAATTTAGTGAAATGCATGTTCCACAAGGAGAACCTACCCCTAGGATGGTCAAGTCCTTCTGACTAGGCTTTAGTGAAACACCTATTCCATAAGGAACACATACCCCTAAGATGGTGAAGTCATAATTACATATATATTGAGCACCCTCACAAAACCTATGATATGAAAATCTCCTAAACATTGATTTCCTACCAATCTAATGGAGATAAAATGTATATCAACCCACTCCACTTCTTCACACAACTAGAAACATCTAAAACCACCTTTTGGATCACACTACACTTCTCACCAAAACAATCCATAAAAACATGACTAAATGGTCATACACATATTCCACACTCTGATATTCCTCTCAAATCAATTAGCAATATCATAAAGACATCATCTATCCTTCACTCACACTCAAGGCATCCAAATCATCTTTTCGCATCACTCTAGACATCTTCGCTCATCCTCAATATTAAAACCTAAAAATCACTCTTATGACATCATAAATATTACCTATGGTCATATAAATTGTAATTAACTTTCTCTTCTCTACAACCTATCCACTGGATACACACCCTTTCTTCTTTCCTTCACTCTACAACACTCACACACACCTCTTCTTATATGTCTAGAAATCACCCCCTTTGATTTCACCTTTTATAGAGCCTTCATGATTATTATCTTATTGGTTGGCCATAATACTTTCCTTAACCCTTAATAAATCTTACATATCTCAATAACATCTTCACAGGTTGACCATAGCATACGTGGGTCATAATTAAGTATCTATGCCTTTTAATTAGGCCTCATTAGCCCTTATAGGTCTCATGGAGACCCATCCATATCTTTGACACTTATCCAAGAAATAAAGAAAAAATTAACACTTTCACATAAATATACCTATGAAACTTAACCTATAGGTCCTCCTTAAGTGACAAAATCCATCACAACACCCTTGTGCTATAGCATAATTATCCTAAACATCATTCTATACATATGATCACCAAAAAGAAATAAAAATTCAACTTCTAAGCATTTTTTCATAATAAATATGGATTATTCAAACCTAAAAAAACCATAAATATCATACTCAAGAATTCTAAAACATCTCTAATAGCTAATTCCCCTTAAAACATCCAAATACCATCGGAATAGCTCTTAATATCCTTCTTGGTTCACTTATAGAACATGGTCAAACACGTAATCAAATTTAGAGTTAAAAATATACAATTTTACAAACATTAATACCTTTAAATAAATATTTATGGATGTTTCATGAATTCCTACATAACTTTTATTTTTACACCATGGTCAAATTCTACATATATCAAAAGTTATAGCACAAAATCTACAAACTAATCTTGTTTCACAAATTTGAATATTTGAATTCCAATGGTCACTGAGCAATTGTTAAAATTCAAAAACTCTGTGAACATATAATTCCATCTCATATATTGAATTAATATGAATCATATATCTCCCTTGAAATTATCTCAGTCTTTACCTTTGCTTAGCATTAAACATCGAGCACTTATCATCATGTCACTGCTCCCTGACAATTTGGAACAAATACACTCCATGAATTTCTTCAGATCAACTAGGTTTTTATTGAGTGATTATCACCATTATATATAGATAATATATCCTACTATTTTTCCACTTGGAATATTTTCATGCCTTTCTCACACATTAACTCTTTGACTAAACCCACACCATCAATCTTCACGTATGAATACCCGCTCACCATTAATCTTTATCTAATAGGTTTCATGCTCACCATTAGATCTCTAATAAAAATAATTCTCACCATTATATTATTTTCTTATCATATTAATTTTTCACCTTATATCTATGATGTGCTTAGACTTTCACCATTAGATCTCCCTTTGAAAAATTGGTTAAGTATGGGAACATAGTGAACTTTTATCTAAGAAGCCAACTTTGCACCTTAATAACTTTTACTCTGCTCAATCTCATTCCCTAAAACATGGATCACATGATAAAATTTCATATTTTAATCTATCCTTATATAAATATTATCCTAGAACCTCCACATGTTTAAAATATGACACCATCAAACTGCTTACTTGGCTCTACTTAAACTTAGACATTGCAATCTGCCTAGGAAGCCAACTTTGCATAATTATATATTTTGCTATACAAAACCTCACAACCCAAAACTTGGAACCTATTAACTTGGGACTAATTTTATCACATACATATGAACAAATCCCTCTGAATCATCAATACATGGAAATGGTGACATCATCAAACTACCTACTCAAATTTTTCTATCACATAACCAACTATGCCAAGCTAAACATAATGAAGAACTAGATGAATACCATGCACTTGGAAAAGATATAAAATAATCCTTGACCTATGATATTACCCTTCACATATGTTAAATACTTCATACCCATACTTAATCATGCCAAAATTGAAGATCAACTAAGCCTACTATTAATGAAAATTTACTTTTAGGCCAAATAGGGGCACCGCTAGGTAAAAACATGAATTTTAGGTGTTTTATGGGTCTAATATATATGTCACAAGGTTTTTCATAGGTTAATTAATGTCACTTAATGTTGTACTAGCCTTGGTCATTAGTTATTTAGTCCTTATGTCATTTTGGGTCATTTTGAGTTTAAAAAAGGTGCATTTAATGACTTATATAGATTTATTGGTAAGTGTGAAGGTTAAAAAAGATAATTTTATGTCCCATGTGTCATATGAGGTCTTAATTAATTGTAACTAATTGAAAAGTGGTAGGTTCCTTAGAAAAAGGTCAATTTTCTTAGTAAAAGAGAATAAAATAGCACTTGTATGGATCCTTGGGAAGTGTGTCACATGGGAAAGGATCATGGTATGTCTATTAATCTTATAAAATCTAATTTAAGTTCTTGAAACACTTTGGAAGTGCCATTTTTATCCCAAAACCATTTTTCTCCTTTTTTAGTCCTATTGGCAAATAAAAGTGGCCTTTAGTTTTGTGCTTAGTACAGATAGGTCAAGGGGTTTTAGATCAAATTCCTCAAGAGTTTAAATTATACTTAGACACCTTAATTTTGATATAAGTATTTTGAATAATGGTGTCATGTGCTTCATGAACCACCCTCACGAAGTTGATTGCATGTTCCTAATTACTAATTTGTGCACCATTCATGTTTTGCTCTTGTTTGGGAAAGTCCATACAACTTACCTAATTATATTGTTTCCAAAGTATTTTAAATCCACCCTATAATGTTTTATATTCTTTTTTTAATGTTACAAGGTGTTTTGTTGGGCAAATCATCTTGGGTTTGTAAACTACTCTTTTATAGGATGATAGGAACATTTTCACCATTTCCAGATATTTATGCTTTGAAAATAGATTTAGATTGTTGTGATATAAAATTTAACATGTTTTAAATGTTATATATACTCCTTTTCCATTAAAATATCCACTATTCAAAGTAATCTTCATGAGTATAGCAGTCATGTACAACATTTACATTTAGGCGGTGATTAATGTGCATCTACAGGAGCTTTTTGAGATGATTTCATGATAGAACAAGATTTTTAGTGATTTTTTCAAGTTTTTTATGTGTGAGTAATTAGTTTTAATGTTTTAATGGATATATGTTCCATTAAATGCGAATTCCAATGCTCACTATACATAATTTCACTTTGTTGCCTACACACTAGATTATACACATACAAGTGATCTTACAAAGAGCAAAGGAACCATTATGAGGTGTTGGAATTGATTTTGAAACTCTCCTATAGGTACTTTATTTAATAAGACAAATTAATTCCATTTTTAATGGATCATATTGGTAATTTTAGGTTGGAAACTGCCTCTAAGGACTTAAGGACTATTTCAGGCCCACTCTCCCTAAAATGATAAAATAAAAGTCTCAAGTGTTTTATTGGTGTCTTAGAATAGATATTCAAAGGTATTTTAATCATATATTTAAGTGATACTTATAACCTATATCAAGTAAAAATACTATGAAAAATATAAAAATAAAGAGGTTAGTGGAGGATAGAATTTTGATAGCCTAAAGTGGCATACAAAAACACTATATTCAGGGAGTTTGATCTACAGTTCTGAGTCAAAAGGAGAATTGTGTCACCTTAAAATGAAAATTGACCTTAACACATGCTTTTATGATTAAAAATGGTTCAAAGTGACATATATGTTCTAATTTATCATTAGGATAAATAGGACATAGTGTTTTGCCTATTACATAGACCTATAGTCTGTATAGAGGCCTTAAAGCATACACCTATAATAGGGGAAGAGAGCAAGAAGGTTGGAGTGCTTAAAATGGACCTAATTTCAACCATGAAAATATAAATTATAGTGATTAAATTTTTATTATAGTTTATAATGTTTCAATAGGGTTGTCCTCGTTATATTCAAGGCCTAAAACAAACATTAGAACCTACATGGTTTCCTCCCAAATAGAAACATAGTCAAGGTTATGGTATGGTTAGTCTTGTCTCAATAGGGTATATGAAGTAATATTTGAAGAATTAAATGGTGAAAAAAACCCATTATTACTTAAATTAATACATGAAAACCTTCATAATCTCCTAACAATGTAAAATAAGCTTACTCAACCCCCTTACAACTCTGTATGCACCTATAGGCAAGGTAACGCAGTCAACTAGTCTTGACTAGTCCTAAGGATTTTCAAACCCAAAGAGTGAGAAAATAAATGTCATAGTTTATTTTAATCTTTGGATATATTCAATTTGGGTTTTATTATTACCTTAAATTCCCAAACATTGCAAAATAACCTACAGGTATCTTCCTTAGGAGCAGGACATAGTCAATGTTAAGACCTAGTCTTGAGAGTTTCAATAGTGTGAAGGGTTTATGAAAGGTTAAGGTGTTTAATGAAGATGGGAGAAACTCTCTCATGAATTTTAAAAGGTAAATATAACTTTTAAACTAGATAAAATAAAAGAGAGGGTCTTTAAAAAAGTATCACATAGTCATTTTGAAAGAACCTTGCACAATCTTTTTTTCTAACAAGTCTGTCTCAAAATTTCACACTTTTGAAGGGTCTATATGTAATCATAAAAAATACAAAATTGGATGAATTATGCATGGATAATATAACCCAACCTATAGTTCCTCTCTTTTTATCATTCAACCCTTCTCATCTAGATTTTCACCGATTCCCAATTACTCATAACTTCCCAGACATAGCTTCTAGAAACCCAAGAAATAGTCTTAGACCTAGATCCATCCCACTAGGGCTCATACTCCTTGGAAAATATCACCAAATTTTGATAGGATAACTATAATTCATTGGTTTCCTATTTTTTTTACTATTTTCCAAGTTCACTTTAGCACCAAATAGTCAGATTCTCCAAATTCCTTATCTTTTCCCCTATCAGCCCAATATAAGCTCATCTAACCCATGATCATTAGTTTCCATATAAACAGACATTCAATGTCTATTTAGAATGGTTAGAACTCATTCACAAGAAAATATAAAGAATACAAGAAATTACACTCAAACACTCTTCCTTATTCTTTGCATATAGACTTCCAAGACTAATTAAAGCTTATTCAAGCATTCATACCAGTCCCTAGTCATCCAAAGTACATTCCAATTTCACATATAGTTTCATACATCACAATATTTTACCAAGAAATTAAAATGGGAGAACTAAATTATCTTGATCCCTATTCAAATTATTGGTATGTGTGAAGCATGCCCACACATAGGGTGTGAATTACATCCAATGTATCCTTTACACACTAACCCCTTCTCTCTTTCCCAAGTTTATTATACAAGTTTAAGTACCAAGAGCTCCTAAGGGTTTGGAATATTTAATTAGACACATAGTGAGCTCCACATGGAATCAATATTTGATATTTCATTACCAAGGTATTACCAACTTTTCAAACAAGACCCCCCAAAAAAAGACCACCAAAATAACAACATCGAAAGTGGACAACATCTCTAAAAAGGGACAGCATCTCTGAAAAGTAGACAACAATGCTAAGTAGTAGGGTGTCTTAATTTTGGATCTCATGTCCAATCTATAAAAAAAGTTATAGGTCTTATTTATGATAATTTTTTATCCTTACACAACAATTTCCAAATCTTGAATCGTTCATTTTAACCCAGAATAAGTTAAGTTTGATTTCTCTATATTTATTTCTATTTTTAGAAAAGATAAAATACATATATATATATATATATATATATATATATATATTGCTCAAATTAGTAGGCTAATAAAATAATATTTATTTATTTATTTACATTTACTCAGACCTTTATTTTCTTAGGAAATAAACACCTAATTCCTAAAGAGAATAAAACATTTGGTGAACCTGACTTACTTTGAATTTTTGCACAAAAACCCTAGAAACCCTAGGGTTAATTATTTCTAATTTTTTGTAATACTTTATAATTTTTCTTGAATTTAAAAATCATAAAACTAAAAATTAATTGAAATATTTAAAATAAATTCACCCAAACCCTAGTTTTCACATAGTAGGTCCTATTTGCATACAAACACTTTCAAACCACTAGGAAAAATATACTGCTAATTTTAGAAATATTTTCAAAATTTTCCTCCATTTTCAAAATTAAAAATACAAATCTTCTATAAATTTTTTAAATTATTGCACTAATTTTGGAAAAATTCATTAAAAACCTTAGTTGCATCAAATACATTCTCATTTATTCTTCAATATTTTTTGCATAATTTTTAAAAAATTATGTTGCTTATCAAACTTAAAAAATCAATTTCAAATTTAAAAGATCATTTTATTTTTCAAACAATATTTTTGAAAAATCCCAAGTTGTATGTAATAGCTCTTTTTTTCTTGTTGAGTTATCACCTTACATCCATAGTCAAATTGCAAAAATGATGCTCATTTATTTACAAAATTTTCTTACATTTCTTGTAAATATTATGGAAACCATAATGGGCCCTATCTTGTGCATGAATGATGAAGTCTATCATATGTTAGTACAAAGTTTCATCTTTTTCATTTCCTATTTATATTTCATTATATTGGATGATATTAAAAGATTCATTTCCAAACATGCACAATATTCCAAAATTATTTTTGTAAATTCTCTTTCACGTATATGGAAAAATTACCAACTACATTTGGCTAAAAACATTATAAATGTCATGTTGCATATCAAAAATTTATATACCTTTATGCAAACATTCATGTTCTCTATCATTTGTTCTCTATTCCTCATATGGAAAATTGTTCAATTTTATCAAGCTAAAAGCATTAGAAATTTCATGTTGCATATCAAATTTTATATTCCTTTATGCACAAATCCATGCTCTCAACCCTTTACTTAATATCTCTCATGATAAATTTTTTTCAAGTTTATCATGATAAACACATTATAAATATCATGATTCAAGTCAAAGTTTTATATGCATTAGTGTACAATTCCATGTTCTCTATCCTTTGTTTACTATCTATCATGTATAATGTTCTTTATAAACATATTAATTTACATGGTTTCTACTTAGATGAATCTGAATCTTTGACTACCTGTAAGTATCTCCCTATCACTACTAGACAATAGCAAACACTAGTGGTTATATCTATCCCTCCTCTCTTCAAACTTGGTTTATCTAGATTTTATCTTGCACCTACTATCACCTCTATGACTATAGTAAATAATGTTTTACATGCTATCACCCAAGTTTATGAAGATAGGTAGGTTGATTACACCCATGGTTATAGATTTGTCACTCTAGTTAGCACACCTTATAATCTATTTTTAGCTCCTCAACCTATTAGAGTTCTTCCTCCAGTCCAAATTTAGCCACAGTCAAGACGTTCATCACTAGCACAAAGAGTTTATACACCTACATATCATCAATATTGTAGACAACTTTTAGTTACCATATCCATACCCAAGGTAGTCTCATTTAAATCTCATGCATCTACACGTAGATCACATATTTAGAGAGTTTATTCTACTACCAGATGTGTCCATAAAAGCCCTACAGTTGTATCTAATTCTCAAAGTTACAAGGGGACCCCACACTTGGTTTCCACTATAGAGATTTTAGTGCATTTACAACATATATAGATTTCAAAGCCACAGTCTCAACATTTTCATCATGCTTCACAATCATTCATGATCCTTATTCTTTCTATAAGACAACGTGATAGGGACTCTCCCATGAGACTCATTGGTTAGTATCATTTCTTCACAATATTACTTATACATAGCTTCTTTTTTATTGATTTTACATAGTTTCTTCTCAATTTATTGTATATAATATCTCTTGATTGATTGTACATAGTTCAAATATTTCAAAATAAAAAAACATCCAACAATGTCAAACACCAAAACATTTTGATTGTATGCATCATCCATGTTTTAGATTTCTAATACTATGTTAGACTTACATTTATTGTTCTATGTTATTGTTTGTTGATTATATACATTACCATGTTTTATTTGATCTTCTTTGAGTGTGTATAGTGACATCCAACTCTTTGATTGCTTCATTCTACCCATATATGGGGCACTCTTACTTCTACACTTGAAACACCCATCAATTTACACACCCATTAGGGGCATCTTCTAAATGACTACACCATCTAGGTTATGTAATTTCTACACTGTACACTTTGAGTTATCATGTTGATGTACATTAATCTATAACTTACATAGAATCTTATATCGACATGTCACTATTAACTAACGATTGTTTATTTCTTAGCATATATATATTCTTATACTACACATATTTTACATACTTTCACATTTACTTTGATCAGTTAGATGTGTTTGTATCTTTAAATTTATTACATGCTTTCTCTACTTCCTTAGTGTAGCTTATGTGATTGCATTTTAAATTACTTGTCTCCTACTTATACCTTAGGACATTTTCTAATGTCCTTTGATTATATTTCATGTGTGTGCCTTAGGACATCTACCAATGTCCTTTCTTTGTACTCTTTCATGTGCTTGTGTCCCTCGTGCTAACTTTACTTATTCACTTGTATGTGTATGTGGAATTTGAACATGCCATGTATGCTTGTATTATCGTTTGAGGGACATGTGCCCATGTATTTTGTTTGTATGGCCCCTTGGATACCCTTGTATGCTTATTACTTCATATGATTGTTGTTTTTTCTATTCCTCAGTATGTACAATGCCATGATTTATATCATCCATTTTATTTTATTTTTTATATGCCATGATGGACATCACGCTCCATCCCTACAACTAACAACTAACAACTAGCAACTAACAATTAACAACCAATAACTAATATCTAACCTTTCTAGTCTAGTTTAGTATCATACACATGCTTTCACATTGTTATATCTATTTAGGCATACCCTTGTTGATCTAATAATATTTTGGAATAAAAATTTCTATGTATTGAAAAATATTGTCAAAAATAAAATGCTATATCATATATCTTTTTAGAATTAACACACTTGCAAGAATATTTACTTCTGAGGGTTGTCATTACAAGTTCATCATTCCTACCCTTAGAAAAGGGGGCATCCAATAGGAGATTTACCATAGAGATAAAACTCCTAGCAATTAAAATAGTGGAATTCAAAGTAGTAGCATAGAATCTAGAGGTCAAACTAGTCAAATTAGAATAGAAAAATAGGAACAGTCTCATATCAGTAATTAGTTTTCACATCAGATAGTAGTGCTAAAAATGGATAGTGTCACTAAAAATAGATAGTAGAACTAGAAATGAGATAATGACACCAAAAATATGGTTTTCCATAATTTTGTGCTCCTTTCTAGGTAGGAAAACACTAAAGGTTTCTAGAAATAGGCAAAAAATTTAGTTTAGGGACAATTTTTACACTTCTAGATCAGACAAATTCAACAATTTTAGTATAATTTTCCCAAATACAGGGGGTTATCATGTGTGACATGATGGTTCTCACTTTGAATTTAGATTGAGTAGTTGGCATAACTTCTATATCAAAATACATGTTATATACATCATTTATTAGGGGCAATGTGTGTGGCACATTGATCTTGTTTTGTTTTTGAGTTTAGTTTATCCCAGACATTCTTAGTAGTTGCATGCCTTACTCCATCTGTAGGTGGTAGGCATCAAATTTGAGTTAAAATTTCATAAAAATTTAGATTTTTGAGTAACTAAGTTACTAATTTGGATTTCATATAAGATTAGTACTTAGTTTTAGAGTGGATTTCATATAAGCCTAATCTCCATCTTTCAAAATGGCCAAGAGTGGCCTAGTTTCTAGCACACAATCAACTATCCACACCATAGTGTCAGATTTATATCACATTCATGGGATACACAATCCATATAATAAGACATATATTCTATACTGGTATCACTTCATAGCTTCATTTCATGTAGCAATGATGGAGCCAAAGGGATAGCCTTTATATTTTTGATCCACCTATTCATAGGGATTAGACATATAGTCTAGACATTGATTAACACACACATGATTTTTTAACTTCATTTAGTTAGTGAGGATAGAGACAAGGGTATAGACTTTGAATTCTTGGGACACATTACAAGGAATTGAGCACTTAGCTCTATTCATGATATTACTCTTGATTCAATACATACTCAACACAATCCAACATCACAATAGGTTTTGTATTGGTTCACATACTCGATGAGGTGTATTCATTCCTCTCTCTTCCTTTGCTTAGTTTTTGTAAGTTATTATTTTATATATAGCATATATAGTAAGAAATAATATACTTAATGTTTATATTTGTATATTCACACATCACAATGTGCTCTCTCTATGCACATCCAACATCACATAGCTTTATGAGTTTTTCCCTTATAGATAAGTTCAAGTATGTTTTTTATTTTTCATTTATCCTAGTATTTTGATTTCCTACATCAATATAATAAAGTGGGGGGAAATTTAATCATATAAAATGAAAAATTTGATGACTTAGGCGTGGATAATGGCACCCAACCTATAGGTCATTTCTTTTGCTCACTCAACCCTTCTATGTTAGACTTTCACTAATTCCCAGTCACCTGTAGCTTCTCAAACATAGCTTATAGAGACCTAGACAACACACTCAGACCTAGATCCATCCCCTTAGGGCACATCCTCCTTGGATAATATCACCCAATTTGAATATGAGTGCAAAAATTTAGGGGTGTCTTATTTCTGGCACTGTTGTCAAAGTTCACTTTAGCACCAAATGGTCAGATTCTCATGATTCCTTATCTTTTCCCATCTCAACCTAATAAAAGCTCATATAACCCATGATAATTAGTTTACCTATAAAATTCCATTAAATATCCATTTATAAGGGTTGGCACTCATTCATAGGAAAATAATAATAATACAAGCAAGTACACTCAAGAACTATTCCCTATTCTTTGAATATAGCCTTGTAAGACCAATTCAAGCTTATTTAGGCATTCATACCAATCCCTAGTCATAAAAAGTACATTATAGTTTCTCATATAGTTTCATACATCACAAAATTTCACCAAAAACTTCAAGTGGGACAACTATATTAGCTTGATCCCTTTTTAGTGTATTGGTATGTAGGCAGAGTGCCCATACATGGGGTGTGAAGTATGTCCAATGTATCATTTACACACTAACCCCTTATCTCTTTCTAAAGTTTAATATAAAATTTTTAGTACCAATGTATCCTAAGGGTTTGTAATATTTAATTATACACATAGTGATCTCTGCATAAAATCAAAGTATGATATTTCACTGTCAGGGTGTTACAAGCCTACTGAGCAAAACACAAAAAAACTAGACCACTAGGAAAATAATGAAAAAAGTGGAAAATAAATATAAAAGGGATAAATTATTCAAAAATTATACTATATAACAAAGTATTATGGTTTCTTGAGTTTTTCACTCCTATCTAATCTAGAAACAAAGTGTTGGGTCCTATTTGTGATAGTTTGTTATCCCTGCACAATAATTTCTAGATCTCAAATCATCTATTTAAACCTAAAATAAGCTAAGTTTGATTTATCTATATTTAATAATATTTTTATAAAATAAAAATACATATCTATTTTTCACAAATAATTACATTAAGGAAATCATATTTATTTACTGATTTACATTTACACAAACCTTTATTTGCTTAGGAATTAAACACCTAATTCCCAAAGAGAATAAAACACTATACATAGAACCAAGGGATAAAAAATTATGTAAAATGTATTTAAAATTTAAATAATACTCTAAAATAGTTATATGGTCTATGAAAATATGGGAAATACCCCCTATTTTGTCTCAGATAGGGGGTAGTTCCCCTCATGCACAAACCTAACAAGTTAAAGAAAAGAGGTGATAAGACTCAATAAAAGTTGTTTGAAACTTGGGGAGAGGTGTTTGGATTTTAAAAATTCCTAAAAAACATAAAAACACAAGAAATAAAGGGTTAAATGCTACAAGGTGTCCTATACCATCAAGTTTGCAAGCAAGCCTAGTAGGCAAAATTAAGGCCTAGAAGCCAAAAAGATAACAACTTCCATTTCTAGCTTGAGATATTACATCCAAATTATTTTATCATGTATATGGGATTTTATTATACATTTTTGAGCTATAATGGGGAAATTAAAACCATGAAAAGTCATTTTTAGATCTAAGGTGCAATCAAGGTTTCTAGGCATGGTGAAGCCTAGAGTCTAAATGAGAGACCATTTTCACTTCTAGCATGAGATATGATTTATAACCTTTTGTATCATGGTATTATGGTAAATTTAGAGTTGATAAATCTTTTACGGGGCAAATAAACCCTTGAGGAATCCATTTTTGGCTCAAAACTAAATCAGACCTATAAGAAGGAGAAGGAGAAGCTCAATAAGGTGGTTTCAAGTGTTCATATCTCTCTTGGTGATTTTCATGGGAGTTTTATAAGTTAAATTATGTTTATTAAGGTATTTATTTGTTAATTTGTGGATTTTTTTTTAAATTTTGATGTCATAAATTTATGAACAAACCTTAAGAATGAAAACTGTTCAAAACCCTTACAAACCCTTCCTAGTGACTAGTTTGGAGAAATAGAGTTGGATAGATGATCTAATGAAATATTTTTTGCATTAAATTTATTTTAATTTGTATATTACTCCCTAAATCTACTCCCAATTCTTTTTACCTATATGGGCTTGTATGGACAAGGTGCAAAACAAGGTAGTTTTTACTATTTTGTGTGTTTTGTATGATACAGGAGGTTTCAAGAGGTGAAACAAATTTTGGGGGAAATATTTATAATTTTTATATATAATTGGTTATTTAATTTCAATAAAAAAACTCCTAATTTTCTAAATTAGATCTCTCATTTCAGCCAGTCAAAACTGGCATAGTGGACAAGCTAGTGAGAAGGGTGGAAAACTTCATATGAGCTTATTTTAGGGTGTCCATGATGATTATAAGTATAGGAGGGTATTTGAAATTTTAATCCACTCCATCCAAATTTTTTTAATGAACAAATAAATCAAAATTTTAGGACAAGTGTGTAGGGTACATGAAGGAGTTTTTTGGACTATAAATGATGATGGCTCACTTCTAGGTGATTCCAAATCACTAGGCCTAAAAAAATGAATAGAGAGTCATTCTTGATATCCTTTCCATTATTTAAAATCATTTTAGCTATTCCTAGTTAGTTATTAGGTGGTTAAATAGGGTTAATCATGAAGGTAGTTTTTCTGAGTCAGAATAAGGAGTTTTATGCCACTTTGCAAGAGTTTCATGACTTGTATGGACGTTTATACTTATTAATATTGAATGGTTCATCCTATATCATAATCTCATGCAAAAATAACTAATTCTTTTATATTGAAATTTTTTATTATGACATTTGGACTTCTCTTCTTCTTCTCTCTCTCTCTCTCTCAAGTTTTATAAGAAATAGCCATTTTAGCCATTGTAACTTATGTTCCACCTAAGGACGGTGAATTTATGCTCAAATGCATACCATTTTATCAATAAAACTACTTATTTTTACCTATTTCATTAATTTTCATAGTGTATTTAATTGGATGATGAATCTTACTTAGTGAAAGCTATGGATTCCTTAGCATGTTGTTTCATTCTTTCACCTATTTATAGCCTCTTCTCATAGAGGATGTGAAGTGCTCTTGGAGATGTCTAGGTTTAAGTGAGTTAGTATATTCAATAGTTCAATTAAAATCCCCTTGTCTATTCCTCCTATCCCAATACATTAATCCACTCATAATGTAACATTGATGTGAGAAGATATAGATTGAAGAAGTGTATGCTTAGTTTGTCTCTTGATTTCTTATGTAACATGCTATTGATTAGAATTCATCATGTTATTTGGTGTATAGCCTCTATTAAAATAGTTTTATTTTAATTATATCTCTCCCTTTTCACCCTCCAAATTTAAGTGTAGTTGTAATCCAAAGTGGTACATCAAGGGAGATAGCCCTATCTAGAGATTCACCTCATCCTTAGGCTACCCAAAAACCTATAGGTGTTTCCATTGTGCCACTTAGATGAGGAGATATTTTAAATATTATCAAAGGTTAAAAATCCAAGTGAAAATATTTTTTGGCATGTGTGGTGGGAATCTTGGTCCTATAAGTTGAGATATTTTTGGTGTTGTTTCTCAATAATCAGCCTTTTGAGACATCTATCCAAGCATCAATGGTGACTCAAAAGATAAATCAGTTGGTTAAGCAGCCCAAGTTCCATTTTGAATATTTTTTGTAACATATTTATTTGTCTTCTTACTTTTAATGAGGTTTCATGGATGAATTTGGCGTTGAGTTTTGTTCTTTATAATTTGGTAAGACATTACAAGCTTGTGTCATTCCCTATCAATAAGATTAAGTTCTTAATCATCCCTTTCATGAAGTGCACCAACCCTAATAGGGTTATTTTTAGCCCCAATATGATCATATTCAACCTTATCATGAATTGTATCATCCCTATATCCAACCTCCTCAATATCTTGATTCTCATAATCAACTTAGCCACTCCTCAATTCCATCCTTTTCCACCTTCAATCAAACATTTTTGGGCTATGAGACGTACATATTGAAAATTTAATCTATAAGAATATGTGGTCAATATGTACCTATAAATTTAATTTATAAGGTGAGAGATTCCTTAGATTTTGTCAAAATATAGTGGAAACCTATTGAGATAGCCAATTGGCAAAGGCTTACAAATGAGATGCTAGATGTGAGTGGTTTGATTACATCCTTGGAAGATAATTTAAGCATTCATGAGAGGCTTATTTAAAAATTATATCAACCTTTATATCCACTTACCCAAGTTTTATATCAGCCATATTTGATCCCTACTCATGAGCCTAATCAAAATTTCCAAAGTCATCCTTTTCCAATTCAAGTGAAAGAGAGAGTTGAAAATACTAGCCTTGTGTTTAAAGCAAACCTTGATAGAAAAATTGAGTTAGCCAATAAGTAAATAAATAAGTCAATCTTAGTATTAAAAAAATTGGAATTCAAGCCCTCATTTCCCTCTCAAATTTCATCCCTACCACCTCAAAAAGAGACTTCTAATCCTAACATCCTAAGTTGGAATCAGATAGTGGAGTCATGGGGAAGGAAATAGTAGAAAAGTCTTTACAAAGAGTGTGAAGTTGAGAAGGATATTGATCCTATACAAACCCCTCCTACCCTTCCTCAAGAAAATACTTATAATGCTACCATCCTAGGCTATAGTAAGATAGTGTAATCATGGTGAAAGAAAGAAGATAGAAGTTTGGTTGATAAGGAGTGTGAAGTTGTGAATGAAGTTGATCCTTTACAAGTTATTCCCACCCTTCCTCAAAAAACATCTTGTCCTTCATATTAATCCCCCTATATTCCTCATGATGATGCATATCAACTTGAAGAGAGACTTTTACAAGAGAACCTAGCCAATAAAATTGAAGAGTTAGAGTAAATGATGAAGTTACTAAGTCAAGGTTTGATGGAAGGTTTAGACCCAAAAGAATATATTATGCCTAAGCACACCCCACCCACCCTTCCTCAAGAGAGTCCTTAAGATAAATAAGATGCGAATTAATTTATTCTCAATTGGAAATAATAAAATCAATTTATTATATCCTAAGGTCTACCTTCCCTTCCTCAAGAGCTTTTAAAAGAGTCCCTTGCACTTCACTCTCAATCTGATTTTGACTTATATGTGCCACTTGCACCAAATAGTTCATATTTTCCTCACCCTATAACCGTTTTCCTTTATGGACCCATGAAAAGGGAACCTAAAGAGGAGTATCTAGTTGATAAGGAAAGAGAACTCTTGATTGAAGAAAGCATACCTCCTTGGTAACCTCATTGGGCTAGGTCACATGATTTTAAGATGCCTAGTCTGGGCATCACCATGAAGGAGAAAGAGATGAAATATATTGTATCCCTTGAGGAAGACTCTAAATCTAATCAAAAAGTGGTGGATAATCATCTTAAGTATGAAGATGAATGTGCTATTATGGATGGAGAATAATTCCAAGTCTTTCCTAATGAGGTTTCATCCCTAGAAATCTTTATTGAGACCAATATGCAATATTTTGCTCTTGGAGATGATCTAATACCTCATCCTAATCTTAAATCACTATTAGATACATTGGATATCAAAGAAAATTATCCTGATGAAATCACACATAAAGAAGAGAATATTGAAGAGGTAGTGGTTTTAAATGATAAAGAGGACAAGGATGATTGGTAGTTGCAATTTGAGTTATTTTAAGAGCTTGAAGAGTTTTGCCAAGTTCAGGGTCAAGTACATGAAAAGGTGAAGAAATAATCTTTCATGGAGGACAATCGTCAAGATTGGATAGAATATGTAAATATCCTTGATGAGATAGAAGAGATTGCAGCTAATAAGAAACCCAATCTTATTGAGAGTCCTATAGAAATAAAGAATGAGGTTTTAATGCAAGATCCACATTATAAGGTTGAGTATTTTTGGATGTAATAAGAATTAATTTCTATATCCAATCTATTTGAAGTTGCCTAGTTTTCAATGAACATCATGCTAATGAAGTTGGAAAACATAATGGAAAAGTTGTAGGCATCAATGTTAAAGGGCAAAAGGCTATATGCCTCATTCATTCCTTCATGTCATGAAGAAAGAAGAGTTTCAAACTTCCCCTCTGATCCAGGAGGAAGTTCTCATCTTAGGTTAGTTATTTTTTGAGTTATTTTGTCTAGTTTAGTGTGTGTGTTCCATAAGTGTTCATAAATCACATGTGTGTTTGCTTTTGTTTTGTGTGTGTCTTTTGTTTTGTATGGTTGAGTTAATCATTGGTATTTCCTTTATCAAATATTGTATTCAATTTTCAAATCCTTATTGTTTGTCTTAGACTTAAGATGACTCCCTAAGCCCAATGGATTGATAAGGCAACTGGTCTAGTTAGTATAGTAGGCATACTACCCCTATGAGTCACCACTTTATTGACCAAATTTGACTTTTAGGTCAAATTAGGGCACCCATAGGTAACAAATTGAATTTTATGTGTTTTAGGGGTCTAATATAGATGTCAAAAGGTGTTTTATAGGTTAATTAATGCCACTTAATGTTTTACTAGCCATAGTCATTAGCTATTTTAGTCCTTATGTCATTTTGGGTCATTTTGAGATCAAAAAAAGATTATTTAATGACTTGTATATATTTTTGGGGAAGTTTTAATGTTAAAAAAGATGATTTAATTTTCCATGTGTCCCAATAGGTCTTAATTAATTGAAACCAACTAAAAATTAGTAGGTTCCTCATAAAAAGGGTAGTTTTCTTAGGAAAAGAGAAGAAAATGGCATGTGTAAAGATCTTTGGGAAGTGTTCCATGTGGGAAAGGATCATGGTATATATATTTAGATTCAAAAATATCATTTTAGTGCTTTAAATGCTTTATAATTTCCATAATTGGCCCAAAACTATTCTTCTCCTTTTTTAGTCCTCTTGGTAAGTAGAAGTGACCTTAAATTTTGTGCTTAGTATGGACAGCGCAAGAGGTTTCAAATCAAAATCCTTGGGGAGGTTAAATTAAAATTAGATAATTTAATTTACATATAATAATTTTCAATAATGGTGGCTTTTGCTTCATGAACCATCCTCATGAAGTTGATTATACTTTTATGCTTGTTAATCTATGCACCATACAAGTTTTGCTCTTATTTGGGAAAGTATACATAACTTAGATGATGATATTATTTATACAAGATTTTCACTGTCCACTCTAATATTTTCCATGCCTAGGTTCATGTTATAATGTGTTTTTATTGGCACATCATCTTGGGTTTACAGACTGGTCTTTTATGTGAGAACAAGCCTATTTTCACCATTTCTAAATATTCATGTTTTAATAATGGCTTAATATGGTTGTGATATAACCTTTAACATGTTTTAAATGTGATATATACTAGTTTTAAATTCCAATATCTATTCCTTAAATCAATCCTCGTGAGTATAATAGTCATGTACAACATTTATAATCATGCAACCATTAATGTGCATCTACAAGAGCTTCTTGAGATGATTTAATGCTAAAACATGAGTTTTAGTGATATTTTAAAGATATTTGACATGCAAGGAAATTATTTTAATGTTTCAATATGGATATACAATCCATTAAAGTCAAATTCCAATGCTCTCTATCCATAATTGCACTTTTCTACCTACACACAGGTGATCTAATAAAGAGCAAAAGAACCATTATGAGGGATTAGAATTGATGTTGAAACTCTCCTCTAAGTCATAAAGTGAATAAAAAATAATTAATACACTTTTTAAGGGATAATATTTTCAATTTTAGGTTGGAAACTACCTCTAAGAACTGTTTCAGGCCCACTTTCCCTAAAATGATAAAACAAAGGTCTCAAGTGTTTTATTGGTGTCTTGGAATAGATATTAAAAGGTATTTAAATAATATAGTTAAGTCATTTTTATATCCTATATCAATGATAAATACTATGAAAATATGTAAATCAAGAGGTTAGTGGAGGATATAATTTTGATAGCCTAATGTGGCCTACTGATGGGCTGCTAACAGGTTTATTTCCTCTCCATGGCTAGTGGCTATACAAATTTCAGAAAACATAATTATACAGGCTCAGGTTTCTACTTGCCAATTACATTTCCCTTTATCAAATCTTTTACCTGCAAGTTTCTGTATGCTGATCTCCACATGCCTTTCTTGATTTAGTTATTTCTTTGTTGATTTCTTTTATTCAATTGGAAAGTCAACTTATCTAAATTGTGGCACAACTTGCATGTAGATGGAATAAGCATTATTGAACTGATCATTGACTGAATCTCTGTGTTACTTTTTGTAAATAAAACTATAATTACATTCAGATTTCCCTTGAACCACTATAAACTTACACATTTATTTCAAATCATCATCCTTTGTCCCAACCAATGTATACATAGACCTTCGATCTTGTTTAATACTTTAATAACATTTTAACCTCATTGTGAACTCGGCTACAGAATGCAGAACCAAATAGGTCAAAATACGATTCTAGTTTTTTGCTTGAACCGAGAGCTTTCAAAATGCAATTTTCAAGAACCTTTATAATCCTTAACACTTCAAAGAGGTGTGTCTTTGTTTTCTTCCCTTAAGCTTGTCATTTAAGGGCTTTATATTTCTTTTATATCTAAGAAAATAATGAACAAAAGCTTAAACCCTTTGAAATAAATGAACTAGATGATTTTAGTTCAATACACGAATAGACACTTTCCATGAATGGACTGATGCTATGAATGACCATAAATTATAGTGCTTTTCCTCTTACGACCTACAAACTACCTCAGATCACATATGAATGTCTTGATTGTAATCTAACTCAATAATGATCTCATCTTCCTTCATCAAGGAGACCCCACGATCACCATTATGTTATTTGTGAGCTTTCCATCTTTCAACTGCATGGAATCAAATGAAATAGTTTTTGATTGCCTGAGAAAACCTTATTGACCGTGTATTTATTTTAGCACATACCATATACAATATTTATTAACTTCCATGCACTTTAATCCACATTCCAATTCTCTTTCCATTATAAATCCCATACAGACATTTACACGTTGATTTATCTTGGATAGTGGGTTGTAGGTCTGTATGCCTGAATACTCTGTTTAGGCCCTGTTTAGGCTCTTATAACATTCAAAACTCTTTAAGGTCACATAATATTAATTATAACTTTTTCCCAATATACAAAATAACCAGTCTTCCTCAATGTTCTATATAGAACCATTCAAACACATACACATGCCTATCACCAGAATTCCATAACATAAATATATGAAACAAAATATTCATTCTTTCTCAAATAAGAGACTTACAATTCAATACAAGATCCAATCTCAATGTTTTATGGCTTTCAAAGCCTTGTTTGCTCCTTCACATCAAATTTACTCCTCTTTAACTTCAACATCTCTTGAGTGAGGTCCTCCCTCACTATTTCTCCTCTCACTCTGCATTCTATTCTCTTCATTCTAACATTCTTGAGATCCTCTCCTCTTCTTCTATCTCTTCCCTTGAATGAGAGGATCTTTTCCTCTCTGTCTTTCCTCTCCTCTACGTACCTCTCATCCTCCTCTCTTTTATGAATTTTCTTTTTTTTTGCTCTTGTAAGAATCTCCCCTCTAACTTCTACGCCCAATTTTGGGCTTAAGGTAAAACAAAAACAGTTTTTAATTTTTAACAATATACTAAGGTTGAAACATTTTCAACCACTCCTCCCTTATTTCCTCAACATCCCCAACAATCATATTTTACCTTTTCACTTTTCAATTTTGACAATTACTTTTACTCTCAAGGTAAACTTTTGAAATTTAAACACAATCTGGAGGGAAAACAAGAATTTGAAATTTCACACTTAGAATATCATTTGAATTTGCATGTTCAACTAGTCCTCCATGAAGCTATTTTATGATGCTCCTGCATCATACTCTCCTTCTAGAAACAATTTGAACCTTAGTTCAAATGGGATAGCTCCTCAATTTTGTAGTCTTCACTATATGCTTGGATTCCAAGGTCTTTTTGCCAATACCAATGCTTGTCTTTGTTTGGAATAGTCTTTATCTTTCATTTTGCTCTTCTTCCTTTTCTGGTATGTTATTCTTCTCATCTCCTTCTCAGTTGCCAGCTCTTACTTCCATGATTCTTCAACTTCATACATGTCTTCTTGATCTTATTGTTGTTCTTCTTGTTCCATGAGCTTCTCCAATGACTCATGTATGTCATTCACTTTAGCAACCTTCATACCTACATACAAAACATTCAAAGCCACCTTAGAATCAAATCTTTAGGCCATGAAGCCTCTTGGCTGCCTTCACATTTTTGCTCCTTGATCAAAACTATCCTTGCCTCTTTGCTTTGCTCTTGTCTTGTTCCACTCTTCCCAATGGTTTTCTCATCATGGCATGTACCTTCATTCATCTCTCTTGAATAACCAAACAGCTCCTCCATCATCTTCAACTCTTCCTTTAGTGAGATCTCATCTATCTCACCATCTTTATCAAACTTGGGCTGATCACTCACAAGGATTACTTGTCCTTCACTAGCCTCACTCTTCATCTCATCCTTTCTTGAGCTATCTTTATGTAAACCAACGTTTTCAATATACTCATCAAATACAATTGAAGCAATATTACCTTGTGTTTCCTTACTCTTTTCAGTCATGTGAATTGATTTCACATCTCCACTTTCATCATCCATCCTCTTGGAATTCTCTCCTTGCTATATATTAGTCCACATAGCCACTTTCCATTCCTAATTTTCCATAAAAATATCATTAAATGATTCAAACAAATCATTATACCTTTCATTACAAGTAATTGACTTACCTTTAATCCTTGTATCCTCATGCTCAACCTCATTATTCTTTGAGAAGTTTTCTTTCTTACCTTCATTCTCTTGGCTATTGGAATCATCTTCAATCCTCTTCCATTGAATTCTTAGTGTTGTTGCTTCAACACTCACATCTTCTCTCTTTGCCTTCTTAGGCACCCATACTTGTTTCTCCTTCTTACCATTTCTCTTCTCAAGCCATGTAGGCATCCTGCATCCTTGCTCTTGTACCAACACCTCCTCTTGCTTGGTAGTTTGCTTCTTCCACCATTTAGGCATCACATACCCATGCTTAAATTCTCTTTTTGAGGGCTCTATCATCTTCCTTAACTCTTGCACCTGTACATTAGCAGCTTCATGCTCATAATAACAATCAAAATTAGGTCTTAACACTTCATTTACCTCTTTGATAGTTTGGTCTATGGAGCAATCTTTCTCTTCCTTTATGCTTGGCTGTTCTCTTGCCTCTTCTTGGCATTCAATGGCATCATGGAAGTCATCTTCATCTTCCATCTCTTCTCTTACTTGTATGGGTTCTTCAACACCTCTCTCATGCATTAACCAATGCATCTCTTCTTTTGTATCAACATCAACAAACTCTTTCTTTTCTCTTACACATTCCCTTGTGTACTTGGTGTCTTCTCTTGCACAAATCTTTTTATTTTCCAAGGCCCTTCTCTTGACCTTCACAAGGCTACTCATACCTGAAATTACTAATGAAAAAACAACATTAGATACAAAAACAAGAGACCAAAATGTCTCTATGAGTGTCCTCTTAATGGACATTCTCATCTTTCCAAGTGTTCTTCCTGGAACTTCATCTTTTCTTTCTTCTCTTCTCTTGTTCTCCACAATGAGAACCTTCTTCACAACTTCTTCCTCTTGTTGCTCACTTGGAAACCTTCTTATCTTCTTGCCTCTATGGGCTTCTCTTTTCATGGCAATCTCATTTTTCCTTCTTCTCCTCTTCACTAGGAGATCAATTGGCCATTGCAACTTTTTCTTCATTGGCCATACCCACACTTTCCTATTCAACTGCATCCCAGACTCATATCTATTTGCAAAGTTAGCTAAATCTATTTTCAAACTATCAATATCTTTATCAATTACAATACTATCCATACCTTTGATGCTTGCTTTCTTCTTGTTACTCTCATGTACCTTGCTGCTCTGTAGTGCCTTCAACAATGCTTCCATTTCTAAGAGCTTCACCCAAGTTTTTTTTCCACCTTAGTCTCTTGATCCCTTGTCTCACCCAAGCCTTTTCACCTTGACTGGGCTTTTGACAATCTCCTTGATCTCACCTAGGCCTTTTACATCCTAGTCTTTTGACCCTTTTCTCAATCCTGTAGCAATTCTTTACACAACACTTCAACAAACACAAATCACAAATCCAAGCTTACCTTGCTTTGGATCTTCCTCTTGAGCATTCACTTGCTCCCTTACTTTGAGCTTCTCCAAGCTTCTCTTCACAATTCATCAAACTCCATCCTTTACCTCACCTAAGTCTATTTCACCTTAGTCTTTTGGAAAACTATTCAAGCTTCTTCTCAGATCTTCTTCTTCTTTTTGAGCAATTCACTATGCTCTTCTTCTAGAGCTTCTCTTAGCTCTTCACTAAGCCTTCCTTGGCTTATTCTCTTCTTAAGCCTTAATGTCTTGACTACCTTCCTTTTCACCCATTTACTTCTCAAACACAATAACTCAAATCAAATAGTAAAGATTACTCATACCTTTCTTCCACAGGGTCTTCTAGCACTTTGTCCTATTGATCCTTTTGCCAAATCCTGTAACAACTCATTAGAAATCTTGATTCAACATAACCATCAACAAATTACCAATTTCCAAGAGCTTTAAGCTCTAATACCAAAATGATGGGTTGCTAACAGGCTTATTTCCTCTCCATGGCTAATGGCTATACAAATTTCATAAAACATAATTATATAGGCTCAGGTTTCTACTTGCCAATTACATTTCCCTTTATCAAATCTTTTACCTACAAGTTTCTGTATGCTGATCTCCACATGCCTTTATTTATTTAGTTATTTCTTTGTTGATTTATTTTATTCAACTGAAAAGTCAACTTATCTAAATTGTGGCACAACTTGCATGTAGATGGAATAAGCATTATTGAACTGATCATTGATTGAATCTCTGTGTTACTTTTAATAAATAAAACTATAATTACATTCAGATTCCCTTAAACCAATATAAACTTACACATTTATTTCAAATTATCATCCTTTGTCCCAACCAATGTATACACAGACCTTTGATCTTGTTCAATACTTTTATAACATTTTAACCTCACTGTGAACTCGGCTACAGAATGCAGACCCAAACAGGTCAAAATAGGATTCTAGTTTTTTGCTTGAACCGAGAGCTTTCAAAATGCAATTTTCAAGAACCTTTATTGTCCTCAACACTTCAAAGAGGTGTGTCTTTGTTTTCTTCCCTTAAGCTTGTCATTTAAGGGCTTTATATTTATTTTATATCTAAGTAAATAATGAACACAAGCTTAAACCCTTTGAAATAAACCAACTAGACGCTTTTAGTTCAATACACGAATAGACACTTTCCATGAATGGACTGATGCTATGAATGACCATAAATTATAAATATTTTCCTCTTATGACCTACGACCTACCTCAGATCACATACGAACATCTTGATTGTAATCTAACTCAACAATGATCTCATCTACCTTCATCAAGGAGATCCCATGATCACCATTATGTTATTTGTGAGCTTTCCATCATTCAACTACACAAAATCAAATGAAATAGTTTTTAATTGCCTGAGAAAACCTTATTGACCATGTATTTATTTTAGCGCAGACCCTCTACAATATTTATTAACTTCCATGCACTTCAATCCACGTTCCAATTCTCCTACCATTATAAATCCCATACAAATATTTACACATCTATTTATCTTGGACAGTGGGTTGTAGGTCTATATGCCTGAATACTCTGTTTAGGCCCTGTTTAGGCTTTTATAACATTCAAAACTCTTTAAGGTCACATAATATTAATTCTAACTTGTTCCCAACATACAAAATAACCAGTCTTCCTCAATGTTCTATAGAGAACCATTCAAACACATACATAGGCATGTCACCAGAATTCCATAACATAAATATATAAAAAAAAATATTCATTCTTTCTCAAATAAGAGACTTAAAATTCAATACAAGATCCAATCTCAATGTTCTATGGCTTTCAAAGCCTTGTTTTCTCCTTCACATCAAATCTTTTCCTTCTCTTTAACTTCAACATCTCTTGAGTGAGGTCCTCCCTCACTATTTCTCCTCTCACTCTGCATTCTATTCTCTTCATTCTGACATTCTTGAGATCCTCTCCTCTTTTTATATCTCTTCCCTTGAATGAGAAGATCTTTTCCTCTCTGTCTTTCCTCTCCTCTACGTACCTCTCATCCTCCTCTCTTTTATGAATTTTCTTTTTTTTTTGTTCTTGTAAGAATCTCCCCTCTAACTTTTACACCCAATTTTGGGCTGAAGATAAAACAAAAATAGTTTTTAATTTTTAACAATAGACTAAGGTTGAAACATTTTCAACCACTCCTCCCTTATTTCCTCAATAGCCCCAACAATCACCTTTTACCTTTTCACTTTTCACTTTTGACAATTACTTTTACTCTCAAGGTAAAATTTTGAAATTTAAACACAATTTGGAGGGGAAACAAGAATTTGAAATTTCACACTTAGAATATCATTTGAATTTGCATGTTAAACTAGTCCTCCATGAAGCTATTGTATGATGATCCTGCATCACCTACAAAAACATTAAATTCAGGCAGTTTGATTTATAGTTCTAAGTTAAAAGGAAAATTTTGTCACCTTAAGATGAGAATTGAAATTTATACATGTTTGTATTATTAAAAATGGTTTAATTTGACATATATGGTATAAATTATCATCAATATAAATTGGACTTAGTGTTTTGCCTCCTACACAGACCTACAATCCATACATAGGCCCTAAAACATGCACCTATAGTAGGGGCATAGAGAAAGAAGGTTGGAGTGCTTGAAATGGATCTAATTTGAACCATTAACATATAAATTGTATTTATGGTAGTTTTATTATATTTTATAATTTTTCAATAGGGTTTTCCTCATTACCTTGAAGACATAAAACAAACATTAGAACCTACAAGGTTTTCTCCCAAATAGAAACATAGTCAAGGTTATGTTATGCTTAGTCTTGTCACAATAGTGTATATGAAGGAATATGTGAAGAATTAAATGGTTGAAAAAACCCATGATTACTTACATTAATAATTTAAAACCTCCATAATTTATTAACAATTCAAAATAAGCTTACTCAGCCCCTTTATAATCTTGTATGCACCCACAGGAAGGGTAACACAATCAACTAGTCCTAACTAGTCTTAAGGCTTTTCAACCCCAAAGAGTAAGAAAATCAATGTCATTTTTGAGGTTAATATTGGGACAGATTAAATGAGTTTTTTTTAATTTTTTTAAAGGCACAAACATTGAAAAATAACATATAGGTATCTTCCTCAAGAGCACGACACAATCAATGTTAAGACCCAATCTTAAGAGGTTCAAGAGTGTGAAGGGTTTATGAAAGGTAAATGTGTTAAATGAATATGGGATCCAATAAATAATAAATTTTTCATTGTATACAATCAAATAGATGGTATTAAAACAAGTAACACATAATCATTTTGAAGGAACCCTACACAGTCCTTTTTTCTAACAAGTTTGTCTTAGACTTTCACACTTTTAAAGGGCATATACATAGAAAAAAGGATGAAAATTTATGGAGATGTTATTTAAAACTTTAATGATCCTATAAAATAGCTATATGGTATGAGAAAATAGGATAAGTACCCCCTATTTTTTATTAGATAGGGGGTGCTTCCCCTCATGCACAAACTTGGCAGGTTGAGGAAAAGAGGTGATAAGACTCACTATTAGTTATTTGAGAATTAGGGATAGGTGTGTGGATTTTTAAAATTAAGAAAAAATATAAAAATCCAATAAATAATGGGTGAAATCATATAGGGTTTCCTAAACCATCAAGTTTGTAAGTAGGCCTAGTAGGTAGAATTAAGTCTTAGAAGCCAAAAGAGAACCACTTCCATTTATATAATGAGATATGACTTACACATTTTATTATCATTTCTATGGGATGGTATTAGATATTTTTTAGTTATCAAGGGCAAAGGAAAACTATGAAAAGTCATTTTGAGCTCTAAGGTGTAGTCAAGCTTTCTAGGCATGGTGAAGCCTAGAGTCCAAACAAGAGACCATTTGCACTTATAGCATGAGATATGATTTATATCATATTATATCATGATTTTATGGTCAATAAATATTTTATAAATACTTTAAGATGAAAATAAACCCCTGAGGAATCTATTTTTGGCTCAAAACTAACTCAGGCCCAAATGAGAGTGATGGAGAAGCTCAATAAGGTGGTTTCAAGTGTTAATATCTCTCTTGATGATTTACATGGGAGTCTTATAAGTTTATATATGTTTATGAATGTCATAAAACTTTATTTTTTTTATTTTTTTTTCAAGTTGGATGTCAAAACTTTATGAACAAACCTTAAGAATGAAAACTACTCAAAACCCTTGCAAACCCTTCCTAGTGACTAGTTCAAATAAATATATTTGGATATATGACCTAATGGAATAATTTTATTATGAAAATTATTTTAATTTTTAGATTAATTCATAAATATACTCCTAATTCTTTTTATATATACAAACTTGTACGAACAATGTGCAAAATAAGGTATTTTTTTACCATTTTGTGTGTTTTTTAGGATACAAGAGGTTTCAAGAGATGAAATAAAGTCTGGGGGAAATATTTAGTCCTTTTATAAATCCATATTTTAATTTAATTTCAATAAATAAATCCTAAGTTTCCAAACTAGAGCTATCATTTTAGCTAGTCAAAACTGGCATAGTGAACAAGGTAGTGAAAAGGGTGGAAAACTTCATGTGAGATCATTTTAGGGTATAAATAATGATTATAAGTCCATGAAGGGTATTTAAAAAATTTATAAACTCCATATCAAGGATTTTAATTAAAAAAACAAGCCAAATTTGAAGACAAGTGTACAGGGTGCATAAAGGAGTTTTTTACTGTAGATAATGATGGCTCACTTTTAAGTGATTCTAGATGACCAAGAATACAAAAAATACATGGATAATAATGACTGATATACTTTCCATTATTCACAATAATTTTACTTGGTCCTAGTTAGTTATGAGGTCTCCAAATAGGGCCAATCATGAAGGCAATTTATTTGAGCCAAAATAAGAAGTTTTATGCCACTTTACAAGAGTTTCATGAATTTTATGGAAATTTAAACTTATTAATATTACATGGCTCATCCCATATCATATTATCATGTAAAATTAACTAATTCTCTCATATTGACAAGTTTCCTTTTGACCCTTAGACTTCTCTCTCTCTCTCTCTCTCTCTCTCTCTCTCTCTCTCTCTCTCTCTCTCTCTCTCTCTCTCTCTCTCTCTCTCTCTCTCTCTCTCTCTCTCTCTCTCTCTCTCTCTCTCTCTCTCTATTTTTATAAAAACTAGCCCTTTTGGCCATCGTAACTTATCCTCCACTTGAGTATGGAAAAGACATACTTAAATTCATATGATTTGATCAATAATACTACTTATTTTTACCTCTTTCATTATTTTACATATATTTATCAATTGGATGATGAGTCTTGCTTAGTGAAAACTATGGATTCTTTAGCATGTTGTTTCATTCTTTCACCTATTTGTAGCCTCTTCTCACATGGCATGCAAAGTGTTCTATGGGATGTCAAAATTTGAGTGAGTTATTATATTCATTAGTGTAATTCAAGGACCCTTGGCTAGTCCTCATATCCTAAGGCATTCATACATAACCTCATAATGTAACATTGATGTGAGAAGACATAGATTAAAGAAGTTAAAGTTCATTTTGTCTCTTGATTTCTTGTGTAACATGCTATTGGTTGGAATTCACCATATTATTTGGTGTATCACCTCCCTTAGAATAGTTTTCTTTCAGTTATCTCTCTCCATTTTGACCCTCTAAAGTTAAGTGTAGTTGTGATCCAAAGTGGTACATCAAGATAGAGAGCCTTATCTAGATATCCACCTCATCCTTAGGCTACCAAAAACACTAGAGGTGTTTTCATTATGCCACTTGGATGAGGATGTTTTTGACATATCCTCTAAGGGTTAAAATCTAAGTGACAAAACCTACTTCAAGAATACTAGGACAAGAACATTGTACACTTTGTCATTGACACTTCGACTGTCACAACACTTAAAACTCTTAAACAATATCCCCTAGAAACCTCCATGACATCACTAAAAACTCTTAAACAATAAACCCATTTGTAATTGATGACAACACCCATCGTAAAACTCATGTTACTTATCTTTCTTCAAGCACTCTCACAATAAGAACTTTCTCTCCCTGTAACACAGTGACAAAGTGGGCACAAAATGATCCTAAGGACATGAAAAGAGCACTAACAAGAGAGGTGCACCTTATAAATATGATACAAATTCCCATTTACCTTGAGATTACCACTGTTTTTATTGAAGACATCCTCTTGCTACATGTCAACACTCTCTTCAAACAAACAATGCAACCAATGAAGAAAGAACACACAAAATCACTAAAATCTGATGGAACTCACTAAGAAACATCTAAGATGGATTACCCCTAAGATATCTAATCCATTTCACCTCTTAATCATCTCTAGATATTCACACATCATGAAGAACCACCACATAATATTACTAGCATTCTCTCTAGCCACCTCAAGGACCACCAATAGAACTTCATGCCACTCACCAAATAGGGAACATGATCTAAACCAACTTGAGAACTTACATTGAAACAATCATACCATGCTCTTTTATAGAAACTAATATAAAACATCAAATCTTCACACTAGGCCTATCTAGACTCCTTATATCCCTACCTAGAACTTGTAAAGTCCACAACTTTTAGTATACTTACTTTTAAGACCTAAAACTTCATATCTAGATCACTCTCATATACCCCCTAAAAACAAAAATTATGATCTTGAATACACTATATACATAAAAAAACCTTATGATATCATTCTAACCTCATCAAATCACTTCTCCTATCTTAACACACCAAATCCATTTAGAAATGCTCATCTTTTGCCTTCTAGGACCTTTTGAAGATCACAACAACAACATTTTCTTCTCCACTGAAAAGAGTCTCTTAAGAAGCATAGATAGAGACTTCCTCTGCACCATAATGCTCTTAAAAAAAATTAAAGCTAAGAATGGCCCATATCTCCTCAGTAACCATTGGAATCTTTTTATAACTATAATAATTCTTTCTCTTGATCTCTTTAGTCTAAAATTTGACAACTTGTTCCTTTTCTACATCACTCACTTTCTCTTCTATGATAGGATATATAAAATTTGGAGCAAGAAAGAAATAATGACATAACTTGATCACTAAAGTAGCTTCTTTGCATTATATAACATCACATTTGGACCTTGACAACAAAAAATTTAAGCTTCACCCCTATTAGGTTGCTCATTAGCATCTAAACACACCTCAGAACTAGCCTCAACCAGAACCTTGGTCTTCTTCTTGAGCTTGCTCTCTTCATTCACAACATGAATAGACAATGAGAGGCATTGGAATAGTCAAAGGTTAAAAGGACATCTAAGGCCAATGTAGGAGCCATTCAAAAAGAGCATAAGGAGGCCTATAGTCATACTTTTAGGTTAACATAGAGAATGGGAATATAGTGTCATATAGTTATTTTTCTTTATCATAGGTAGGGCTAAAAGGTTACTAGTTAGGATAAGACTAAAGACCATGAGAAAGGGTTACCAACTCAGTCAAACACTAAAATCAATCATCAAAAGTGCATTTACAATACATTGTATAGACACCTGCAGTGGCAAGGGTTTTGAACATCAAATAAGATTTCCTAGGGACGTGGCCATGCCTCAAATAAGGGTTTTAGGGCCATCATATGTGGTACCTACAAAGAAATCATCTGAGAGAGTCATTGAAATAAATAAAAGAGAAATGGACACCTATAGAGAATTAAAATTATGGTAATCTCATTGGTGAGATGATGGATGTAGGTGGTTACATTCAAAGTATTGAAGATAAACTAAAAGGCTTTAAGGAACAACATGTTTAGCCTCACTCTTATTATATGCCATCCATTCCTTTACAAGAGACCATTCCAAGAGCCCCTTTTATTTTGAGAAATTATTCATATTTTTCTCAGTCCTTCCCTTCTTGGAGTTGTATCTAAGAGAATTGTAAAAGAAAGAAGGAGATTGTTATGGCACAGCCTACTATTGATATCACTGACCACTTTAAAGAGAAGATATTCTGGGAGAATATTGACAAGTAGATCAGAGAGTCAAAGCTAAATACAAGGAAAGAGGAGGAGAACCAAAATCAAAAGGTCAAAAAAGAGATTTTGTATATCCCATCTTGGAACCCAATCATGGATTCAAGAAAGAAAGAGGAACAATCAAGCATCATTCAAGATGTTGAATTCAAGCAAGAGATCAGTTAACCTTCATCTCTTCCTCCTCAAAAGCCTAAATACTTTCCTTCATGAAAATCCATTCAATAAAAAGTGTAGTAGAGAGATGAGGTGAAGGTGATCCAAGAGGATGTAGCCAAAGAGATAGAAAAGAAAGGTGACTTGAGTGATCAAGAAGATGAAATCATAGTTGGGACACCCGTTGACAAGGTAAAAAATGATTTAGTTTTCCATGATAAATAAGATGGCTTGCAAGAGGATTCTCAAGATTTTATAGTAGCTGAGATAGATGAAGTACAAACATATATTTCTTCAAAAGGAAGCCATGAAGGAAACTCACATAGAGCCATTGTTCAGATGGTGAATGTTCCTAATAAAGATGAGACAAGTGCTACAAATCAAGAAATTTCATATGACTTCATGCAAAAGGTATAAATATGTGATCAACATATTTCAAATGGTAATAATACTAATGAATTTCATGTTTTTTCCATTGATCATGATGAATAAGCAGTTTGGGATGACTTGGAGAGTTTTTGTGCAAAATTTGATGGTTCATCTCCAATCCATATGGAGATTCATGAATGTTTTGTAAAGAGTATTGTTGCAGTTGTTCATCAAGAAGAAATTAATGAAATATTGTAGCCATGTTTAAATCCATACCAAGAGGATAAAGATCTCAGTGAGCCACCACCTAAAATGGATCATAATCAAGATACCAATCTAGGATTACTAGATAAATTGTCTATACAATCATTGAATGAGAATGTGTCAAATAATGATCAACCTATGAATGAGGTAGAGATAACACTTTTGCTGTAACAAAAAAGAATATGGGAGGACGATGATTGGATCTTTGAGAGGAGGATAATTGGATCTTAAATCTATAATTTCAATACATACACCTAAGAATGGAATTTGGAGGCCTAGTTACATCATCTAGAACATATGAACATATAAGTGATCCCATTTGTAGAAGAGAGCTATCAAAAGGAAGCAAATACGTTTCAAAGTTCCATAGTGCATCAAATAGCTTTCCATTTGATCCAAGAGGGCCAAAAAGGTTGAGGTTAGTTTATATAGAGTAGACTCCTTGTGTTTCATTCCTTTAAGTGCATACCTACACATGCTTTTAATAATTTTTTTCCTTTCTATGTTGTCCTTTCTTCTAAGTGCACATGTGCACATGTTTGTTGTCTTGTTTGTGTCTTTGACCATAAAAGGTCTTCCAATATTTAGTGTATATCAAATTTTTTCATATCCAAAGTTTTTGAGTTATTTGAATAGTAGGCTGGTCAACCCTAAAAAATCACCAAAATTGTTAGTAATTTGACCTATCAAGGTTAAAATACTACCCATATCATTTGAAACTTTCCTAAATCTTGCTAATATCCCTTTGTAGTAGGTCAAACCAATAAATTATGGCCTAAAATAAATATTTTTGGTAAAAATGTAAAAAATATATTGTAAATGGGTCATTTTCATTTCAAAAGAGCATTGTCAAGTTCAAAATTGTAAACAGTCCATGCATAGAGGTCAAAATTAGGAGAAAGTGGAGGATTCTAGAAGGTAAAAGTGGAATTTTGACTTAATATTAGGTACACAAGGTCATTACAAGTTGGATAAACTACTAAAAAATTTAATGGATATTTTATGAGTGTATATACTAGTTATTTTATAACTATCCTTAGCATGTCCATTGGAGATCACCATTAAAGAAGGCATCATCCTAGAGTGCTTCAGAATATTCTAGTACACAAGTGAATTATTGGAAATCATGGGATTATGTTTTTACATCATAATCAGGCCTTGAAAAAGTGTCATAACATTAAATTTAATGCAAACTAGGCTCACACAATGTTTTGCAGGCAAATAGGCACTTAGGCCAAAAACACATTATTTGAATTTTCATGGAAAAATGACTTTAAGAGTATTTTTATAGAATGTTACATGTCATATAATTAATTTTTCAGGATTTTTGTAACTTGGAATGATTTATTTTCATTTTAGTGAAGTTTTTCACTTTTTATAGTTCCAAGCACCCTTCCAAGCCACTTTTTTAGATGCTCATCTCATTCACCACATGTGATGTTGGACCAAATTATCTTAGTATGATTTGAGGAAATATATTTAATTATAATTTATGACCAATTGATATAAGTTTAGTGGCTATGCTTTATGAACAATCACTAAGAGTGTGGGCAGCCTAGAATGCAATCATTTCCCCACAAGTAATTTTCATTCATGTGATAACTTTTCATATATTTTGCATGGGAACCCATTATTTTTAGGGATGTTATGGGGGTAATGAATATATATATATATATATATATATATATATATATATATATATATATATATATATATATATATATATATATATATATATATATATATATATATATATATATATATATATATATTTATCCAAGATGATTTTATGGTAATAAAATGCAATTTTTACAAAACTAGTTTTTTGAGGGGTTAGAAGGGCTTTGAAGTTGGATCTTCAAAATAATGGTGCATGAAGTACATACCTATATATATATATATATATATATATATATATATATATATATATAGGTATGTACTTCATGCACCATTATTTTGAAGATCCAACTTCAAAGCCCTTCTAACCCCTCAAAAAACTAGTTTTATAAAAATTGCATTTTATTACCATAAAATCATCTTAGATAAACATATAACCTTTTAAAATGTAAATTAAACTCAAATATTATTCCATAAATGTAAATTTTATACATGTATATGTACGGATGAGGGCATAAATCATGTTTTTTATGGAAAAAACATGTAAAATGAAGTACAAGATAGTTAAATGAAATATAATCAATGGAGATGAAATAATAAGACTTATTATTCATAATAAAATTTTAATTTTTTCATAAATCATCCCATAAGTGTCCCAACTAGCTCGATGAAAATGGATAGTTTGTAGAAAAATGGAGCAATAAAGGCCTAGTCAACCCTATTGACTGAATGGCAAATGTTTTCTCATCAAAATAAAATATCTTGTGATGATAAATTTTTTTCCAGGTATATTTAATTATAATTCTAGATTATATTTCATATTTTTTCAGGTTTAATGGAATCCAAATTAAAGAAGATAGGCTATTAGGTCTAATTGGCCTAATAGGCTTAATTGGTCAATCAAGCAAGTAAACAATGACATTGAAAATATATTAAATGAATTAATTTTGGATTTAAAACATGCCATATATGTTTTTTAAGTGTATATATAATTATAAATTAAATCCACAAGTTCCAATTCATGAAATTTGAGCTCAATTTGAGTTAACTAGTCCTTAAGGGTCAAATCTCTTCGGTTGACTAGTTTGACTAGTTTCATGCATCTCCCATGCTTTTCATGCAAGATAAGGGAATTAATTAACTTAAAAACAATTTTAATATGGATTTATCTTACAATTTATGGCATTATTTTCATTTAAATAAGGTTTAAAATTCAACATGGGCCCACCACTTCTCAATTCTATGCCAAAAATGAAGAACATGCAATTTTTTAAGACTTGAAAGATTTTGAAGCCTTTATTTAATATTATAAAAGGATTTTAGTCTTATTTTAACTCAAATAATATTAATACTTATATTTTCCACTCCAATTTGGATTTATTTAAATGTTTAGACTTATATATTGGATTTTTGAAGCCAGTTTTGAAAAAAATCCTAAAGTAGAGAAAAAATTGTAATCGACACCATTTGTCAAATAAAGAAGTTTTTTTTGACATATTTTTTGGATCAAAATATAGTTTAATTTTATTATGTAATATCATAAAACTGGAATCTACTTTCCCCTTTTTTACATCCTTTCCACACCTACTATGAAAATCACATCATCTATAGGTCATTTGAAGATCTACAATTTGAATTTACTTTTCAAGATTCTTTCAGGCCTTCTTTTGAAACACTAATGTTTAGGTTTAATTATAGAGTTTTATTTTAGATTTATATGTCTTTCTTAATCATTTTTAGAAATATTTCAAAGAATACTAATCATTCAGGTGCATCACCCAGTTAGATAGGATTTTCCTTTCTATTTTGCTTTCCCTTTTCATCCCAAAAACCATAGTAGATCAAATTTAATTGATAAATCTTAAGGGAACCATCCCTCTCTAGAGGTTATTCTCAGCAAGAAGTCACCCACACTTTGATAATTTATAATTATATCATCTAGAGAGAATATGTGCTTGCACATATTCAGACATGGTGCACTCAAAAATGATAATAGGAACTCTCCAACTTCTGTAGCATTCTCCATCATAACAAATAGATTACTTAGACTTGAAGACTCATCATGACTCATAATTATCACCTTTGGTTTCCATGAGTTAAATTTCCTTATTTCTTATACTCTAGGATCTTGATTAAACTTGTTATAGAAATGTGACATCTCTATTGATAGTTGAATCACATGATACCTTTTTCAAGAATATTATCCTACCTTTCTTGATTAGAAAAAAATATTGAAATATTTCCATTATTTTTATAATTAAAATACAATACTCATTTTGAAGAATCACCTTGTCTTGCCTTATTTAGATAATTATTAGAAAAGTGTTTGTCATCAGGATAATTTAAGAACTTAACATTGCTCACACCTTTTTACTAATTACCCCTATCATAGTTCTATGCAAAATCATTTCTAATAGGTCTCTTGAATTCCCTATCTCTATGCCCAAACTAATTACATGTGTAACAATAACCATTGAAACTTGCATACCTCATGGCATTTGGTTATCTAATCTAATTTATCTTCAATGTACCAACATCTTCATTCCTTAACTAATTATTTAAGTTTAAAGTATGATTTACATTAGTATTCATCTTGTCTTGAGTTGTACTATCTGGTTCTTCTTTGTATCCAAAACTATTTCTATTACTTTCATACTTTTTACCACTCAAAATATTATCTAGATCACTTGAGGTCTTTTCAAATCTCATAAATGACTTCATCTTACTAGATGTCTTCTCTAAGTCAAATTTTAAAGACTCATTTTTAATTACATATAAACATTCATCTTCTTGAGATTTGAGTCTTGTAGATAGGCTTTACAATTGAAAACTGATATGCTTGACTATATATTAATGCTCTTTGGTGTCTTCATTCATTCTTGATTCATACACGCTTAATTTTTCTTCATAGTCCTTGATTTGAGACTTTATTTTCTTGTTAATATTTTTATCAGTATTTAGTTCTTCAAGAGCATTCATCAATTTAGTCTCAAAATCCACCCCATCTTTATCATCATCTGAATCACTCCACTTAGACTCCTTTTGATATGATAAACTTCATTCCTCCATCATGAAGAGGGATTTATCTTCAGTAGGACCATCATCTTCATTATCAAACTCAGAATCATTATCATTATTCTCATCTAATGAGCTATAATATTTATTGTTGTAGAGACTCTTTTTGTTCTTGAAGCACTTATTGTTGTCATACATTATGAATCCTTTCTTCTTATTAGACCTATATGTTTCTTTTCTTCGTCATGGTATTTACCATACTCCTCATCCTCAATATTCTTATGCTTATCAGGGAATTTGTTATCAAAATGTCCTACCTCTCCACAATTGAATCATTTGAAGGGTAGTTTATCCATATACTTGTTCAACCTTGTTTTCAATTTCCTTGTAAACAAAACAAATAGTTCATCTTCATCAAAATTATATATGTCATCCTCCTTGAATTTCTTACCTTAGAACTTCTTCTTTGGCTTCAGTTTTTTCATGAATGCTACTTCCTTCTTTATTGGTATATCATCATTTATTCTAATCTCATAGGTGGTAAGGATGCCATGCAATTCATCCATATTAAAAATAGTAAGATCATGATATTTTTATATAGCAGATACTTTAGAATCAAAATTGAGAAAGAGAGACCTTAATACCTTTTGAACTATAATAGCTTCTTCAAGATCCTTTCCAAGACATCTGATGATGTTCATAATCTCATCAACTCTCTACATAAAAGATGCCATAGAATCTTATTCATTCATCTTAATACTTTGATATTGTCTTCAGTGAGTCTACAACCTTGACAACTTAACCTTTGAATCTCCTTCACAAATAGTATTCAATTTATCCCACATTTTATTATCATATATTCAATTTATTACCTTCGTGCATTTAATATCTAAAATATCATAATTGATAGCATTTATTACCTTAGAATTATTCTCAAATAACTTTTTATATGTAGCACTGGATACAGGAATAGTAGGTGAAAAATAATCATCCATAATAGATTGCAAGTGTCAAACCCTAGGGACATGATTTATTTCCTCATACTTGTACTCCAAAAATCACAATTATATCCATTTAAAATTGATTCTTTCTTAATGGAAAAACCTCCTTGCATTTGATGGCTACCCATTCTGTACATTGGATCTCCTTCAAGTTGTCAAACCTTTACCAAAGGACCTACTCTGATACCAATTGTTAGAGATAAAAACCACTAAGGGGATGGTGAATCATTGGTGGAAAAAAATCTAATTAAATTTTCAAACCTTCAAACACATAAAGATTCAATACAACCTTTCATGAAGTATTCAAGATGTTTATCACAATGGACAAATAGATAATACAAGATTACACACAAAACAAGATCTATGTGGGAAATCCTTTTGGGGAATAAAACCCACTCTCAATCCTAAAAAAAAATGGACTATTTGTCCTATAATAAGTATGAAAACATGATACTTTTAGTGAAACACCTATTCCACAAGGATCACCTACCCCTAGGATGGTCAAGTCCTTCTGACTAGAATTTAGTGAAATAATTATTCCACAAAGAACACCTACCCTTAGGATGGACAAGTCCTTATAACCTATATGTTGAGCACCCCCTAAACACCTATGATATGAAAATATATTTAACATTTATTTCCTACCAATATGATGGAGTTACAATGTATGTTAGCCTCCTTCACTTCTTCACACAACCAAAAACATCTAAAACCACCTTTTGGATCACACTACACTTCTTAGCAAAAACTCTATCACAACCTCAAAAAAATGACCAAATGGTCATATACAGTGCACACTCTAATATTACTCTCAAACCAACCACCAATCTCATGCTAACATCATCTATCCTTTGCTCACACTCAAGGCATCCACAACATTCTTTTGGAATACTCTAGACCTCTTTACTCATCCTCAATATTAAAAACTAAAAGATCACTATTTTGATATAATAAATATGACCTACAAGCCATACACATAGTCATAAACCTAATATTATATACAACCCATCCACTGGGTGCACACCCTTTCTTCTTTCCTTCACTCTACAACACTCACATACACCTCTTCTTACAAATCTAGAAATCACCACATTTGATTTCACCTTTTATATATCCTTCATGATTATTATCTTATTGGTTAGAAATAATACTTTTCTTAACCCATAATAAATATTACATATATAAATTACATCTTCATAGTTTGGCCATAGCATCCATGGGTCACAATTAGGCAACTATGCCTTTTAATTAAGCCTCGTTAGGCCTTATAGGTCTCATAGAGACCCATCTATCTCTTTGAAACTAATCCAAGAAAATTAAGAAAAAAATAACACTTTCAAATACATATAAATATGACACATAACCTATGGGTCCTCTTTAAGTGACAACATCCATCACAACACCCTTATGCTATAACACAATTAGCCCAAACATCATTATGTACATATGATCACCAAGAACGACCAAACAATAAAGTTTTAAGAATTTTTTCATCCTGAATGTGGATTTTTAAAACTTATAAAATCCATAAATATTATCCACAAGGATTATAAAACACTTTTCAACAGCTAATTCCCTTTGAAACATCTAAATACCATTAGAATAACTCAAAATATCGTTCTCAGGTCACTTACAAAATATGGTAAAACACATAGTCAAATTTGGAGCTCAATATCTATAATTTTTATAACATTAAGACCTTCAAATAATTATTTATGGATGTCCCTTCAAGTAATATACAAATAATTTTTACACCATGGTCAAATTTTTCATATATCAAAAGTTATAGCACAAAAACTATAGACTAGTCTTCCCTCACAAATTTGAATATTTAAATTCCAATTGTCACTGAGAAAATTTTAAATTTTGAAAACTTTGTCAACATCTCTTTCCTTCTCATAGCTTGAATAAATACACATCATTTATCTCCTTTGAAATTATCTTGGTCTTTACCTTTTCTTATTTTTAAGCATTGAGCACTTGTCATCATCTCGATGTTTCCTAACAATTTGGAAACGATATACTCCATTGATCTCCTTGGATTAGCTAGGTATTTATCAAGTAATGATCAACATTAGATATAAATCATAAATCTTATGATTTTACCACTTGGAAAATATACATGCCTTCTATACACATTGACCTTTGACTTGACCCACACTGTCAATCTTCATGTATGAACACCTGCTCACCATTAGATCCTTATCTAATAGGTTTCATGTTTGTCATTAGATCTCTAAAAAAAATAATGATCACCATTATATATTTATATAATAATATTAATTTCATGTAATATATCTATGATGTGATTAAATGTGCACTGTTATATCTCTCTTTGAAAAATTGGTTAAGTATGGGAACTTAGTGAGCTTCTGTCTAAGAAGCCAACTTTGCACCTTAATAACTTTTGTTCTGCTCAACCTCATGACCTAAAACAAGGACCACATGATAAATTTTCATAGGTAAATCCATATATGATATATCAATTTGATTCTAAAACCTTCACATGTGTTAAATATGACACCATAAAACTAATTACTCAACTCTACTTGAACTTAAATATCATAATCTACCTAGGAAGCCAAATTTGCATAGTTATAGATTTTTATATACACAACCTCATAACCTAGAAATTTGAACATATCAGCTTGGGAATAATTTGATTAAACCCATATGACCAAATAATCATTACTCATCTATACATGGTAATGGTGATGTTAGAAAATTACCTATTCATATTTTTCTATCATAAGACCAACTATGCCAAGATGAACATAATAAAGAACTAGATGAATAGCATGTACTTACACAAGTTTTCAAATAATACTTTACCTTTGATAGGACCCCTCACACATGCTAAATAATTTATACACATCCCTAATCATTCCAAAATTAAATATCAACCAAGCCTAATTTAAGCTTTCTAGGATAAGCACACTACACACTTTGTCATTGACACTTAGACTATCAAGACATTTCATCCACTCATCTAGACACCTCCATGACATCACTGACAACTCTCCAACACCTACCAACTACATATTCACCATTGATTATCACATATCAAACAACTATTAATATGAAAAGTGTGCTTGGTCTAATGGAGTGAGAAACAATTATAAATTCATATGGAGTATTCAAGAGCAACCTTCACATACTTGGTAGGAATATTCAATTGTGACATAAACCTGAATGAATGGGATCACATACCTAAATCCTAAAGACCTCAAACACAAAATTATAACTGGTTTTTCAATAGAAACCAAGTTGTGAATCATTTTTTAATTTCCCTTTCCCTTATATATCAATTTAAACATATAATAGGGTCAAAATTGGTAGGATGTTAGCTTAGTCATGTAGGAATAAACCAATTTAGATTGTCATAGGAAATAATAAAACATCTAACCTAAAAATCTAGAAAACTAAAAAAAGAAAGTAGAAAACTAAATTAGAAAACAAGAAACTAATGTAAGAAAGAAGGAAACTAAACTACTACTACCTCTACCATGTTTTCTTTATCAATTGGGGGATTCTTTAGATGGTATAGCCATGGAGTGATGTTTTAGTAACTATTTATTTATTGGATATGTGAGTTCATTACCTTATAGGTCACTGAGACAAAATGCATTATTGCCTAGGATCTCTAAAATTTTATTTGTTCCAATCCATAGTGGGGTAAATTTGTCATGTTTTCCTTTTTATTCATGGGCCTTATACCATAGAATCACTGTATCAAAAATCATGAGTGCTTTAACTTTTTATCTTTTATCAAACCCTATCTTGACTACATATTGGTGTTAGTTGAAAGTTTATGAGGACTTAGTCCTTGAGTCTTCCATTTCTATTATATCCAATAGTCAAAAAATTTCTTTGTCATTTGGTTCCATATATTCTTGCATGAATTGATAAGTTGGAAACTTCAACATAATTTAGAATGTTGGCCTATGTCCATACACTAGTAGATAGAGTGAGGCCTTGAGGGCCCATTTATATATCATTTAGTCTAACCAAAGGGCATACTTAAATAAATTATGTAAGTCCCTAGGCTTATCCCCAACTAATTTATTAATTGCATCTATCAGGTTCTTATTCATTAATTTAACCAATCCATTTCATTGAGGGTAGTGGTTAGAAGATTACTTGATGGTGATTTGTTTATAATGAGACCATTCAATAAATTTATTTGATATGAATGCTAGTCCATTATCACAAACTAGAAAAATGTGAGTGCCAAATATAATTATGATGTGTTCTTATAAGAATCAAATCACATTTTGTGCTCTAGTATTCTTCATGGCCACTTCATCAATTCATTAGGTATAATAATCTATGGTAGTAAGTACAAACTTATGACCTACAAAGGATTTTTGGTTAATGACACAAATGAATTCCAACCCCTACTAGGCAAATAGCCTTCCCTCAATAATGGGTTGCAAGGGAATTAATACAAGTGCTTCTCTTTTTACTAAAGATTAGAATTCATGACATGTCCTTACATGGGAATGATCATCCTTAAAGACTATTGGCCAATAATAGCCCATTATTAGGATCTTGTGAGTTGTGGTGTTCCTAGATGGATGACCACTACCTATATTTTAGTGCATGTTTTCCATAATATCTTGAGCCTCTTTTGTTAACATAGATCTAAGGTATATGACTTCATAATTTATCCTATAAATAACTACTTTATTAATCATGTAGTGAGAAACTTTGATCCTCAAATCTCTCATTCATTATTGATTGAGTTTTAGGGGATAAGTAACTATAAGTAGATATTGAATTATGTCACTATACCATTTCCATCTAGATACCTAGGCTTCAAAAACCTCTTTAATAGTAATACGGGGGTCAGGATCAATCATGAGTTGGATAATTCCTTGACCCTAAATAATATTAGAAGGCTTGATTTCTACATCAAATTCTTGTAACTTTTCCATCTATTTGCCTTTGTGTTCTCCCAATTCATTATGATATAAGGTAAGGTTGATAGCAGGGTCAAGCATGATAGTGATAGTCTTATTTCTAAATATGTAGTGTCAAAATTTATTTACCACTTTGACAAGAACATTGATATATTTATAAATCATGAAATACTTGAGTTTTTTATCCTTTAGATTTGTTATCATGAATGTAATGGAATGCTCAGTCTCATATTTCTTCTACGTTATGATAGAAACAATTGTATGTTCTAAATAAAAGGAGTATAAGTAAAAATAATTTGTAAAATCTAAATTAATTAGTACTAGGGCCTAAGATATATCATCTTTGATTTCTTGAAAAGACTTTTAGGCCTCAGCTATCCATTATATTTTAGAATCCTATTTAAGCATTGCATTTAAGGGTCTCATAATTTTTGCAAATCTTAAAATAAAATTCCTTAAAAAATTAATCTTCTTGAATAATGACTTGAACTCCTTATTGTTTGGTGGCACAATATTTGAAATTCCCTAATTTATATTTGGATTGATGATGATTTTGTTGATGCAATGAATTGCACCTAGTGTAGGAGGCCGAGATCCTGCCTTCCGCACATCAAAATGGAAATTCCCCACTCACCTGTGGGACTGGCAAAGCTAAAGGGGAGAGTCTCTAGATAAGGGATATCTCCCTTTGATGCATCTAAGTTATTCTAATAAGTGTTAAATATAGGTATATAGATATATAATGGGGGGGGTGAAAAGGGATAAGGATTACAGGAAAATAAATCTACTCTAAAAAGAGGTGATGCACCAAAAGATTCAACCTTCTCACACTCGCACTTGAAGTTAGACAAACACATACGTACACTTGAAACTGGAAGAAGGACCAGGCTACAAGAAGCTTAATAGGGAGGCTTTAATGGAACACACAAAAAATAGAGACTCACCAAAGGTGATGTAGAAAGGCACACTATATAGTAGCTTCTTCTATCTCTGCACTTCCCAAAATATAGATCTCCTTGTCTCCTATAGAAATGGCACCTTATAGACATCAGGTGTGTTAGTGTTAAACCTGTGGAAGCATTAAGAAGAAATGACTAAACACAAATTGACACTCAGACACAGAGAGGTTTCTAACTAGAATAGAGGTAAAAATGTGTTTATTGATTTTAGGTGAAAATTTGCCAAGGCTTCACCTTACAAATGTGGAAGATCATTTTTTCTAATGACAAGTCTAAAATATATAGGAGAAGAAAAAGGAGGCCTTTTGGTGCCCTTTTTACAAGTGACCCATGTGCTTTCTGAGCATTGGGATGAGGAAGCCACCTGAAGATAATGCTATGTCAGCTCTTGTCAGGATTTGAAATTATGAGACACACTGTTGGCTTGCTCATCAATGCATATTAAAGAAAAATAAGTCAGGCCATTTACTATTTGTGCCTCTTGATGATCACATGGTAGGTACTGTGTCAACCACTAGAATAACTTCTTGAATCAAAACTTCCCTACGCCACTTGGATCACTTCATCTACTTTTGTGCATGACCATTTTTCCCCCTCTTTGTTCTCTGGGCTCTTTGTCCTCTTCCTATTTTGTCTTCTTCCACTCCTTCAACCCTCAAGGGTGATCTCCTAGTGGGTCACTACATTCCTTGGGCTCTTTTCATGGTTGGCACTCAGGAAATTCAAAAGCAAATGAATATTTTATTGTGTTAGATTTGACATTTACGTAGCCATCACCTTGAAATTGAATACCCAATGGCTAGTCCATCTCCTTAAAATTGATAGCTTTTAGGATGTCACCATCTTTGGAAAAATCTGTCAGGTCTTTTCTTCAGGCTTTTCCTGTGGGTTTTTTTTTTGGGCTTTTCTTGTGGATAAAAAGTCTATAATAATTATCCCAATCTTTGTGTCCTTTCATTTCTGGCCTTTATGGCTTTTTCATCCCCTGTGGCCTCCCTGAATTTCTTTGGACTTTTGTTCGAAGGAATTCCTTCAGACAAAAAGTTCAAAAGAATTCATCCTTAAGTCTTTTCTCATCTCTTTAAATCCTTCAGCTACCTTGAAACATTCCTTGCCCTCCACAAGGGCATTTAGACTCAGGACTACCCTCCACAAGGGCACTTGCCCTTCAGCTTTGGGATGTACCCTTGAACCAAGCTATTGAACCAACCCATTGAACCAAAAAATGGTTCAACAGTTCAATCGATTTAATGATTCAACACTGCGTGCCAAGCCGATTGAACCAAGCTGATAAACTTGCCATTGAATCAATGGCATTAAACTAAGATGATTGAACGAAGGCAATTAAACCAATCCATTAAACTGAAGGCATTAAACCAAGTGATTGAACAAATCTATTGAACTGGTTCAATGATTCAATACTGTGTACCGAGCCTCTGAACTAAGCATTAAACCAAGCTAATTGAACCATTTAATTGAACTAAGTGATTGAACCAAGGAATTAAACTGAGCTAAAGCATTAAACCAACTGAATTGAACCAAGGATAATGAACTTTGCATTGAACTTTGCCAATTGAACTAAGGCCGATGAACTTTGTGATTAAACCAGTAGTTGAACTAATTGATTGAACCTATTGATGAACCTAAAGCTATTGAACCAAGGCCTTGAACTTTACCAATGAACTAAGTGGTTGAACCAAATGTTGAACCTAAAGTCACTTGAACTTAAACATTGAACCGATGGTTGAACCAAGTGATGAACCAAGGCCAATTGAACCAAGACATTGAACTAGTTCAATGGTTCAACACTGCCAACCTTCCTTGTAAAATTCTTTAAACAAGAGCTTGAAATATCCTTGTAAGACCCAGTACTCTCTAAACTAATTCTTCATGCACCTAAAGACTACCTTGTAGAGTCTGTAGATTTAGACTTGTAGAGTCTGTAGAAATGGGCAGATTCATGTAAAAATAAAAAATAAATAGCCTATAATAGTAGGGATAGAAGGGGACCAATTTTTGTCCTATTGGAAAAAAATGGTCACCAAATTGGTGACTCCTAGGGGAAGCATGCCTGCTATGCTTAGAATCCAGTTGCCTTAAAATCCATTGGGCATGGGGTCAAATTGTAACTTAAAGATCAGTAATAACTCTGATAAATCGAGAACTAATCATGAAGATTTACCTCAAAAGGAAAATGAAAACACACACAAAGCTAAGAAAACTACTAACATGTGCAGAAAGCACTTAGGAAAAAATAGGAGAAAAAACAAGGGAAAATATATACATGATAGAGAAGGGGCTCAATGGTAATGCTTAAGATGTCTCCCATTAACTGGGATATAGAGTTTTTCACCATCCAACCTAGAGAGTTAGAACACATTATGCTGCTTACACTGAGTGATTATGTATGAACCACTCCATAGGGCATCAAATTTTGCATGCTTTCTAGGTTTAGCTCAGTCTTCATCCCATTTGAAGACAATGTCTCCTTTAGAGAAACCTTTTGATGAAGATTTCTTGTCAAAGTGTCTCTTCACTTGCTATTAGTAGCTAGTCATAGAAGCCATAGCTTGGTCCCTTGCCTCTTGGAGTTCCATAAGCTCGCATAATCTAACTTCCATGCTATTTCCTTCTTCTAATTGTAGCTGGTGAGTGATATCCAAGGCTAGTAATTCAAGTGAAATGGGGAGCCTAGCTTCCCTTCCACAGACAAGCATGTATGGTGAGTTGCCAATTGCCCTCTTCAGGGTGACCCTATCTGCCCATAGGGCTATTTTTAGCTTGGCATGCCAAGTCCTCTAATTTTCCTCCATGGTCTGATTGATGATTTTGATCAGGTTCTTATTTGTAGACTTAGCCAGTCCATTCCCCTATGGATAGTAATTGGATGAAGTGCTGAGATATATACCATATCTCAGCACCCATTCACTTGTTTTGGTTCCCAAAAAAGCTAACACATTATCTGAGATTATGGTTTCTAGAACCCTGAACCTCACCACCAAGTCCTCATAAAAATCTAAGATTGCACTTTCATTTACCTCTTTCAGAGAAACAACCTCTAACCACCTTGTGAAATAATCTGTGGCAGTCATGACCCACTTATGTCTAGCATTAGAGGGAGGATTAATCATCCCTATGAAGTTTAAGCCCCACTACATGAATGGCTTCACCATCTGAATAGGCTGTAAAGGCATGGTAGCCAACCATTGCTTCCCATTAAAAAGTGTGCACTTCTGGCACTTTCTTACCCAGGTATAGGTGTCCCTAAAAAGAGTAGGCCAGAAATAGCTAGCTCTCATTATTCTTGCTATAGTAGCCCTATGAGTAAAATGACTGCCAGTTGGTCCATCATGGAACTCAGACAACACCCTATCAGCCTGACTCAAGTTCAAACCTTTCAAAAAGACTCCTGAGAAATCCTTCCTAAACAACACTCCATCAATCAAGGCATAAGGGAGACACTGGAGTCTGAAATACCTTCTCATGGTCTTATCAAATGAGTGCAGGCACTCACCAATGAGAAGGAAATGCCTCACGTCTAATGTCCAATCCCTCATGATAGCTAGTTCTTCTATTATAGCTGCATCATGGATTAGCAGACTGTCTTCCTTTTGCTATTTAAAGTCTATAGCAAGGTGTTCACACAGGCCTCTCTCGCTTACCAATTTGGTGATCTTGACATCTACATCATATTCCATCACCTTGGTGATCCACCCTACTCTCTTCTCATTTAAATATTATTTGATAAAGAAATCATTGATGTTGGGATGTGGAACCATGAGGTGGATTCTATTGTTTGATAGCATGTGTCTGAATTTCTTCAAACTCTGTATGACCACTAAGACTTGATTTTCCACATATGTGTATCTGACTTCAAAACCTTCCAAACCTTGGCTAAAAAATGCAATTGGCTACTATAGGTTATCATCACTTACTTGGGAAATCATGGTGGAGATTACCTCTTCATTGCTGAAGGTGTAGAGGTTGAAATCTTTGGTGAAGTCAGCACTATTCAAATTAGGAGCCTGGGCTATGGCCTACTTGATTTCTTCAAAACTGTATTTTCTCTATACTGTCCATGTGAACTCCTAACCCTTCCTCAGCATAGAGGTCAATGGATTGACCATCTCCACAAAATTTGGAATAAATATTCGTATGAAATTTATCTTATTGAAGAAGCTTTGTAGGCCTTTCTTGTGCTTAGGTAAGGACAGCTCCAGGATGGAGCAAACTCTTTCTAGATCAATAGCTAGACCCTCTAAATAAATAATGTGACCTAGGAGCTTCCCCTCATGGATAAAAAACACACATTTATTAGGATTGAGAGAGATACCAAACTCCCTACACCTCTCAAATATTTGCCTTAGATGTTTCATGTCTTGGCTTGCTTTCTTGGAGAAAACTGTTACATCATCAAGATATACCAGTACAGTATTATTCATCAGGCCCTGAAAGACCATGTCCATACTCATTGGAAAGTGGCACTAGAATTAGATAGTTAAAAAAGTATTTTCCTATAAGTAAACATTCCCCACTTGGTTGTGAAGGTTGTTTTGTACTAGTCACAGTCTTGCACCAAAATCTAGTTGTATCCAGAATATCCATCTAGTTGGGAGAAACACTCACTGCCTATCACCATTTGAAGGATCTACTCCATGCCTGTGAGAGGATAATGGTCTTTCAAAGAGACTCTATTGATATCTCTAAAATCAATGCACAGTCTGATCTCCCCATTCTTTTCTTAGATAGGAACAAGATTAGCCAGCCAAGAAGAGTGTTTGATTGGAAATATTATTCTAGACTCAATCAATTTAGTGAGCTCCTTATGCATGAGAGGCTCAATCATTAGGTTGATAGGCCTCTACTTCTACTTGATTAGTCTGGTGCCTTCCACTAGTTCAATGGTATGTTGGGCTAAGCTTGGGTCAAAACCCTTCAAATCATTATACTCCCGAGCAAAGATATTATTGGTTGAATATTTTGTCTATCAGCATACTGGTAAACAAAATAGGTCTAATCAGCCAAAGTAGGAAGATTAGTCATCCAACTGTGTAATTTTATCACATTAGAAGGAGACTACTCTCTCCTCTCATCAAGGGGAGGTTCCCTATGGATATGTTATATATATGTATAAACAAAAAATAATACTCAGGGATAGGACAAGCCATCCATCTCTCTTTCTTTAGAGATGATGTGTACAAATAAAAAGGAAAAACTCAAGGGAAATGACAAACAACACTTCTCTTATTTTAAAAGAACTATTCAGCCAACCACAATAATACTCCTGGAAATAAAAGTAGAATGTAAATGAGGGTGTAATAACCAACAAATCGAGATACAACACAAAGTCTCTACTTGAAATGCTCAAGAGTAATATATGAAGGACAATGAGGGCACACAGTCTTCTCAAAGTCCTTTACATAGCAAATGAAAAGAAAACACACTGAACGTAGCTATGGGGGCACAAAGTCTCTCTAGAGTTGATTTTTCAGGACACCTTCCTAACTAATTTTACTAATCATGCTTGTTAAATTAATGGAACAAAAAATATATCAAGGAAAAAGACATAAGAATAGTTTCCTTAATAACAAAGATATCATAACACAAAGTCTAAAAAAGTCCTTTGCTTTCTTATTCTAGTAACAAAATATGATTAACAGACTGAGCAAAAAGTCTCAATGATGCCTTTCAATTTGGGTAAATTTTCATTCAGATTATCAAAAAAAGATCCTTTTACAATAAGAGAGGGTCCCTTAAATAGCCACTTCAAGGAGGACTCAAGAACAATAATACATCATGATGCGTTGGGAACTGTTAGGAAGATAGGTTGGAACTTTGGAGCATTTTACCCATTTGCTCTTCTCAATGTAGATAAACAAGCCACGTAATTGAAAGATTGTAACTTTCAATGTTTAGCTGGCGGTCTGATCTTGTCTTCATCGTTCCTCCTTTTCTAGTTAATTGAATCAGGTCATGTATTCATTCATTGTTCTATCTTTCCTCACTTTCTATTAGTTTCGGTCTTGAATTCTAGGAATTCATTTAGGTCTATAAATTCAAAGGATCAATGGCTATTTCATTGTCTTTAATTTGACATTTGCACACCTGTCACTATATTTCCAATGGCTAGTCAGTTGTGTTGACTTTGACGTCTTCAGGTGCGTCACCCCTTAGTCCTCTTTCAACTTTCAGCTTGGTATTCTTTTAGATTGGACTTGCCTTTTAGGCCTTGAGAAATGACCTATGTTGAGTCAGAATAGCCCTTTACTTTGGCCACTGAGAGTCCTCGCAAGGGCACCTGTCCTTCGAGGTCCTTCAGTAGCCCTTTGCCTTGGTAGTTCTCGCAGACAAATCCTTGGGATTTCTATTTGAGTCTCCCACAAACCTTCCTTCAGGAAAATTATTGGGTGTTTTCTCCTATGGGTAATTTCCAAGGACATTTTTCCCACAAAAATTTCTCGCAGATAATTTTCCCAGGGAAAATTCTCACAGACAAAAAGTCTAGGAAAATTCCCGTGAACAAAAGTCTATAGAAATTTGTTCCACAAAGTCTTTGACTAGTATTTAGATTTCTCGCGCCTGTTGCCACTTAGAATTATTTTAGGATTTTTGTCTAAAGGAATTCCTCCAGACAAAATTTTGAAAGAATTAAGTCTTAGCCAATTATTAAATGCCTTAAACAAATCCAAAAGAATTACCTTTTAGCTTCTTTAAAAAATGACCCTTTTGAAGGATATTTTTATTGATTATGTGTCCTCCATAAGGGCACTTGTCTTTTCGAGAAGTTTCCTTCTGCATTGAACTACCCCTTTAAACTTTGGTGATGAACCATTCTATTGAACCAACAGGTTGAACCAGTCAGTTGAACCAAAAATGGTTCAAGCCGATGGTTCAAGCTGATAGTTTAATTGGATGAAACAAGCCAACGAACTAAGCATTAAACCAAACATTATGAACTTGCCTTTGAACCAACAGTTGAACCATCTCATTGAACTAATTGGTTGAACCAAGGCTTTGAACCAAAATGGTTAAAGCGAATGGTTGAAGCCAATGGTTCAATTGAATGAATCGAGTGAATGAACCTACTATTGAACCTGTTCATTGAACCAAGACATTGAACCAAGTTTTCATTCAATTGTTCAAACAAAGCATTGAAAAATGTCTTTGAACCTACTGTTGAACCTGTCGATGTTGAACAAAAGGATGAACTAAAAGAATGAACCAACTGAGTGAACTATTTGGTTAAACCAAAAGACACTAAGTGAAATAAAGCATTGAACTGCTTGGTTGAACTGAGCCATTGAACTATTCCTTTGGTTAAACCCACCATTGAACCTTGAACCCATTAAACCTTTGAACCAAAGAGATTCAATGGTTCAACGGTTCAATGGTTGAAGTCTCTTTTTGTACTCATATGCTTGGCGATGAAGATTTTCAACTGAACCAAAGCTCTGAACCAATTTCAGCGAATGACTAAGTGTTGAAAACTAATTCTTTTGACTGAAACTGCTTGTATAAATATTTGAACCTATGTAAATGAACCTATTTGTAGAGTCTATAGAAACAAAGTCCATAGAAATCAACATGTAAAACCCATTAAACTTGACCTGCAGAGTTCGTAGATTTTTTGAGAAGCTTGGAAAATGAGGAATTTGAATATCTAAGACAAATTTTGGAAATGGAAGAGACAATTTTGGTCTATAAGACCAAAATAGTTCAAATGTTGTCCCAAAAATGATTGTTACTTTTAGGGGACAATAGCTGGCTCCAGTTGGGGAACTTCTATCAATTACAAAACGAATTGAAAGGAGTAGAATCTAGAATTTCTAGTGTCTTCATGTGTACCATTGGGCTTCGGAGTCATGCTACCCAAAAACTAAAGGCATCAAAAAGAAAATAAACAAAACAAAAATAGAATTAAAACTATACAAATATACATATATATAGAGGCAATGATCTGATACTTCAAGAGTTGAAGTGTTTTAGATGCTACCCATTATGGGGTAGAAAAAAGAGTGTGCCATCTTGGTATTTCAATAAAAAGCTATTTTCACCAATGTGTTGATAAGTTATAAATGGGCCTCTCTAAAGGGAATCAAACTTCTGATGCATCCCCTTTGGTTCTCTTCTTTTGTCCCATAGCAGGACTTGATCCTCAATCTAGAAATCATGATTTCTGGGCTTTTGATCAAAGAGTTTCTTTACCAGACTTTGATGAGTAGTGATTCTATCCACCACCATGGTTCTCTATTCCTCTAGATGAGTCAGGCACATAATTATTTTGTCAAGAGAACTCTCATATGTCTCATCTTCAATGGCCTTCACCAATTTCAAGGTTGGTAACTCTAAGGTGATTAGTATCTCAGCATTGATATCGTAAAGAAGTTGAAAAGGAGACATACCAATTGCCCTCTTTGGTGTGATCTTTTTTGCCCATAGAGCATCAACCAATGCTTTATGCCATGTCCTTTGATTATCATCTGCTAGCTTTTTGATAATAGTTACCAAATTCTTATTGCTAGACTTGGCTTGTCCATTTCCTTGTGGAAAATAATCAGAAGAATGAGAGAGTGTAATTCCATAATGAAAATAGAATTGTGTAATCTATTGAGAAGTGAAATAGGATACATTATCAATAAATTTTTTGAGTGGAACTCCAAACTTGGAAATGATATTCTCTTTGAGGAAGTTTCATACAACTTCTAAAGTAGCATGCTTAGTTAGGATTGCTTCTACCCACTTGGTGAAATAATCAGTTGCTGTATGGAAATAATCATGTCTAGCACTTGAAGATGGGTTTCTTATCTCAATAAAATCAAGTCCCCATTACTAGAAAGGTTCTTCTATGATTACTGGCTTGAGAGGTAGGGCAGCCAACTTGGGTCTTCCAACAAATTTCTAGCAAAGTTCACATTTCCTTACCCACTTATGTGCATCTTGTAAAAGAGTTGGCTAGTAATACCTGGCTCGTAGAATTTTGTGAGTAGTCACAGGAGTAGAAAAATTTCATCCACAAGCTAGATTATGGAAAGATGTAAAAATTTGGGTTTGCTATTCTTTGTCTACACAACAAAGGAATACTCCATCTATGCTTCTCTTGTATAGGTCATTATCCCAAAGGACAAAATTGGAAGATTTCAACTTGATAGTCCTCCTTTCTTTGTAAGATAAATGAGCAAGACATTCACCATAAGTTAGAAAATAGGCAATACTTGAGTACCAATCATTGGTAGTGGAGACAAAAAGGACTATTGGCATATCTTCCACTTCAGCTTCTTCATGTTGTGTATCTTCTAGCTTATTGTCAGTCATTAATTGGCATAGGCCTTTACCCTTGACTAGCTTTGTTAGCTTGATATCCAGATCAAATTTTTGGATCTTTGCAATCCAATTACCTCTTCATGCCAAACTCCTACTGAGTTAATATAGACTTGGCTGTAGTGTCAGGAACTAAGGTAGAATTATGTGAATTCAGAATATAGAAGCAAAAATGTTTGACTACTTTTACCAACACATAGGTGTGCTTCTCTATATTTGAATACTTCATTTCATGGGTTTTGAGAGGGAAACTCATGAAAGATATGGGGGATTACATACCTTCCTTGTCTTGTTGAAAAAGAATCATTAAAAGAGTGTGTCTAGATGCATAGCTATATATGATGAAATCTTTGTGGTAATCTAGACAAACCAAGGTAGGGGCGTGAGCAATGGCATTCTTGATATCTTGAAATGCTGATTTGCCTTCTTTAGTCCAAATGAAGGTGGTCTTCCCTTTCATCATGTTCACAATCTGTCTTGTCTTCTCATCAAATTTAGGGATGAATCTCTGTAAGAAATTCACTTTTCTGAAGAAAGAGTGAACAACATTTTTACTTGTAGGCAAATTTAGCTCTTGAATAGATTTGACTCTGTTTGAGTCAATCTTTATGCCTTCTTTGGACACAATGTGTCCAAGGAGTTTCCCCTCTATTACTTCAAAAATAGACTTCTTAGGATTCAAAGAAATACCATTCTAGCGGCAATGCTCTAGCACTTGTTGTAAGTGGCGTACATGATCAGATCGACGCTTTGAAAAGATGGTTAAGTCATCAAGATATACCACTATGAATTTACCAATCTCATCTTTGAAGGCCATGTCCATAGCTCTCTAAAAGGTAGCACCAGCATTTATTAAGCCAAAAGGCATTTTTTTATATGCAAATGTACCCCAAGGTGTGGTGAATGTAGTCTTGTGTTGATCAGCTTCACCAACCTCAACTTGATTATAACCTGAGAAGCCATCCATCATTGATAACATCTCTGACCCTGTTACTGTTTGAAGCACTTGGTCCATGATTGGTAGAGGGTAATTATCTTTCATAGATGACTAATTCAGATTCTTCAAATCTACACAAATGTGAATTTTGCCATTTTTATTCCTTATAGGCACTATGTTCACAATCCATGTAGAATGATGGATTGGGAAGATGATTCTAGCATTTAACATTTTTTGTATCTTAGACATAATAGTACCTAAATTTTTTAGATTGTATTGTTTGGATTTTTGCTTGTAGGGTGTTGAATCAACCTTGAGAGGAATGTGATGGTAGATTTCATCAAGTCTGAGAGACTTTAGGTCTTCATAAGAATACGCTAAGACATCAATGTATTGACATAGTAAAGAGGTGAATTTAAATCTTTCTTCAGGGGTGCAACACTTACCAATGTTGACCATCTTGGGATTTTCTTTGTTGGTTAGATTTACTTGGTCAAATCCCTAAGAGAAACTTGAATCTATGTGTTGTTGTTTAATGAATCTATCATGTTTGTCAGACAGCTTTTCAAGAGAAACCAAGCCTTTGGGAATTTTGTTTCCTTTTAGCTATAAGAATTCTTCATTCATATTTGAACTGGATTCAGAAACAGATTTAGACTTTTGAGATTTGCTGCCTTCAAAATACAGCTATTTAAAATTGTCTTTTCATTCTAAGAAAGTAATGATCTAATGATCATCATTGACTATTTACCAATGATCATCATTGTTAGGAACACTTGGTCTATAGACCAACTCAATGGTATACTTGGCTTCTTTAAAATCTGAATGAGGAACTAAAAGAGTTATTGAAATAGAAAGTGCATTAGGGTTATCATTAGAATCTTTAGGTATGGCAGAAATGTTGAAAGCATCAAAGCTTTCAATTTGATCCCGAACCAAGTTATGGTAGTGGCGTAACCTCTCATTCTTGGTCTGATATAGATTCTTCACTTGACAGACCACTAATTCAGCATCCCCTTTGGCATGAAAAAACTTGATGCCCCTTTCTTGAGTAGCCTTCATGCCCAGCAACAAAGATTCATATTCAGTTGTATTATTAGTGTTGATGAATTATATTTTATAGGATGAAGGAAACATATCTCTTTGAGGAGATATAAAGACAATCCCAGCTCCTGAACCAGTAGAGGAATAACTACCATCAAAGTCCAAAGTCCAAATTTCATCAAACACTGACTTTTCTTTAGGCTTTCTTTCATCAGAGATGGAGGGCCTTTCTTTGTCTGTATATAGAAAGTAGTTACCCATACCTATGGATTCAAAAAGGATTTGAGCTTCAGGGGCTGATGTCTAGGTGACTACATACTTTGCTTCCCTTTTAGGGAGTAATCTCTTCATCACACCTTGGACAGAGATCCTTACCTTAGATAGATCCATGTTTAGTTCTCCTCCCACATCCTTGCAAAATTTTTATCCAAGCAAAATGCCATAAGATGTTGAGACCTCAGCCACCAAGACAGTCATCTTAATCCTCTTGTCTGGAAAGGCTGTAAATAAAAATTGGGCATCTTTTATTAGTCCCAACAATGGTACTTGCTTATTCTCTATAGAGAAACATCTTCCAAATGTCTTGGTCAGTTATAGACTAAGAGACTAAGTGACTTTAGTAGGCATGACATTGTCAGATGTGGCTGAGTCTATAATACAGTTACTCAGCTTGTGGTCATTGATTAATAAGGAAACATAGAAGGGTTCTATTTTTCCAAAAGCAACTAGAGGAGTAATAAATAGATTATTTGGAATAGGCATATTCTTTGGAGAATCAAAAATTGCTTTTTTAGCTTTTTGTCCTACAGGGATGGTTTGATTTTTAACATAATGAACTAGCTTATTCAGTTGATCTGGGTTGGACTGCAAGTATTCAAATTTAGATATCTATATTTTTGTCTTTTTAACATGATCAATTATGTCAAATGGCTGAATTGAACTAGGTACAGAGAAAGGTACTTCAACTTTCTAAGTTTTAAGAGGGATGGGAGGTGGGCTGGTTTGTGAATTAGGAGTAGAAAGTGAAGGTGAAATGGATGTATTTACCTTTTGGGTGATGATCAGATATTTTGATTGAAAAGGTAGAGCAGTCCCACATTTAGCAATTGTGATTGCTGGTTAAGGTTGTTCCTCTATCTTCTCTTTATCAGCTTGTTGGGCTGATTGGTTCTTGGATCTGGTAAACACTACATATGATCCATCTGAAGCTTCTCCTTTACTTCTAGGTTCATCTTGGTAATTTAGGAAACCAATGTGGGAGTCACTAGCTGATTCTTCTTGATTGTCTTCAATGATATCAACATCATTTTCTTGATTCAATTTAGGTTGTAAAGAGAATTCTAATTCTGCTTCAAGGTATCCCATTTTTGAATTGGTTGGAGGAGCTTCTGGGGCAAGTTTTTCTTGTGGGGGAGGAAGGCAATTTTGTTTCCCTTGGTTCTTGGTAACATTGCCCTAATATGACTAATTTGGGAATGTCCTTCTGTATTTAGGAGCAGAAGACATTCCTTGAGCCATTTGCTTCTTAAGAGCAAGCAACTCATTTGCTAATTTTTGCACCATTGGATTTGTGGTGTTTGTAGATGCAAATTCAGAAGATGATGAAGCTCTATTTCTATTTGGATCTCTTCTTATCTTCCCTACTAAGATGAGATAATCTTCAACTTCAGTGGCCAAAAGTTGAGCTATAGTGAGATCTATTTGACCAGCACATCTCAATAGGAAATTGACTTCAGGTAGCTCAGAATTAATGAAAAAGCATTAGAGATTCTCAGCTATAGGTCTAGCTATTATAGGGATTCTATTTCTCAATTTATCAAATTTAGCTATGAAGTCTCTCATAGGCTCATGAGGCTCTTTTTTCATTTGTGTAAGTTGAGCCAAAAATGTATGTGCATCTTCTATAGGTTTGAATCTGGCTTCAAACTTAGCTTTAAGAGTATTCTAATCAGTCACAGATCAAGCCTATAGATGGTAAAACCAATTTACAGCAGCACCTTGTAGTGTTTCAATAAAAATTCTGACTGCTACATCTTTAAATTCTACTCTGATTACTCCATAAGCTATGTTGAATGCTGTAATGTGTTCATCAGGATGAACTTTCCCATTGCCATAGAATTTAGGGAAATTCTTCCTAGAATTGCATGGAATCTCATGTAGAGGAGGATTAAGATTGAGAGGACCAAAAGCATTACCCTAGGGGCCTTGAATTTCCATTATAGGATTTTGAAAAGGAGGGATAACAAATTTCAAAGGGGTAATTATAGGCACAACTTTATCAATAGTAGAAGTAGATACTTCATCTGGTAATGGAGATATAGCTTTAGTAAGAGGGAAGCTCTTAGTTTGTTGGAGATGAGATGGTGAAGGAAATAGATCAAAATCACTTTGTTGTACTAGCTTGAACACAGGGTCAACGATACCTTTAGCCCTTTGGCTTCGTGTATACCTTGAATCTGCTAGATTGTGAAACAAAAATGGAAAAGATTTGACTTTGCTTCAATTTGAAGCTTGAGGCTTTAAACTATGCATTCTTTCATTGTTAGTGTGGAAGTGAAAGAATAGGCTATAAATGGATAATGGGTATCTCCATAGTGAAGTCACCAAAAACTGTTGGTTGAATATTTTGTCTATCAGTGTATTAGTAAACAAAATATGTCTGATCAGCCAAAGTAGGAAGATTAGTCATCCAAATGTGTAAGTTTCTCACATCAAAAGGAGACTGCTCTCTCCTATCATCAAGGGAATGTTCCCTGTGGATATGCTATATATATGTATAAATAGAAAATAATACTTAGGGATAGGATAAGCCATCCATCTAGCTTTCTTTAGAGATGATGTGTATAAAACAAAGGAAAAACTCAAGGGAAATGACAGACAACACTTCTCTTTTTTTAGAAGAACTATTCAGCCAGCCACAAGAACACTCTTGGAAATAAAAGTAGAATGTAACTGAGGGTGTAATAACCAAAAAATTGAAATACAACACAAAGTCTCTACCTAAAATGCTCAAGAGTAATATACGAAGGACAATGAGGGCACAAAGTCTTCTCAAAGTCCTTTACATAGCAAATGAAAAGAAAACACACTGAATGCAGCTATGGGGGCACAAAGTCTCTCAAGAGTTGATTCTTTAGGACACCTTCCTGACTAATTTTACTAATCTTGTTTGTTAAATTAATGGAATAGAAAATATATCAAGGAAAAAGACAAGAACAGTTTCCTTCATAACAAAGATAACACAGCACAAAGTCTGAAAAAGTCCTTTGCTTTCTTATTCCAGTATCAAAATATGATTAATAGACTGAGCACAAAGTCTCAATGTTACCTCTCAATTTGTACAAAGTTTCATTTAGATTGTCAAAAAAATATCCTTTTATAATAAGAGAGGGTCCCTTAAATAGCCACTTCAAGGAGGACTCAAGAATAGTAATACATCATGATGTGTTTCAAACTGTTAGGAAGACAGGTTGGAACTTTAGGGCATTTTACCCATTTATCTTCTCAATGTAGATAAATAAGCCATGCAATTAAAAGATTGTAACTTTTAATGTTTAGCTGGCGGTCTGATCTTGTCTTCATCATTCCTCTTTTTTTGGTTAATTGAATCGGGTCCTAGATTCATTCATTGTTCTCTCTTTCCTCACTTTCTGTTGGTTTTGGTCTTAAATTTTGGGAATGAATTGAGGTTTATAAATTTAAAGGATCAACAAGTATTTCATTGTCTTTAATTTGACGTTCGTGCGCCTATCACTATGTTTCCAATGGCTAGTTGGCTGTGTTGAATTTGACGTCTTCGAGTGCGTCACCCCTTGGTCCTCTTTTGGATTTTAGCTTAGTATTCTTCCAGATTGGACTTGATGTTTTGGGCATTGAGAAATGACTTATGTCGAGTCAAAATATACCTTTACTTTGGCCATTCAGAGTCCCCCGTAAGGGCACCTGCCCTTTGGGGTCCTTTAGTAGCCCTTTGTCTTCGCAGTTCTTCCAAACAAATCCCTGAGCTTTCTATTTCAGTCTCCCACAAACTATCCTTTAGGAAAATTCTTGGGTGTTTTCTCATGTAGGTAATTTCCATAGACATTTGTCCCATAGAAAATTCTCACAGACAATTTGCCCAGGGAAAATTCTCACGGACAAAAAGTCTAGGAAAATTCCTGCAAACAAAAGTTCACAAAAATTTGTTCTGCAAAGTCTTTAACTGGTCTTTGGATTTCTCACACCTATTACCACTTAAAATTATATCAGGATTTTTGTCTGAAGGAATTCCTTTAGACAAAAATCTAAAAGAATTAAGTCTTAGACATTTTCTAAATGCCTTACACAAATTTGAAATAATTACCTTTCAGCTTCTTTGAAAAATGACCCTTCTAAAGGGTATTTTTATTGATTGTCTTCTGCAAGGGCACTTGTATTTTCGAGAAGTTTCCTTCTAAATTAAACCACCCCTTTAAACTTTGGTGATGAACCATTGTGTTGAACCAAGACGTTAAACCAACTAATTGAACCAAAAATGGTTTAAGTCGATAGTTCAAGCTGATAGTTCAATTGGATGAAACAAACTGATGAACTAAGCATTGAACCAAACATTATGAACTTGCCTTTGAACCAACATTATAAACTTGCATTTGAACCAAAAATTGAACCATCTCATTGAACCAATTAATTAAACTAAGGCTTTGAACTAAAATGGTTCAAGCTAATGGTTAAAGCCAATGGTTCAATCCAATGAACCGAGTGAATGAACCTGCTATTGAACTTGTTCATTGAACCAAGATGTTGAACCAAGTTTTGGTTCAAGAGTTCAAACAAAGATTTGAAAAATGTCTTTGAACTTACTATTGAACCTATAGATGTTGAACCAAAGGATGAACTAAAAAAATGAACCAACTGAGTGAACTATTTGGTTGAACCAAAAGACACTGAGTGAAATAAAGTGTTGAACTGCTTGGTTGAACCAAGCCATTAAACTATTCCTTTGGTTAAACCTGCCATTGAACCTTGAACCCATTGAACCTTTGAACCAAAGTGGTTCAATGGTTTAATTGGTTAATGGTTCAAGTCTCTTTTTGTACTCAGATGCTTGCCGATGAAGATTTTCAATTTTACCAAAGCTCTGAACCAATCTCGGAGAATGACTAAGTGTTGAAAATTGATTCTTTTGACTGAAATCACTTGTAGAAATCTTTTAACCTATGTAAATGAACTTCCCTGTAGAGTCTATAGAAACAAAATCCATAGAAATCAACATGTAAAACCCATTGAACTTGACCTGTGGAGTCCATAGATTTTTTGAGAAGCTTGGAAAATGAGGAATTTGAATATCTAGGACAAATTTTGGAAATAAAAGAGACAATTTTTGTCTGTAAGACCAAAATAGGTCAAATTTTGTCCCAAAAATGACTGTTACTTTTGGGGGACAATAGATATCAGCAAATTCTTGGCACAACAAGATGAAGGCCTACCTTTCCTATTTTATGCACACTTTTCGAAGTGCAAACAACTTGTCCTTGAATATTTCCACCTTCTCATGATGCTCCTCCTTTGTTGCAATGCACACCTTGTCACTTCTCAATTGATCATCTCCATTGAAGATACTCTCTAGAGTGACCAAACCTTTGGGGAGCTTATTGTTCTTCAGTTGAACAATTTGGCTACCATATTGTTGTTATAGCTTTACCTAGTTTTTTGTAGCAAATTTTGCTTCTTCTTGCAAGAAAAGTGTTATTCGCTGATCATTGTTGAAAACCTGCTAGTTGGTGATGTTATCAGGTATAGAAGGCTGGATCACTACTTTCAAGTGATGTGAGCTATGGTCTCAGCGTATTTCCTTAGTAATATTGAGCTGGGCACCAACTGCCACTAGCTTGTTTGCTTGCTTGTTCTGTTCTCTAGGGATGGAGGTAATATTGAAAGCATAGAAATTTTCCACTAAGTCCCATACCCTATGTTTGTAGGACTTCAGTAGAGAATTCTTTGTCAAATTTTGGCCTCTTACCTGGTTGATAATCAACTCGCTATCACCAAACACTTACAACTCTTTGATTCCTCTTTTCCTCACCCACTCCAAGCCATGGATGAGGGATTCATATTCTGCAACATTACATGTGCAGGAAAATTAGAAATGAAAGGCCAAAAAATACCTCTCTTTTGAATGAGAGACCATCACCGCTCCACCACTAGCTCCCAACTTACTCCTTGAACCATCAAAGAATAACTACCATAGACCTAAACTTTCTTGGCTAGCCTTCATCAAATTTGGTACAAAAGTACCCTCTTCATACATGAAATAAATTCCAAGGCCTGCCTCCTCTACAAATTTGTAGGGATCATGTTCAAAGTTGTCACTTCTCCACTCATCTAAGAGTAGGTCTGCAACTCCTTCAAGGGTAGAGGATGGAGATTGGTCTACTTGGAACTCTTCTTGGTCAATGATGGCATAGCTAAAATTTATTGCCTTCAGTGAATAAGGTTCTAGATGATCTCTATGGAGTGGCTTAGATTCAATCTTGACTTTAGTCTTGTACTTGGTTCTAAAAACTAGATAAGACCAATTTGCTTCCAAGTAGCTGCCTATCTTGGATGTAAAATCCTTAGACAAGCAGATGGCAAAGTAGGGAGGGACATCTGCCACTACCACATCATGAGGAACTTAAAAAGTAGGGAAATCATGAAATATCAAGCTCAAACCTCTTACCACACCAATTTTATTTTTTGGAGTTCCATCCAGCTGCAGGACACCCTTGGTCATTTGTTTGTATTTCAAGCCCAGCTTATCAGCTATGCATTTGGGTATTATCGAGGTGCTTGCTTCATTATCAATGATGCAATTATGTAAGAAGAAATATCCTATGAATAGGGAGACATAAAAAGGAGGAACCTTATCTTCCTTTTGGGTCTGACTTGAGGTGGAAGGCTATCCATTCATCATCAAAATGTTATCATCTTTTGCTGGGACAGCTCGTTCATCTAGCTCATGCAATTCCTTTTATAGCATGTCTTTTTGTCCTGGTATTAATAGTGAATCCCACAAGGAGATGTTTATGTGTAGCTTCTTCATTTGATCAACCAAGTTAACTTGAGGGTTTCCTTCCTTCAAAATTTCTTTAGAATTATGCACAGCCTAAGGTGCAAGCTGAGGAGGTGGAGGTACAACCGACAGTCTGAAACTTTGGACCTCTTGATTTGAGTGTGATGGAGAAGTTATTGTTTTTGTTTGGGTAGTAGCTTGGGTTTCTTCCATTGCTCTCCTTTTGAATCTTATGTTGGCTGTGACATAATCAGCCTGATTATTTGTAGCACCCACATAATTTACTAAATAGAATTATTCTTCTAGATGATTCATGAGGGTAGAATTAGGCTGGGCCTGACTGTTACTCATGCTGGGTTGCATTGGAGCCTAAAAGACTTGGGAATAGGTGGCTACCTAATTTTATTACATATTTGGGTAATAACCCATCATCTCATTTATATAAATAGCTTGCTCCTGACCATATCCCATGTTTGAACAACTTGGTTGTTCCTGCACTAGATTGTTTTGAATGGGAACCATGACCTTAGATGATGAAGGGGCACCTAGGTTATAACCTTGAAAAGGTTTGGTCTGAGTAAGCTGACCCTGTCCTTGATTGTAATTTTGGAAAGGGTGTCTTGGAGCTTGACCATACTTCTGGTATCCTTAGTTTGGTCTATTGCTTTGAGCTTGCTACCTTTTAAGAACTACAAGTTCATTTGACATACTTTGCAAAAGACTCTTAACTTCATGAAGCTCATTAGATGGAGTAGTAGCTGGTTTCTCTATGCTAGGTAGAGGAGCTAATCTGGGAGCCATGGTTTGAATTAGAGGTATCATTTTTGGGAAAAGTGGCATATGGAGTCTAGGGGCTATTTTCCCAGCCTGCACTAAGCAATTTTTAGCTACTATAGCTATATCATAATTATCAGGTAGCACATGTCCTCCCATGGATTGTATCATAAGAGTGATATCAATGTTTAATGCTCTTAAATAATATAGGAAATCATAGCTAGTAGTCGGTCTTACCAAAATAGGGATTTTGTCCCATGTCTTCTGAAACTGAGTGTTGAAATCTTGCATGTATTCATGTGGGGATCTTTTCATGATAGTCAGTTGCTCAGTAAGTGAGAGGTGGTTGCTTTTTTACCCAAAACGGTTGATCAAGTGAGTACCCAATTCATTGTAGGACCTGATTGAATTTATAGCCAAAGTCCCATACTAGTCAAGAGATTTGCCCTTGAGAGATGATGCTAACAATCTGATTGTGATATTTTCCTCAGTGACATTATGAATATTGCAAAGGTTACTAATATTTTTGATGTGCTTGATGACTATAATAGGCCCCTCTCCATCAAAAGAAGGCATATTTTTGAGGGCTACTCTTAGGATTGGGTCATAACGTTGGAGATTCAATGGACTCTGACCATGAAAAGTGATAAAGGGTAATGCCATAGCTAGGATAGGATGCAACTACAGCCCTAATGTGTATGTGTTCCTTACAATAGGTATGGGAAGGTGATTTGCTGAATAAGGATGGGTCCTCTCAAACCTTAGTCTTTTTGTTGAGTTCAAAGGCAACTCAATGAAATTGAAAGGGATGCCCTTAGAAGCAGACTGTGTGGTGAATTTAGGCAAAGGAAGTCAGACTGGTCTTTGATTAGGAAATGAAGTTCTTACTAGTGGAGTTGTCAGATGCTAAAAATAGTTGACTTGTTGTAATAGAACTAGCATCAATCCTAAAACTTTATTGAGTGTAAAACTGGGTCCCACCGGGCATGTCAAAATACTGTTGATGCAGTGGATTGCACCTAGGGTAGGAGGCTAAGCTCTTACCTTCCACAAGTCAAAATGGAAACTCCCCTCTCACCTGTGGGACTAGCGAAGCTAGAGGGGAGAGTCTCTAGATAAGGCCTAGCTCCCTTTGATGCATACGAGTTGTTCCAATAAGTGCTAAATATATGTGTGTGTGTGTGTGTGTGTGTGTGTGTGTATATATATATATATATATAATGGGGGGGGGGGTGAAAAGGAAGAAGGATTATAGGAAAACAAATCTACTCTAAAAAGAGGTGATGCACCAAAATATTCAACCTTCTCACACTCACACTTGAAGTCAGATAAACACATACGTACACTTCAAACTAGAAGAAAGACCAGGCTATAGGAAGTTTAATAGGGAGGCTTTAATGGAACACACAAAATACAGAGACTCACCAAAGGTGCTATAGAAAGCCACACTATATAGTAGCTTCTTCTATCTCTGCACTTCCAAAAATATAGCTCTCTTTGTCACCTATAGAAATGGTACCTTATAGACACCATGTGTGTTGGTGTTAAACCTGTGGAAGCATTAAGAAGTAATGAATAAACACAAATTGACACTCAGACACACATAGAGGTATCCAACCAGAATAGAGGTAAAAATGTGTTTATTGATTTCAGGTGAAAATTTGCTAGGGCTTCACCTTATAGATGTGGAAGATCCTTTTTTCCAATGACAAGTCTACAATATAAACGAAGAAAAAGGAGGCCTTTTGGTGCCCTTTTTACATGTGACCCATGTGATTTTTGAGCATTGGGATGAGGAAGCTACCTAAATATAATGCTATGTTAGCTCTTATCAAGATTCAAAATTATGAGCCACACTATTTGGTTGCTCATCAATGCATATTGAAGAAAAACAAGTCACACTATTTACTATTTGTGCTTCTTGATGATCGCATGGTAGGTACTGTGTCAACCACTAGAATAACTTCTTAAATTGACACTTTCTTGTGCCACTTGAATCACTTCATCTACTTTTACGCATGACCATTTTGCCTACTCTTTGTTCTCTGGGCTCTTTGTCCTCTTCTTATTTTGTCTTATTTTGCTCCTTCAACCCTCGAGGGTGATCTCCTAGCGGGTTGCTGCATTCCTTGGGCTCTTTTCCTAGTTGGCACTCAGGCAATTCAAAAGCAAATAGATATTTTACTATGTTAAATTTGATGTTCACATAACTGTCACCTTGAAATTGAATACCCAATGGCTAGTCCATCTCCTTAAAATTGATGGATTTTAGGATGTCACTGTCCTTGGCAAAATTTGTCCGGTCTTTTTTGTGGGCTTTTCCCATGGGTTTCTTGCTTCAGGGTTTTCTTACAGACAAAAATTCCCCAAGAATTATCCCAATCTTTGTGTCCTTTTGTTTTATGCCTTTTTGGTTTTTACACCCCCTATGGCCTCCCCAAATTTCTTCAGACTTTTGTCTGAAGGAATTCCTTCAGACAAAAAGTTTGAAAGAATTCATCCTTAAGTCTTTTCATGTCTCTTTAAATCTTTTGACTACCTTCAAATGTTCCCTACCCTTTGTAAGGGCATTTGGACTCAAGACTACCCTTCGTAACGGTAGCTTCCCTTCAGCTTTAGGATGCACCCTTGAACCAAGCTATTGAACCAACCCATTGAACCAAAAAATGGTTCAATAGTTCAATCAATTCAATGGTTCAACACTGCACACCAAGCTAATTGAACCAAGCCGATGAACTTGCCGATGAACCAATAGTGTTAAACTAAGCTAATTGAACCAAGGCAATTAAACCAATCCATTAAATGTTAAACCAAGTGATTAAATGAATCCATTGAACCGGTTCAATGGTTTAACACTATGCGTTGAGCCTCTAAATTAAGCATTGAACCAAGCTCGTTGAACCATTAGATTGAACTAAGTGATTGAACCAAGGCATTAAACTGAGTTGAATCATTAAACCAACTAAATTAAACCAAGGTTGATGAACTTTACATTAAACTTTGTCGATTGAATTAAGGCTGATGAACTTTGTGATTGAACCAGTGATTGAACTAATTGATTGAACCCACTAATGAACCTAAAGCTACTGAACCAAGGCCTTGAACTTTGCCAATGAACTAAGTGGTTGAACCAAACATTGAACTTGAAGCTGCTTGAACTTAAACATTGAATTGATGGTTGAACCAAGTGATGAACCAAGGCTGATTGAACCAAGGCATTGAACTAGTTCAATGGTTTAACACTGCCAACCTTGTAAAACTCTTCAAATAAGAGCCCAAAAAAAGCCTTGTAAGACCCAACACTCTCTAAACTGATTCTTCATGCACCCAAAGACTACCCTACAAAATTCATAGATTTAGACTTGTAGAGTCCATAGAAATGGGTAGATTCATGCAAAAATAAAGAAGAAATATCCTAGAATAGCAGGGATAGAAGGGGACCAATTTTTGGCCTATTGGGCAAAAAATGGTGAATAGATTCCTTATTTGGTAATTATATGTTCCAAAATTTGGCCCTTAGATACTACAAATATACTCTTCTTTGGGTTCAATGAGATGCCAAAATTTTGACATCTTTCAAATATTGAATGAATATGGCCTACATGATCATTCCTATTCTTGGAGGAAATAGTGACTTTATCGATATAGATGATTATACATTTAACTATTAATATTTTAAATGCATGATCCATTACTCATTCAAAGGTGGATTTTGCATTTATTAGGCCAAAAGGCATCCTATTATATGCATAAGTACCCCACTTTATAGTAAATGTGGATTTTATTCTATATTCTGATTATACCAGCACTTGGTTAAAGTTTGAAAATCTATCTAGGAAGGACATCATTTTAGAGCCACTAACTATTTGTATAACCTCTCTTAAGGAAGATAGTGAGTAGTTTTCCTTCTTAGAAGCATTGTTTATATTTTTGAAGTCAAAACATAATCTAATTTTTTAACTCTTATTTCTAATTGGGACTAAATTGGCCACCCAAGTAGAATGCTTGATTTGGAGGACTATTCTTGCACTTAATAGCTTGTCCACTTCTCTTTGGATGAGAGGCTATAGGATAGGATTCACTAGTCTATGTCTTTGTCTAAATGTCTTATGGTTTGGTTTCAGTGGAATTATATGAGTGATGACCTTTGGGTCATAAAAATTCAAGTTTTCATATATTCATATAATTACATATTTTTATTGGGTAAGTAAATCCTTTACCCATCACCTTTATTTTAGAGTGTAACTAAGGCTAATGTTGATCTAGCATGGGATATTATCATCTTCCAAATTCTCCCTTTTGAATTTAAACTCATTAACCTTAGGTTTCCTTTACTATTGAGCTCTGGGATATATATCAAATGCTCTTTTTAAGGAGACACAAAAAGTTGTGAGATGTTTTTCTTTGAGCTAGAGGACACCTTCCTCATCAAACACCTCCTATAAAAGATAACTAACTTTGTTATCATCAATGATTTAGGACTCAAATTGTCCTAAATTGGTCAGAAACCAAATTATCTATTGGTCATCATCAAATACTTGGAAATTCTTTACATTATCAAGAATATAAGGAAAAGGTACTAACTCAATGGAAAATCTCTTTACCATGGTTTTTTCGAGATCCTCCAAATTGGTAGCAGAAGCAGCTAGTGAATCCACAACTTGATATTTTTCTCTAGGATAGTTACTATATTGAAAGCCTCAAAGATCTCAATCAAATCCCATGTTATGTGTTTATATATTTTCAGATATGATAGTTTACATTGGTATTTTTTTCTAATCTGATTGACTACCATCTCTAAATCCTCATATACTAGCAATTGCTTGACATTGTTTTTGAGTGCAAAATGCAATTCCAAAATCAATGCTTTATATTTAACCATATTATTATTGCACAAGAACTATAGTATGTATTATACCAATAAATAATTCCCTTATGGATCAATCAATTCAATTCCTACACCTGATCCTTGTTTAGATCTAGCACCATAAAAGTGGAGAGTCCATAGCTAATTGGGACTGTAGGATTTTGGTTTTTGTATTTCATTTCTTATATTAAAATTATAAATACCAAGGTTAGGGGATCTATAAATTACCTATTCATTCTTGAAATTGTACTCTATGATGGGATACCTCATTATTGGTTCCCAATCAATCCAAATTTGGTTTGTAAGGCCACTCTATAGTAGTCAAATGTGAGAGAAATTTGTTGAGAGATATCCATTAAGTGTAGTATACCAATACTTACTCAATAAATATCCATATCCTTCAAGTATGTTTACTACAAGGATGTCGATAGTAATTTATACTCATGGCTCAAATTCTACTTGAATGCACACATTAGGGAGCTCTCTAATTATTGGTACCACTATTTTATCCAACTATGAGACTGTTCTCTTTGATGGGCTTAGAGTTAGACCAAGCTTTTGATAAATAGAAGTAGGCATCATAGTTTCAAAAGTTCCAGAATCGACTAAGAAATCATGAATATTCTTACAAAATTCTATAATAATCAGTAAAAAGGGTAGAACCTCTAGCTTATTTTTTAATATGACATTGTTATTAGAAGCCTTTATTTTATCTATAGGAGCTTTTGTCTTTTCCACAAAGGGGTCTTCCTTATGATAGAATTCCATAGTAACTCTTTTTATTCAATGATTTGATGTAATTCATGAAGGGTGATGTTTACTTAGATTTTCTTCATGTCTTCAATAATTTTTTATCTTCCTCTACTATTTTCCTCCTTATTTCAAAGGCTGATCATTCCATTTTGGGAGAGGTGGATTGTTATCAGCTTTTAGATTCAGTGGAATGGTTGTATTATTTGGAGGAGTAGAAGTTGTGAAGGGCTACCTATTCCTAAGGTTATAAACACCTTTCTAGAATTTCTAAAAAACATGTATCTCATCAATGTTATCCTTTACTATGTTATCATATTTACTTGAGAAAGGAAACTCATGAGTTTCAAAGAATATAGTGGTGCTTGGAGGGCCAGGATCATGGTGTAATTTTGGTGCATTATTCATCAAATATTTATTTATCACCTTTCTCTTTGAAATATCTCAAAATCTACACAAAATTCAACACAGTCAAGTTCACCATGCTAAGAAGTATTATAGATTTTACACCAGTTAGGCAAGGTTATCTCCACCATGTTGATTTTTAGAGGCTTGTTGGACTAATCTATATTATTTAAGGGCCTATTGAAGGGTCTATTATGTGATCAAGAAATCTAGTGAGTGTAGTTAGATCGTATGTTAGATTCATAATGAAATCAATAAAATCAACTCAAAATGAAATCAATAACACACTAACATACATAACACTACCTTGCCTAGACCAAAGGGAGGAGCATGGTGAATAAACACAAATTAATGAAAAAAAACTAAAAATGGAAAGAACTTACACACAAATTCTTTACCAAATCATTGAATTCTCTAAGAGGATTCTTTGTTTGGTTTTCTTGGATTGTGCTCAAAAGGCCTTCATTAACGGGACTTGGCTATCTCCATATCCTCTTGGAATCATGCTCATTCTTGGCTTATGCTTTTTATATGGCTTGGCATGGATTGAAATGGCTTGAAATGGATTGGCTTAGAATTTTGGCATTAAAACTCTAAGAATTTTATTCATTACCTAAATCTTGCATTATAACTCTACTATGTCCAAGCTCTAAAGTTATTTTTGGATGATAACTTTGAACCAAAATAACTTGTTAATTTAATAGACAAATCATTGTATTTATAAGTCTAGAAAATAAGCTTCTAATGAGTTAAATTCTTACCTTAGTTCATTAGTTAACCCTAGTAGAGTTAAAAGGTGTTAAAACCTCATGATTAACATGCAAAAGGCATGGTTTGATATATTTTTTATTTTGGACAACTCACAAAAGGTAATTATTACTTCCTACGATATTCTTTTGATTTTAAATTTCATTTTTGATAATTAATTTAATTTATCAAGGATAAATTCAATTAGGATTTGATCAGGATTTGCATGTTAATTAATCTCTTTTATGCTTTTGAATCATTTTCAAGCTTTTGATTTTGTTCAATGTAAAATTTCTCAATTTAATTGGTTTATGGACCAAATTGATTTAATTTATTTTTATGAAGCCAAAGTCAAGAAATTTATAAATTCTTAGGCTAGATGTACAAAGGTTGGTAAGAATTCATCTAAAGTTAGGCATGAAGCCATTGGTGGCCAATTTTAGGTGTCTATAGTTTGCCCATGTTTGGGAAGGCATTGCAAGTTGTAAGCATAGTAACATTTTCTCAAAGAATAAAAATGTTAGGTGTGCTTACAAATTCATTTATAATGGATGAACTATAGGGTTCCCCCTTGAAGGAGTGGTTGAAAAAAGAGTTGTTAAATGGTCCCTCAAAATAAGGAAATAATAAGACCAAAAAAAAAGAAAATGATGGGGCGCTAACACAATGATTTTGCCAAAGTTGGTCAAAATCAATGAGAATGTAAGTGGGATGGTGTACAATGGTTTTCCCAAAGGTGTTTATAATAATTTTACCACAATAGTGGTAAACATGGTATGAGAACACAATGATTTTCCCAAAGTTATCTATAATAATTGATAATATGGAGCTACCCAAGTTAGGATAGACAAATAGGATAAAAGTGGACTGGGTGGGTAGAAAAAAGTGTATAATGATTTCCCCAAAGGCGGTTATAATCATTAAACCTCAAATTGGTGATAACACAATGATTTTCCTAGAGGTGGTTAGAATCATTGAGAATACAAGTGGGATGGTGTACAATGGTTTGCCCAAAGGTGGTTATAAGCATTGTACCCTGATTATGGAAAATAAAATAGAATTGGTGATAGAAAATATGTTGAAAATAACTTGATACAGAGGATAAAGATGAATTGGGCAACCTGCTAGTAAGGAGATGTTCATTTGAAATAAGAAAGGTTGAATTTTTTTATTATTTAATTACTCTATTTGGTATATGACTTGAATTGGATTGGGCATGTTTCTAATGCTAGTGTTGAGGAGATGTCCATGTTGTATTGATGGTGTAGAATTCTCAAATTTGATTTCTATTGTATCACTTGATGGTAGGCATCATGATAGAACACCATGATGACTTGGATAAAATATGCATAAGGACTTACTCTCTTGATCCAATACTCAAAGTAAAATAATGCACCAATGATAAAAACAATGATGACAATGTTTACATATGAATATGGATGGATTAAAAAGTAATGCATATAAGGAATCACCCAACGAACACACATAGACTAAATCAAGGTAACAGTTTTAAAAGAAAATAAATATGAACAAAAACAACAAACACATAAAAAAACAATAATTAGTCATAATATTAGAACAAACAATGTGATAAAAGTAATCAAGATGAACATTTCCCCTAGAAAATAGGTGACAAATTAACAAACAAACATGATTATAAAATATAAGAAAAGAAAGGGGGTGACTGAGTTATCTCCATATGCATTAGGCAAGTAGACATTGATTACATAGTTGCATGGATGTGATGATCTAATAAAAACATTAGGTTGAATGTAGTTCTCCTGAGAAATGAGATAGAATAAAAATGATGATGATCAAAAAACAAACATGATGGATGTGATATAAGAATAGGAATGATCTTTCAAAATGGTAAGTGTGTGGGATAAAAGGCCAAAAAGGGTGGGGAAACTAAGTGACAAGTGATTTATTGTGACTTAGTAAGGGTTCCTTGAAACCTTAAGGCAAATAATTGGTTAATGTTTTTGTTTTTTCTAAAATATTTTCAATTTTTTTTGGAATTTTGGAGTATTTGAACTCAATCAAGAATGATGAGACACTAAATGGTCCAAGATCACAAAATGGAAAGGGCATGGAAATATGAATGTTTCTTGTAAAATTTTGAGAGTATGATGGAAAGGGAGACTGAGCTAACCTCAACATGAATTGAGCATAGCCCACATAGTCCTAAAATAGCCCTAGTTCACAGTAGTTATACCTTATAGTGGAGGGATCTAACTAGTGTAGTAGATAATTCAATCAAAATAGGCATAGTTGGTATGATGGCATAATATGAAATATGAATAGTAATTTGGTACATCAAGGCACAATAAAAAATGTTTCCCCTAGTTTTCCCATAGGTTATTATAACTAGGATACAATCGATCAGATCAATGATACTAGTTTTCCCATAGACAATTATAATTAGTAACAAGACTAGTGAAACATAGATTTGCCCCTATAAGTAGATATAATCAGGATCACATAAACAAACATGATAAGAAGGGAGTAAGAAATGAAGGATGAAACTTCCAAAACTTTTTTTATACTACTCCAAAATACTACCTCTATTTGGATTGCTTGAAACAACTACTAAAATTGATCTGATTCTTTGTGCTAAAAATGTGAAACCAATAAATGAACTAAGGTCGAATGGGTTAGGATAGGATGGATCAAAATATTCTTGGTTGATAAACTAGAATTTTAGAATAGATCAGTGATAGGCAAAGTGATCGAATGGCAAATTGATAGGATGATAGAAAGGTATATTACAAAGAATAATATTGATAATATGGTACAACTTGAAATGGTCCTCATAGAAAATACACCAAGTCACTCAAGAATAATAACACTTGAGGTGTATAATGTTCATAGGATCATGAAGTTTATCCCCATTTGGTGTGGTGAGCCTATATACTTCTATGACATAGTCTAAAATAATGATTAAAGGACAAACCCAATTGCGTTTGAACTTGCCTTTATGCTTATTTTCAATTGTTGTATTATTTTTTTTTTAGGACAAGATCACCAAGATCAAATTTTCTATGTTTCACACATTGGTTGTAGTGTCTATAGAGTTGGTTATTATATGCTTGAATATTGTTCACTACATATATGCATTTCTCATCAAGTAACTCTAGCTCTCGTAGGTGAGCTACTTGATAATCTTCATCATCTAGAAGATGTTTTAAAGATATGTGTAATTAAGATAACTTGACCTCAATGAGAAGAATTGATTTAGTACCATAAAAAAGTGAGCATGGAATGGTTCCGATGGTAGTGTGGTGATTGGTATGATATACCCACAGGGTGTAGAATATTTGAAGGTGACAATCATGACTGACATAATTAACAATGTTTTTGAGGATATTGACAATGGTTTTGTTTGATGCTTTAGCCTAATTATTACCTTCAGGGTAATACACTGTGTAAAAATGTTATGTTATTTTATATTTGGCACATAGATATTTGACATCCTTATTATTGAATGATCTTCCATTATCAGATGTAATGTTAGAAGGGATACTATAGTATTAGATGAGATGGTTGAAAATGAATTTAGAAATTTTCTTTTCGGTTATGTAAGTGAGGGGTATAGATTCAACCCACTTAGTGAAATATTCTATGGTAGTAAGGATATGTTTATGTCCATCTGATGAGGTAGTGTTTATCTTTCCAATGAGATTGGGGCCCCATGTATAAAATGGCCATGGTGTCAAAATTGGTTTTAGATTTTTAGTTGGTGAATGAATTAGATTGGCATGTCATTGACACTTGTCACATTTATTGACATATACATTTGAATGTACATCCATCATTAGATAATAATAACGAGTATGTAAGAGACATTTTGATAGGACTACCCTATTGGTGTGGGCTCTACATAATCCTTTGTGAACTTCCCATAATGTTATTAAAGATTTTGTTGAAGGTAAAAAATGAAGTAGAGTTCCATCAAAACTATCGAAGTATAGGGTTGGTTTGAGTAAGGTATAACATTGGGCATTATGGATGAAAGATTTGGTTTTTTTTCAAGATAAGTCTAGTGGTAAAACATGTTTGTGTAAATAGGTATATAGGTCTAAATACCAAGTAGAGATGGGACCAACAATATCATAAATCATTTTAATGGTTGATGGTACATAAACTGGCACTAGAAAATTTTCAATAAGAAATTGGTAGTCTTTTATCATGTCTATATGTCGAATGAGTGACCCAATGGTATCCATTGAATCTTATTTTCTATTGTTTTCCCTTGGTATATATTCAAACTAGATGTTAGCAATTTTATTTATAAGAGTGTCAACCATGGCCTTATAGGGAACTAGCTTGTCATCTTTGGTTTGAATGTGGTATGTAACCTGATTGATGATTAACTATGAATCAACATAAACCTTTAGATGATGTATGTTCCATTGTACTACCTATCAAAGCCCTTCCATGAGTGCTTCATATTTGGCCATGTTGTAGGTACAAATAATGTTGATTCTAAATTAATTAGGGATTATATCCCTATGTAAAATGGTAAACAAAAGGCCTAACCTTGATCCATGTGTTATGAATGAACCATCAAAATATAGCTTCCAGTGATGCTCTTCAAAAGGTTATTTAATGATGGTCATAATGGATTAATCAATAAATTAGAATGTGAGTGGTTCTATATCTACAAGGGGTACTTCAAAAAGTTGATCTATAATAACTTTCCCTTTGATGGCTTTTTGGTTCACATATTCTATTTTAAAATCACTAAGCATGATCCATTTGGCCATATGGCCTTATAAAGATATTTTAGATAGTATATACTTGGGTGGATCTACTTTTTAAATGACCATGGTCTTATTGTTTAACATGTAATGTCATAATTTTTGAGCTACAAATACCATGGCTAAATAGGATTTTTCTATGGGTGTATAATTATGTTCACACATGACCAATATACAACTTAGATATTATACTACCTGATCCTTTCCATTATCATTGTGTTGATCTAGAAGTGCCCCCAAGTCTTTATTTGACATTGATAAATATAAAAGGAATGGTTTCCTTGGAATATGAGGTAATATAATTGGTGGATTTTCAAGATAGATTTTTAACTATTGAAAATCTTTTTGACAATTGTCATCCTAAAAAAATGTCATACCCTTCTTTAATAAATGTGTAAATGGGTGGCACATGTCAACCAACTGAGATATGAAATGTTTGATGGATTAGATCTTACCCTAAAAATTATGGATATGCTTTAAATTGGTCAGTGGTAGAATTTTTGTTATGGCTCATACTTTAGTTGGATCAAATTCTATGCCCTTGAGAGTAACAATGAAGCCAAGCAATTTGCTAGAAGTAACTCCAAAAACACATTTCTTGGGGTTGAATCTAACTTTGTATTCATGTAGTTGATCAAATATCAACCTTAATGTTATTGGATGATCAGACTTAGTCTTTTATTTTCCTAGTATGCCATCAACATAGTCTTTAATAATGTCATGCATCATATAATTAAATATGACTACCATGTCTCTTTAATAGGTGGTCCCTACATTTTTAAGACCAAATGGCATAACTTGATAACAAAATGTTCCCCGTATAGTGGTGAGCATTATTTTGTGTTGGTCTTATAGTGTGATTCTAATCTAATTATAGCTTGAAAATCCATCCATTAGTGAAAGCATCTCATAACCCACAATGGAGTTGATAATCATGTCAATGTTTGGCAATGAAAAGTCATCCTTGGGGTAGGCTTTTTTTATGTTCTTAAAATTAGTATAGATTCTAATTCCTTTTGGATTTTTACTAATAAGTACAACATTGGAAATCCATTTAGAATAATCAATTGGCCTAATAAATATTACTTCCAAGAGATTTTCCAACTCTTTTTTAACTAATATAGTAATGCAAAGATGCATGTTGTGTAATTTTTATTTTACAAGTTTGGCATCATGATGTACCATAAGGTGGTGAATAACCAAGGTGGGGTCTAAACCATGCATGCCATAATAATCCCAAGTAAATATATCATTAAATTCCATCATAATGTTTGTAAAGACTTCATGCTCCTCTATAGTGAGGGACATGCCTAATTTTATCCATTTTGAGTCCTACAGAGTCTTGATGTTCACTTATGTTGTGTCTTCCACTAGAAGGGTTGAACCATATTCAAGAATAGTGGGCAAAGATTTGAAATATTTGGATATGTTAGAGTCCTCTATTAGGATTTATCATTCAATTTTTCCTAGACATGATGAATTAGAATCCCCTAAGGGGAGATATGGCCATGTAAAAAAATAGTTGGAAACTCCTGTATATTTCTATCAAAGGCTTATTGTTTTTCAAGATTGAATTTAGATCCATAGACAATTTCATCATTATTAGTTTCTTGAATTATGTGATCAAAATAATGATGATATTTAAAACTAAACTCAAATTTGTAAACAAGTTTGTCATTGGTGGGCTCTTAGTCTAAATTTGAAGAAGGTTGAACAACCCCATCTGATGGTGCCTAAAATAGGTTTTCACCAATAGACTGGGCTTTTTATTTTCTTTTTCCCTAGTCATAAAGTGTCTCAAATAGGTTTTCACTTTGGGAGCTTAACGTTGTATTTATTTGTTTTTGGATAAGGGTGTTCATTTTCTCTCCAAAACAGGATTCAAGATCCAACTTGATTGAGAACCCTGACTTATGATCTCCCAATGGAACATTGTACTTAAGGCCTAGAAAATCATAGAAGGTCTTATCATTTTAGAACTCATCAATTAGCACATTGGATTCTTATTGGCCCCAGTATATCAATTGGGGATAATATAATGGTGGTGGATTATGGTGAATGACTATTCAAAGGGTACAAATGGCTTTGTTCTCAAATAAATTAGTTTGTGATAGATTATTGAATTGGATATGATTAGACTCTACTTCACTATCAACATCATTATAAATAATCATTGGTGATGGAAATTGAATAATATATGTGTGGTCACCCCCAAGCAGTTAAATCTAAGTCCATAGATTACTTTGTACTTAGTCATAGAACTTGGCTCAAGTGTTCCCCATTGATTTGGCTTGAGGCCTCCTCCTTCATAGTATTGGTTCTATATGATCCTATTAGGAATGGGATACTTGGAATTTTTATAACAATCAACCAATTTTTCATTTTATAACCATGATTCATCACCTTTGAGATGGTCTTGTGCTTTGCTAAAAGCTAATATGAAAGTGACAGTTGTTAGTTTATGTAGTTTACCTTTTCCTTTCATTTCCCATTGCACAAGTGGTTTGGATTTTGGTCTTCCAAAGGACTTTGGGGTTTTTGGAAGTTTTACAATGTGAATGGCAGCATTAATAAAGTACTCTCCTAGGCCATTATCTAAGATGGTATAATGATTAAAAATTTTAGGAGGAAGCATGTGGGAAAATTAATCAAGGTTATCAAGGTCAATGTAGTTGGCCTCTAGTAAATCATCAAGTATTACTTTCCCCTTATCCTACTTGGAAACTAGATTCATGTCAAAATGGTAATTATAGCTCTTAAACTTGGCCTATAGCTGTTTACAATGCTCGTATGTATGTAAATCTCTTAGAATACTAACCTCTACCCATGAATGGAGAAATTGATACACTATTGTAGTGTCAATGGGACTACATGAATCTTTTGTAACCAAGGTCTACCCAAAAGCATATTATATGACAAATCAAGATCTAACACATGGTAAAGTGTATCATGGGTCAAGGGCTCAATGATAATTGGAAAGATAATGGTGACTTGTGATTATTACTCTTCATTATCATAGGCTTTGATGGTGATTACTTATACTTGGAGATATATTGAGGTGTATCCAAAAAACTTGATGAGCTTTAGAGATACAATATTCAGACCTAATCCATTGTCTATGAGGAAATGTTTCACTTTATGCCTCTTTATGTAAACTTTGATGTACAATGGATTATTGTGAAGTGGGCCAAGGGATGACATATCACTTTGGTTGAATGTTACTTGTTGGGTTGGAGCTAGGTGTTCAACCAAAGCTTGAAATTTGTCAGGGGATATGTCATTTAAAACTATGGATAGACCAACAAACTCTATCAAGATGTTTTTTGGATTATAAATGTATGAAAAAAATCTAAAATGGATATTTGTGCTAGCATCTTTTGCAATTATTCCATAATGCCAAATTTTTTGTCTTAGATAGTTGTAAATGGCTTTTTTAGAGGTAGAATGACTAGTTGGATGATGGGTGAAGTGGTAGATGATCATGGGCTTGGTATGGTAATATTTAACCACTATGTTATGATAGCACAATTAGGATTAAATATATGAACATTATTACTAACAAATGATGGTAGAGGGGGAACAATTTGGATAAGTCTTAGTTTTAGATGAACTTATGTGTCATCACAAACTAATGACGAGTTATCAGTATAAGGTTCTAAGATGGGAATCCCTACTTGCTAATTTGCCTATGTGTGGTCCTAGGTTAAGGAAGGATTACCAAAATGGTTTGGCTAATTTGGTATGATTAGTACAATCTTATCTAATTGATGTTTGTTCTAGGATTAATGGAAATGGTGTTAACATGACCTCCTACAATATGGCCTACAACTATATTTTAGTCATGTGTGACTACATGGTAAGTCTATTGGTTGTTATCATTCTAGCCTTGGTTTTATCCATTTTTTTGATGTTGTTATTTCTACTATTAGTTATTTTGAGTTTATTTATTCAACCTTATTTTTGATATTATTATTATTGATGTTACACTAGCCTCTATTATTTTTATTGTTGTTGTTGATTGTTATGTTGGGGAAAAGGATTATGATAAATGCCAAGGCTCTAATTGGAGGTGGAAGCTCCATGATCCAATATGATTTCTCCATTTTCCAACATATTTTGAATTACATGTCTAATTTTCACACAATGTTAAAAATTATGGACATTGACCTAATGAAAATCATAGAATTCTTCTAGCCTATACAAATCTGGCATGTTAGTGCGGTCATAAATTTTCTCTTTCTAAATAGGCCATTTAACCAAGTTAGTTATTGTGAGTTTATGAATGAATAATTCTATGGGCTCTCCAAGGTTAGTAAAATCATGATTAATAGGAATGTTTCTCCTTAGACAAGGAGGGTTTTGAAAAGGGATAGGCATTTTCTACATTTGTTACATTTACTGCATTGGTCTAGGTTGTTTCACTTGCTTCACATGCTATGGTTGATAAAAAGGTTGTTGGTTAAGAGTAAGATAGAAAGGTAACATAGGTAGAGAAGATGGTGATTACATAATTTGGATATTTTGTGACTCTATTACTCTATACCCTACAACATTATTATTGTGATTAAATTACTTGAGTCTATTATTGTTATTGGCATGTGTCAGTTACGATGCTTGTGCTTAGACTGGATGTTGATTTTTACCACTATTCTAGTTTTGATTTTGGCCATAATTTTGATTTGATGAGGTTATTTTAATGATCCATTTATTAATAAGGTATTATTCAATCACCAAACCTTTATCAATGATTTCTTTAAACATATGCACACATTGCAACTCTAGTTAGTAATATAACCCATTATGTAGAATTTTAGTAAATGTAGTGGCTAGTTTTTTTCTAGAAGACTATGGGTAAAACATCTTATAAGGTCTCTCCATCACTTCTGATATCTTTTGAAGCTTTTTCCTAGTTTCTATTTTACTTGTGTCAAGTATACTAATGAAATATCATGATCGAGATTGTAATAAAAGTATTTCACAAACTTGTCCAAAGAATCATCGAAATTAGAAACTAAATTCTTTGGTGATTTCAATAACCATTCCAAGGATTGTAAAAATAGACTTTTTGGAAATAATAAGTATATATCGTTATAGGCCACTAGTTGGCATGAAACAAATAATTCTATTAGATGGGTTTTGGGGTCACCTTCCCCATGTATTTGTCAAAACTTGGTGGCTTTAACCTTAGAGAAAATGGTATCTTTAAGTACTATTGAAAGTGTAAAAACATACATCATCCAAATTAAACTTTTTGACTTGTTTCCCAGCTTGGATGGAGGTAATTACATCTTTCATTTATTGTAGCTCTTATTCAAGGAAACTTGTGGGAACATTAGCTTGAGGTGATGGTTAAGTAGTCACAAGTGGATTACTTTGACTGAGGTATGATGGAGGTATTTACTAGGGAAAGTTAGATTGGCTAGGGAATGGATTAGGAATGGACATATATAGGTTAGGGTTCAATTGTTGAAATTGCATGTACTATGGTGTGATATTTTAGTTAATACTGGGTATATAGGCCCAATGTTGGTAATAATAAGGTTGAGATGGTGTTATATATCTATATTATGACTACTAAGGTTGAATATGGACATGTTATTAGCTAATGAAACCTTGTTATTGAGGGGGAACTTGTAAACCAAGATCCTATCTTTGAACTTGTGGCACACTCTTCATAAAAGGCAATTTTTGACTAATAGGTACTTGTGACACATTATAGCCTCTTGGTTTCATGAATCTAAGTTGGGAAGTGGATGCATGTTATATATTTAACACCTATCATTAACTAATACTAGTACATTATTTGTTAGACATCATTTGGTTTTGAATTGGCATGTTCATCTACAATGAAAGAGGTATACTCATCAATACCTAACAAGGTGGAACATTGGTTACCCCTATTGAGGCTATAATATGTTTTGCTTCTACTATGTGGGTTGATTAGATAGTGCCTGATATTATGGAATTTTACTTATCACCTATTTTGAGGAGTAAGATTCATCACATTTTATCATGGTGTGGCATTGGTCATTGGCTAACTACTTAATCCTTATTTTTGGGTGCTTGAAGAAGTAGTTAGTTGAGGATTTGAGGTAGTTAGTTGAGGTTTGGATGTATAAAATCCTACCCCCTAAGTTTGTGAACCACTAATGGTGCTAGTTAAAGGAAAATTTTGTTGTTGACTATGTGTTTGTGTGTTTTCACCATTTTGGTCTAAATTGGATGTTGTTTTTGTGTTGTCCACTATGTTTTTCTCATAATTGTACATAGAATAAGAATACACTTCCTTGATATTTGGGGTATTGAGAATGTTTTTGACCAAAGTTTTTTGTGTAAATGGGTCTAAACCTTGATTTTATTGACTATTTGAATTCATTAGAACTCCTATTAAATGAGCTAAATCAATAAAAGGCTTGTTTGACATGGTCATATTGTTAAAATTACATGATAGGTCTTGATATGTCTGGAATGCTATCTAAATTTGAGTGAAGTGCTCCTGTATGAGGCCTCTTTGCATGACAAGCATATGAGGATCTTGATAGGATATTGGTACTATGGCATTAGGGTTTTTAGAAGAGGCTTGATGGTTCTTTTGATAAGACATGTTATAAGGTCCTATTGATAGATTTTTAAAATCATCATGCCCTACCTCATAATTCTATGGCATTCTATCATAATAAAGTTTTTTTAGACAATTTTACAACCATAGGTACACTAGCCAAATATTGGGCCATATGTTCTTGATCTTGCTCCATGTAAGGAGGTGTAATAAATAAATAATTGGATAAAGGATCTTTACTTTGTTCCCCTATTTGAGTGTTTTATGATGGATATGAATTTATCTGACAAATAAAATCATCTTTGTAAGGGTATTGAACAAAGTCTTCTTGTGTAATAATATTTACATATGCTAGATTGTACATAGTTACACTACATGTATAGTGAGCCATGGTCAAATATATCAAAAATGTTTTGTAACAAGATGGATTAGAGTTATGCAAAATCTAAAAATCTATGTCTAAAAATACAAAGAGGTTCAAACTTTCTAACTTGGTCGAGGGTGGTACTGTATCTCTAAAAAGTCTATGCAAAGACTTGGTAGAAATAGTATAATGTAAAAATGTCTAATGTTAAATGTTTTACACAAACAAGGTCAAGTAAAATGACCTTAAAAAAGGTTCCAAAATCTAAGGTCCAAAGATGTTCTAAATAGATCTAAAATAGGAAAGGGAAAAGAGTTGCTAGGTCTTTTGTCTAAACACAGAGTCAAAAGCTAGGATAAAATAGGTTGTGTTAGGAATTTTGGCCAAACATAGTGTCAAAAGATATAATTAAAACAAAGGATGATGATTAATATAACAAACTTAGAATAATTTGGCAAAGACTAGGCACTTAATTCTATACATAAACATGATCTGATTGGTATAAAACACTAAACAAAAGTCACTTTGAAGATGGATTGATTATAATAAACAAAGGTATAAACTATAAAGTTTTCAAATTTGAGTAATCAATTAACTTAAGTTACATAACCGAAAAGAGAAAGTTCTATGTATCAGCCCCAACATATCGATGCCTAAATAGAAATCAATTAATGTTTCAATTTGAACTTGTAAAGGTTAATGAGATACTCAATTAAGTTAAACTATGATTTTGATGATCAATAAACTAGGCAAATTTGAATAGCATGATTGTGCTAAATAAAGATCCAACAAGGCACAAATTACTGGTTTAATAATGATAATTTGGACATAAGATAAGACAAGTATTTTGAAATAATTTGGGAAGCGTAACAATGTTGACATTCCCAAAAGATGTGACAATGTTATGTTTCAAAGAATTTAAAGGCGCAATAATTGAAATGATTTGGGAAACATAATTTTACCCATCTCAATCAAGTTCCAATACTCAATGCTTTGACACAAAAAATTTCTAAGTTAAAGCAAGGTGTCAAATGGATGGCATAATGCCTCATTAAACAATGGAGTAATTTTGGGCACAAGAGTCATTCATGACATGGTCTAAACAACAATTTTTAGTTCTAATAGACCAAGCAATAAAAAAATAAATGACCAAATATAAATAAGTATATTGTCCTAGATCCTATCAAGGTGTGGAAAAGTGGGGCTAACTAAAAATTACATGTTATGACCATCTAAATTAATACCATGTGTACAAACTTTCATGGTTGAACATAAGAGAAGCAACACATCAATTGTATCTACATCAAATGGCTTGTTTTGAAAAGGTCTTGTCCTTTTCATAACCACTACATCCACCAATTATTTAGTGTAGTGTAGTGTCCTAATGATCATACATTCTAGGTCAACTTGCCACTAGTAGAGATTGTTTAACTACTCAAACCACCATCCTAGTGGAGCAATACTAATTTTTATACCTCCCCATATTGAGGGGTTGAAACATTGTCAGGGGATGAAGCCCTATGTCAATGCTTCTCTAAATAACTTTTGAGAGGTAATGATATACCATTCATAAGCCAAAATTCATGAAAATAAAATACAGGTAGAAAGACTTTAGGGTTGCTTTTAGATCACCCAATACCATACAGGTTTTGGGGAGAGCCTAGGAAAATTTATTTCTATGCCTTAGACTAGGGACTAAATGCAATTAAAAAGATCTTTTGATCCCATAAGTTAACTATAGGGGATGGGGGAGAGCATACAAACACTATCCTTTTTTATGAAACAAACAATCAACAAACAATTATGAGTGAGTTTATGATATTAAGTACCAAATTGAATGTGACATTATTCATTACTAGGCCCCTTAGCTTAAGTGTGAAAAACTGAAATAATTGCACAAAACAAAATGAATCAAAAATAATCGATCTTTATTTTAATCCCAAAATTGAAGTGTTTAAGACTTTATCCTATTGTTCTTTTTACAACACTAACTTGAAAGGTTCATGATTTAAGCATTTGTTTTAAGGACCAAAAATGAAGTGTTCATAAACATTACCAATCATAGTTCATTTTAAAAGCCAACATCCAAATGTGAAAAAAGTAAACATGTTCATTTTAATGTCCAAATTGAAATGTGCATGATTCAACTAATTCTTTTTAGATTCCTAAACTAAAATATTTTTTAGTCAAAACAATAAAAATTGTGTTCCAATCAATCCTTGTACCTATAATGGTTAGATAATAATTTTATTCTTTGAATCACTTCTGGTTTCGAGCAAATGATTTTTGGAAAAGTAGCTCTCGGGTTGGATTTATGTTTTTACATAGTGAATTGACATAGATTTAGGTAGGGATCAATGTTGATCTATGTGAATTGATGTTGATTATGTCATATGTACAAATACATAAAATAGAAAACATTTTTTTCCTCATAGGGAATTTGGTTTGAAATATGATCACAAATCTAAAGAATAACACCAAAGTCCATAGTAAAATGGTCAATAAAATAATGTCTAGTTCATTAGAGACACAACAATTCTAACAAACTAAAGATAAATTCAAAAGGACTCATTCCCACCACATATTGATTCTTCATAGAAATAATTAGTGTCGATTCATGAAAATCAACATCAATTTTTGAAATAATTGGCATCGATTCATTATCAAAACTAAGCTTAATTAAAAAAATAGAACACATAAAATTAAAGCAAACAATCCAATTCTTAAGGAATTCAAGCATTAATAAAAATAATTATGAGTTGTATTTTAATTTCCTTTGTACATGGCATTATCCTTATCCCACCAGGCATGCCATTTATGATCAAATAATACAATAAGGGTGGTTAGATCATATGTTAACTTCATAATGAAATCAACTCAAAATGAAATCAATAACACACTAACATGCATAACATTACCTTGCCTAGATCAAAGGGAGGAGCATGGTGAAGAAACATAAATGAACAAATCAAAACTAAAAATGGAAAAATTTGACACACAAATTCCTTACCAAATCCTTGAATTCTTTAAGAGGCTTCTTCATTTGGCTTACTCAAATTATGCTCAAAAGGTATTCATCAATGGGGCTTGGATTTCTCCATCTCCTCTTCACATCATGCTCATGCTTGGATTATTCTTTTGATATGGCTTGAAATGGCTTGGATTATAATTTTTGCATTTTAAATCTATGAATTTACTTCATGCCCTAAATCTTTTATTATAACTATAATATATCCAAGCTCTAAAGTAATATGTGGATGATAATTTTGCACTAAAATAGCTTGTTAATTCAATGTATAAAGCATTGTATTTATAGATTTAACAAACAATCTCAGAATGAGTTAAATTCTTATGTTAGTTCATTAATTAACCTTGGTAGAGTTAAAAGGTGTCAAAACCTCATGATTATCATGAAATAGGCATGGTTTGAGATACTTCTAGTTTTGGACAACTCACAAAAGGTAATGATTACTTCTTAGGATATTCTTTTCATTTTGAATTCCTTTTTGATAATTAATTTAATTTCTCAAGGATGAATTAAATTAGGATTTGATTAGTATTTTCATGTTAATTAGTCACTTTTAGGATTTTGAATCATTCCCAAGATTTTGATTTTATTCAATGTGAATTTGCTCAATTTAATTGATTTATGGGCCAAATTGATTTAATTACTTGTTATGAAGCTAAAGTTGAGACATTTAGAAATTATTTGGCTAGATGTACAAAGGTTGGTAAGAATTGATCTAAATTTGGGTATTAAGCCATTGGTGGCCAATTTTAGGTGTCTATGTTTTATACCTTTAGAAACCTGAATTCTGATTATTATTTGGGCCATTGGTGTTGCATATCTTTGTTTGAATATTGAATAAGTCATTACTTAACATCTAAACCATATTTTTAATGGCATCTAGCTCTACTTTAGTAGAGTTAGTGGCCTGCACAATAGTGGTAGAGGACTTAGATAGATGCTTATTCTATTGGTAATCATTACCTTGTGTATGGCTATTAAAAAAATTATAATTTAGATGTGTCATTTGTGTCAGAGGAGGTAGTGTATATAGTTGATTCTAATTAAATTTAGGGATGTTATTTTTCACTTGTGGAATTAGATTCAAATTTGAGAGACCGTTTTTAACAATAGGTATGCTAGACACTTGAGGATTAAGTTGTTTGTCAATGTCAATGACTTATTCATAGCCCAATGCTAAAGTGTTGATAGAATTAGCCAATAATAAGAAGACTACAATAATTGGATACATATAATTCTTATATATTTCTAACCCCAATACTTCATCTAGTTGATAAGATTAACTAGGTGTACATCTTCTAAAATATTGCATTGAAAGACCAAATTGGTTTGTTAGGCTCCATCTTCATTATAGTAAAGTGTTGGTATATCATATTGGGGTTGGTGACTTTCCTAAACTATGCAATAAAATAAGTTTGACATGCTTTATATGAAGTAATGGAATTCTCTTGTAGATTAAGATACCAATCATAAGTAGCATTCATTAGTAGAAAATGAAAAAACTTACATGTAACATCTTCATTAATAGAATTCATCAATCTCAATGTAGCTTTAAAAGACTTGATGTGCTATTCTATCATTCTTCTTTCTAAAGGAGAGAAGGACATTATATAATTTTCTAGATTAATTGGTAGGTCATGCACATCCCATAAGATGGAAATAGTAGATCCAACCAACCAAGGTGGTTGATCCATGGGATGATTAATAGGGGAAGTGTTCCTTATTTGGGAAGGTGTTTTGGCTTTGTTATTGATAGGGGTAGTTGGTACAAATCTAGGTCTTCTATGACTTGACAAGGGTGAGACTGGAATACTAACCTAAGCATTAGATATGGTCAATCTCCTAGGTAAATCCAATGTAACTCAACATATAAACTAACCTCTTTTATCAAATAATCTCAATGCCCTATTTCTAACACTAGAAAGAATGTTGATATGGGTTTTATGTAACTTAATTCATAATGAGGTAACCTCAAACATTTATAAATATCAATGGAGGTAAAATCCACTCTAGGGAATGAATTATAGGTATGTATTTTTAACAACCAGGTGATGGAATAGTAGGTAGAACATGTAGGTTGTTAACAAGGACTATGTATGGATAGATGGTATACTAAAAGAAAGTCAAAACTAATGGTGTTGGTGGATGGATGGTTGTTAATATAGAGTGGGTAGATCTCAAAAATACAATTAAAAATAGAAGGAAGGGTAGAGTATAAAAGGAAGATTATTTTTATTCAATAATCACCTTTCAATCTATATTCTAAGTGGACAAGTGCTTTCATAACCAAATTTTTTTACTAGCAGCTACTACACACACAAACAAACATGGTCAAATAGTCTTGGATAATTTGATATACAAAACTTAGAGGTATAGGTAAAAAAATAATCCTTTTAGAGATTATATTGTACACCCTTAATCAAGAGATTATGACTCAGACCAGAGAGGTATCTGAGATAGATATTTCACATGCACAAAAGACTATATCATTGAAAACACCTCTAAACACTTTGAAATATGAAGTAGTCTACTTACTAAAAAATGATCAATATAATTTATAATTATTAAATATATTTTTCACATATAAAAATACCATAGTAATCATAACAAGAAATAATTCCTCGTAGTTGTTTCACACTAAGAATTATTGAATCATACAACCAAAAATATAAAACCTAAGTACATAGAGCTTGGAGATAAAATACACAAACACATTTGCTGATAATCAAAATTGATTATGCTTCTATATTGAAATTTTATGACCCTTTAAAAATGTATGTTACATATGATTAAGTATAATTTGGGATGGGTTACCTCATCCTTTAATTGTATGCACAATTGTGATTACATGGAGTATTTAGAACCTCAGTTATAATTATAGTTTTAAAATTGTATGTAATGTATATATATAGTTAACTTACATTTTCATCAATCAAGGTTAGCCTTTACTATGTAATGCAACATGTGCATGCTTAAATAGAATTTAGGTAAATTTATATATTAAGTTATAACATAAGTATACTATGATTATAAAATTGACACCATTTAATTGAATTATCATGCACAAAATTGGCCTTTTCATCTTAGGCTAAGTGGATGTTTGCATGGATGCATTAACTTTGATGGGAGTCATTACTGTTGATGTTGGAAATGAACTTAATATTATAGCATCAATTTTCTTCTTCTTTGCCTCCAACTCAAGGTAACATTTGTGACTTGCATCATGTTGTTTCCTTATGATATCTAAGTTAAGTAACAAGGGTTTATACACCCTATTAACTTGCTCTCAGACTTTTGCATGCTTGACATTTGTATTTTAGAATTTGATCTTGAAAATTTCAAATTTCATTACTTTATTTCTTACAAAACTCAATTCATCTATAATACCCTTTAGTTCTAACCCATATAGAATCTACTTAAAATTCTTAGATGCCTCTTGAATGAGTTGATCAAAACTGATTATGCTAATTAGCTTGCCAGTATCATCCTATGCATTAGATAATTTCAACTTGTCTAAGATCTACAAGATGAGAGTTTCATGCTCTTGATATTTGGGGATGACTACCCCAGATATTGTAACCCACTCTAAGGCCTCTTGTTTTTTGATAACCACCAAATTGATGGCATTTTATTCCTCTAATGGTGTCATTAGATCTAGATGGATGCATGCCTTATTAGTAGTGTACAAAATTAATAATTTCCATATATTCTCATCGTAATTTAAATAATTAAATAATTGATGACTTGTTTTAATATGGGGGGATAACTCTACCTTCATTACCTCAATAGCCTCTAGAGTATTATAGCATATTGATGTAACTTCCTAAACTTTAGTCTCAATTCCTACTAGAATATGGACTATTTCCTACTACTCCTTGATTTTTTCTAATTCTTGGTACTATTCTTGCCTCACCATCTATGTCCCCTCATGTAATGTTATCATATCATCCATATAGGTTTTTTAAAGGGACCTAATGTCTTGTGTCTATGGGGATTTCCCCAACTATCTATTATTCCTCTTGGATAAGGTATATACTTTCTACCTTTCCTCAATAATGATCTCCCTTCCAGCTTCATGCTTCAATTTCCTTTTTATAACTCTTTGAATTCTCCTTGAGGGCTTATAAAATAAAGAGGTTATTCATGGAAATTATGTAATTTTGCAATTAATCTTTTGGGAAGCCTTAGATCTAAGATCAACTACTCATAGTTGAATCACTAGATGAGTTGGGTCAATTGATTATATATCCTTAGCTATAGCCTCCACCTCTAGATATTTTATTTATTGTTTATCTGAAGTTCCCTTTATAATTGGATCAAGAAAGGAAGGTGATATGATTTTAGACCAATCCACACCTCCATATGGAGGGAGTGGATGGACTATATAGACTTGTTTAATCCTTTTGGCCTTCCCTAAAGATATGATAGTAGTATCTTGGAAGGAACTTGTTGAATTCATTGTAAAATTGATTTGTGTGGAAGAGACATGGAATTAGTAATTGGCCAATTATATTTCAATATTTTTATAGGCCCTTTTCTTTTTCATAGTTTAGATTGTTGTAATTATGGAAAGAATGTCAAAAGTGGTGAGAAAAATGGACATGGCTAGCATTGTGGGGGAAAATGAAATAATAGTGGTAGAAAGAACTTTCTCTAATTTTGGAATCAATAAATGGTTTATAAGATAATAGTGAAGGAATTTGAAACATCATGGGTCACCTCATCCTCCACTTATGGAGTGAACAAAGGGGTTCTCAAAATAACACTAATATGAATTGAACCAAAAATTAGAACTATGTGCACCTAGATTCACTCACCTATATTATTGTCACTAATATTATTATTAGTCTACACTAATTATGTCTAATCCAATTTATTATGGTAATTAATCCCCTCTTCCTAGTCCATTTATTTAATACCACCATCAATATTCCTTTTCATCTACTAACCTTACCCATTCCCACCAATCATTAATCTATCCTAAATCCCCATTATCCCATCCTAATCTTAATTACCTATTATTTGTGAAATTTAAATTCCCATGACCCCACATAACCACCTACTATGCCTAATCCTAGGCTGTCTTACACCCCTGGTCCCTATTTATCCACCTAATCCCAATTTAACATATCTCTAATCATCATTAGTCCCTAAGAAGGCTTTTAGATTCCTCTAAATCTAGAACCTTATCCAAACCTCCCTCTCCTCTCTAGAAGCCTTCAAGTCTAGAGGATTCCAAGGAATTTTAAATTTCTTGGATAATTTACAACCCTTAGATCTCCTCATCCAACTTTGAATTTCAATACTTTATCTTCCCTCCATAATCTATATAACCAACCTCCATCCTCATTTAGATAAATCTAAGGAGCTCATAACATCTTCATGCAAAAATCAAATTATAAAACTTGTGATGAAGTCATGTCCAACTAATAATTGATCCAATCATCCATTATCCAAATCCAATAGCATGCCATCACTATGTTAAAAATTTGAGTCTACATGCAATCAGTTATCCATTTGAACATCTTGGAAGGAGGTATGAATAAATAAAAAAATTGGTAAGTTTCATATCATTCTAATTTATTTCTAGAATCCTTCCTAGTAAGTAGTTTAAGTTTTGGGTTTTGAATTAGGTAGAATAATTCATATAGATCTCCAAATACTACTACATTTTGGAAATCATGGAGGGATAGGCTCACTCAAAAATTAAAATTTTTTCTTGTTAGTATTGTTTTGGAAATCCTATAGTTATAACCCATGAAGAAAAATCTCAAAATTTTAAATTTCTACATACACAGGTTGCATTCAAGATATTGCACTACTAATTATGACATTGTTCTACGTAGTCATGATATTACCATTATAAGTTATGATATTAATTTAACCATCCCCTTAACCACTAACCATCTAATTGACTACACAATTTTTTATTCTGTGATAATACCATGACTCGTGATTAATGATATTATTGGGTGAGTCATGATTTTACCTATCTTAGTTGTGATATTGGTTAATTCTACTAATGGTTTATTTTTATAGGTCTCCATAGTTAGACAATACCACAACTCTCTTAGATTAAATTTGTCCTTTAAATCATGATATTGTCAATTATAGTTATGATATTGTAGTTTCTACATGTAGCCATAAGATTGTTTGGTATATCTATTGATTATCTTATCATCTAGACCCCTAAGTATATTTATATGTGTTTTTTTGGGATTTTAAGATTTTATGTGTAGGGTATTCCATAAATACATTATCATATGAAACCCAAGTTATAAAATTATAACTTGGTTAGTGGTGGCTTCATCCTGGTAATCATGGTATTGTGAGCGAGATTCATGGTATTATCAGTCTTCACATCATTAATAATAGTTGACCTATGATCTGTTGTGTTTTACTCTGATGGTCTATGTTGTCACAGGGGGTTTTTTCATCATAAAGTATATCATTTAATATTTTAGGGGTTTTTACATTACATCTATATTTGATAAACTATCCCCAATTTTATGCCAAAATTTTGTCCTTGTCTATTTGGTCTATGTGTTTTATAGGGTCAGTAGGGAAGGAGACCAAGAGCAAAAGGAGCCATTTGAGGACCAAACATAATCACATCAGGCCTTATATCTTTCCCCATTTTTTGACAAAACTATAACTATAGGTATTCTTAGACTTAAAATATTATTCTATGGAGTCATGGTATTGTAAGTCCTAGTCGTAACTTTACAAATTTTATCATGACTCCTATTTTGTCTACTATTCATTTATAAATAATACAAATAGATCAAGAATAATAGATTAATTAAGGTTATCTCTATATTTTGTGAATTTGTTATGGATTGTTTCCATTTTCACTAATCGTGTCATCTTGAATCAAATTTGGATGTCATAATAAAACATTGATTTGACAATAATCATCATGTAATAGACATTCTTAGTATCTGAACTATCTATTTCAAATTGAATAGATTTTTATCTTTGTCAAATATAAATCTAGAAGTTTTGTCATTTTTGACAATATCATAGATATCCACTTACTAATATTCATGATTTTGTAGTACCCAATCATCATTTTTTAGTTTATCACAAAATCATAACTTTCAATATATAGTAAATAGTGATATTGTCAGTCCTAGTCACAATATTATCTAGATAATTATGGTTTTGAAGGTAATAATCATATCCATATCTCAGCTACAATACCATAACTTGTAATCAATGGTTTTGTTCCACCTAATCATGACTTTACAGTCTCTAGTTGTGATTTTTATCTGTGCATATTTGATTTTGCACAGAGTAGCAGTTTTACAGAAAGTCATTGAAACTACTAATATTTTTGTTACAAAACCCCTCTCTTTTGAGTGTCAATCAAACTAATATTTTTTGTGCTTGTAAGCCACCCATCAAAGATCCATTTTAACACTCTTAAAATCATTTCTAAATCATTTTAATCAATTTTTTCTTATATATTGTATTTAATCATCTTATTTTATATATCATTTTACTTGTACATTCTTGCATTTGATTCTTGTATATAAATCACACATCATAATTTAATTGGTAAATTATTCTTTTTATTTATTGTATTTTAATTGGGATATGGTTGGTGTGTTCTCTCTCACATCCTTATGACAATTCTGAGGAGATCAAAAATGATCTATAAACCCCTTTTATCTTTCTTTATTTAAGGGGTTGGTGACATGGATTTAGTCACCATGCACCACCCAAACCCCATGTTTTGATGGAGTCTAAATATTATTAGATATATCACTATGGCCTAAGTGTATTTCCCCTTAAAGGGTTCCACAGAGTGAGGGGGGTCTAGCTCTAAGACCCAAGGTAATCAAATAACATCCTACACAGACTTGGGCCCCAATGTATCTTCATGTATATTAGTGATTCATCTACATAGATTGTGTATACCTAAAATATGATCCTTATAACATAATAAGTGTCTCATTATAGGAGTCAGTACCAGCTTTAAAGTAGTCATCATGTATGGGTATAATTGAGAGGGTTCGGTAGATTCTATAATGAGTCACCAACCTACATCATCATTTATGAATCCATTGGATGGTATGGGTATTGAGTTATAAACCCATCAATTTACTAATCATAGGGTGTGGCTTTCTTGTTTGAGTATGTGTCATACTAGACCCATGTTGTTTATTAATTGAGTTAACCTTTACCCCTAAGAAAATCTATATACCTATCTAGGTCATTTTCACAACTTATCTTATATATTATTACATCATCATTCTATCACTTGTAAATACTTATCCCACCATACTTTTTTACATATCCTAATCAACATCCTAACCATCATCCCCATAATATATTATCTCCATCTTATGTATCCTCATCATCATCATCATCCATTTATTATCTTTTATCTTATCCCATACTCTATATTGTCTTCATCCCATCATAGGCTACCATACTAATTCATCATATCCACTCATCATTAAACACATCCCCATCACTATCCTTACCTCATCCTCTTGTATACACTATCCTTGTCATTTTCTTATCCCATCTTAACCTTATCCCATCTTAGTCTAACCATATCATAATTATTCATCATCCCATCCACTCACATACTCTAACCATCATCTTGTATATCACTTCATCTTGAACACCCTTATCATCATCCCCTTGTACATATTGTTTTTCTTTTGTATCATTTTCATTTTCTTATCCCATCTCCCATCTTATCTTCATCCCATCTAAAGTTTATTCAGATCAATTCATCATTAATCATACCATCTTTAGTCATATCTTGTCTTACCCTCTTGTAAATATCTTTGTTCTCTTATACATCCTCCTAGTCATATCTTATGATTAAATCCACCCATTATTAGTCATGCCCACATCACCAACATCTTGTCTTGTACATCCTTACCCTCTTGTATATCATTTTATCTTATATTTTTATTGTAATCATCCCATTATATCCCTTTTTGGCCTATCCCAACTCCCATCTTGTCTTAACCCCCTCTTAGTCAAAACATCTCCACTCATTATCATCATCCTCTTGTCTATATTTTCCTTTCATATCCATTCTATCTTCACCCCATATTTAATATAATCATCCCATCTTATCCTCTCTCATTATTAGTCACACATCTATCACCAAAATCCTATCTTATACATCCTTGATGTCATCCTTTATATATTGTCCTTGCCATACTCTCATCCTAGTCTAACTATATCTATCCATAATTAGTCATACCCCCCATCTACCTAAAAATTCTAATCACATTTTCTATATCCTTGTCCCATCATCATTTTGTACATATCATCCTATACATACTTACCTCATTATCATCCTTACATATTATTATTTGACATATCCCATACCACCTCCCCTCATCACCTTGTTCTAATATCCTCCAAATCTAACCATATCCACATATACTCTTATACATACCTTTATTTTATTATACATCCTATCATCATTATATATATATATATATATATATATATATATATATATATATATATATATATATTTTATATATATATATATATCTTGTTTATATTTTTGTCTCATCAAAACTATCATCTCATCTTTTCCACCCTTATCATCATATTCTTACATATATCATCCTCTTATATCCTTATCCCATACCCCACCTTGTTTTCATCCCATCATCTCCACCCATTGATAAAACCCCCATCATACACATATCTTAATCTCAACCACCTCTTGTCTTAAAATCATAATCACTCCTTTGTCTTTTATATCTTTGCCACATCATTTTATCATCTGGTCATCCTTGTCATCATCCCATAATCCACCTTCATCTTAATTCACATCCCCATTACCTATATCTTGTCTTGTACATTCTTATCTCATCACTTGTACATATATTTGTTCTATTATAAATCCTTTTATACCTTCTTATCATTATAACCACTCATCATTAGTCACAACCCCATCACTAATATCTCATCTTATATATCCTAGTCATCATCCCATTGTCCATATTGTCTTAATCTCCTTCCTAGTCCAATCATATCCACCCATCATTAGTAATCACCCAATAAATTTTATATCCTACTAATCATCCTATCTTTTCCCTTTGTACATATTTTTTTTCTGTTATTCACATCCTATCTTAGACCAATGCATCATTAATCATACTCCATCACTCACATATCCAAATCACCTCAAGTCCTCTACACCTTGTCCCAATACTACTTTGTATATCCTATCCTTTTGTACATATCATTTCATATGTATGACACCATACTCTTATTTCCTTTAGCCTATCCTATCTCCCATCTTGTCCTTATCCCCTTCATCATTGATCATATCCACTCATCATTGATCATTACCTCATCACTAACATATCCTAGTCATCATCTTGTATACTCTTATCTTACCCTCTTATAAATATTTTTCTTCTCTTTTAAATCCTAATAGTTATATCTTATCCTAATTACACTTATCATTCATCATCCCCCTAACATATCATAATCACATCTCATCATCAATATCCTATCCTAGGTCCACTCTATTCCTCATCATTTTTATTGACCTTTCCTTCATTACACATCACATATTCATCCCATCTTAAAAAAATTTAGTTAAAGGTCTTGAGCTAATCTTATTTTTATTCATTCACTTCATATTATCATTTTAGTTCACTATCATTCATCATTTGATCATATCTCATACCTATTCAATATCTTATTAGCCTCTTATCACTTTGTCAGTTTCAATCTAGTAAACCCATAATCATCAATATAATCTCTATCATCCTTTCCTACTCATAAATATCACCTATCATATCATCCTCTTACTAGTTTTAATCTAGGTACCCATTAAACCCCAAATCATTTTTGATAGCTTGAAAATAAGGCATTATTTATAGGTCAATAACACCTATTATACTATTGGTTTTAAATCTAATCCTAGTCTTTAATCCATTCATCCATCATCACCTAATCATATTAGCTCAGTCCTTTCAACCTATTTTGTTCAAGAATATCATCCAATCCTTATCCTACCTCTATCATCCATCACTCCTCAGCCATCACCATGTAATAAGACCCCACTTTTATCAGATAATACATAGTTTTCCACAAGGATGAGAACCTTTTGAGGTTTATTGTGATGGGTGTTTCACTTCCTAAAGTTAGTGATCCCATTCAACTCATTTCACCCCCCATCCAAGCCCCTTCATGTGAATCCCATGCTAATCCTCCATCCACTAGTCATAGTCCACCTTCTACCCATTCCTATACTAGTAAAGGGAATCCCATATTGGCCACTATTCCATCCACTTAATCATGTCAATAACCAACCTATAAGTTTAAAATTGAAGTGGGTCCTTATACTCCCTTTATTGTGTCCTTAGAAGCCCTTTTTAAATAACTAATCACTACCAAAATGATGGTCTATCCACCTATATGACATATTGATCCTATTAAACCTAATCCTTCTTGGTATAAAGATAACCAATACTATCTATATCACCAAACCTAGGGGCATACCATTAATCAATGTTGACGTTTTCAAGACCATGTCCAAGACCTCATCAACCATGGTGACATCATAATTGAGGAAGAACCAAATGAATCTACATCCATAGGTCAATAAAAAAAGGAAGATTTAATTCCTAATAAATCCCTTCCCCTTCCAAGACAAGGACAAAACACCATGCCCCTCCTCAATGATCCCCCCATATTTGACAAACCCTCCATTGAAGATGAGTTTCTTCCCCATAATCCTATTCCTTCCATATCTCATGACTCCTTTTATGGGCCTATCATCCATCCATCATCTCCATATCCAATATCACATCAAACACCCCTTATTAAGAGGTCATTTACTGATAATAAATATTCTACTAGTAGTATTTCATTGAAGTTTACGTCAAAGTTAGCATCAAAAGTGTTATGTTCATCAAGATCATGTTGAAAATGACTATTTGAACTAGATTCCTCATCAAAAACATCTTTTCTCATTAATTTTTACAATGCCTATCTTCTTGAGAATGCCTCTTATCTAGGTACCTCCAATCCATCACAAAGCATACCTTTAGACCCCAATTAGAATGATGAAAGAATAATATAATTAATACAAGATCTATCTATCAAAGATAATAAGGGTTAATCTGATCCTCCTTTAGATGTGTATACTACAACTAGTCCTCAAGATCCTTTTGTTGATCTTGAGGAGATTATCTCTAATGTCGAAACTAGGTCTCTTAGGAACCCCTATGAAGACCATGCTCCCCCATCACCCCTAATTGACCTCATCATACTATATCCACCTATTCATCCATCATACACCCCTCTCTTCCCATCAATGATCATCTAATCACCTTCCCCCATAAGGATGAATAGGACCAAACATCATTGGAACCCTCCTTGAGTTATATAATGTGTGACACAAATCTAAAGGTCCAAAACCATAGTCAAAAATTAAATCATAATAATAAAATTATATTTGATCCCATAAGTCAAAATCAATAAAATTAAAATCATCAACCTAATCCAAAAGCATCCCTCCCTAGGGAATCCCAAAATTAGGCACTAGGGGCATATCAAAATCAAAATAATATTTCAAGTCATAAATTAATCTCCATTAGTGAAGCCCAAAATAAAAGACCAAGAGACTATCAAAATCAATTAGAAAGTCAAAATAATTTCCAAATAATGGCCAATCATCCATTAAATAATTAGATCAAAGATGAATGACAACTTCAAAGTGTCTTAGATCTCCTTCAGTCTTTTATCACATTGTACCAATCAAATGAAGAATGTCCAACATCTCTAATGATGTATGCAACTACTAGTCCTAATATTATAACAATCATCACAACATCATATCATGAACCCATAAACCCATCAAGTCCTATTATCCATTTAAGTCCCATACATATCTATCAGGATCTAATTGAATCTATACCTCATATTACCCTCCCAGGCAACATTGTCTTTCCTAGGAGTGATGAAGACACATTGTCTAGATATCTTGAGGGGTCTCTATCAAGTGTCAATGAAGGTCACACAGATCTTAATACATATAATAAAAATGACATGATCCTAACATCACATATCCCTAGAATAGGTACTAGCTAGATATCAACACAATGCTTTCATTCCTACATCTCACCCTTCTCTAATAAAACATGCCTAATAAATTCAAAAATCATATAAAGTAAAAAAAAATCATTCATCCAATGGTGAAAACCAATATTCTAGTGCTTGGCCAAATACCATGATGAAAAAATGTTTTTGGTGTCATGGTAAAATAACTAATTATCTAAATTATTCCTCAACACTTAGGGGTAAAATCCATTTATCTCTTGTCTATCACCCATCATGCCATCCTTTGGTCCATTATTCCTACCCATTGTTTGAAATCATATCATGCATCCTATCTATCATTATTTATTTTTGTGACCTTTTTAAGGAAGTGAAAGGTGTCTTGAGACATGTTTTCCCTCATCTTAGCATATCCTCCAATGAACACTTAGGTCAATAGACATCTAGTTATTTCATGATGTGGTCATTGGTTCATCCTAGTCCCTTCATCCTTGGCCTTCATCCCCTTTTTTTGTCTCACCCTCATCCTCATATAACTCATCCATCATTCCATCCATCTTTGTCCTCATTGATAGGATTGGTATTCCCTTTTATAGTAACCCCATTTATATAGTGTACATATAAATTTCAAAAAATCCCTAAAAGAATTGAAATATGTCAAAAACACTTAAAATCTAAAAAATCCATAAATATTCAATGGTGTCTTGTCATATCCTAAATCCACTAATCATATCAATCTCTATTCCTCTCATATAATCCCATTCATCATCCTAGAACACTATGTTTGGCATTGAAACCACATTGGAGTGGTCACCCATCCCACCATATCTTCATCATCTTTTTGGACAAGAATTATTGACATACATAGCATTGTAAAAGAATTTAATCTAGCACCCTTCATTTCCCTATCAATTCCTCTTCATATCTAGCACACATCCAATCCCTATTTGATAATATAAATGGTATATTATCCCATCAACTCTCTATCAAATCCTCTTCATACCTATCACCCATCTAATCACTCTTTTCTAGTATGAAAGGCATTTGATCCCATCATTTCCTAATTTCCTTAATAAATTGAAATATTTTAGGGACTTAGTTATTGGTAGTCCTTAGTCATTACTTTTCTCAATCACCTTCCCTGGCCACTTTTTTATTCAATTTCAAGACCACATACACATTCAAAGACCTTATCACATCATCCATCCTTATATCCTAAACTAGGGGAAATAGGTTAAATCCATATCCACATATATATCATAGTCCTAGTCCTAATCATGATCATCCTATCCAAATCCAAGCCCCTTGATCTAGGCAATAATTCAAGTGACAATTCAGGTGACGGTTCTACTCCAATTGATGATGGAACTTCTAGGAGCCATAACTTTTACACCATATCTTTGATTGAATCCCTGTTTAAAATGTTGGAAAGCTAATAATAAGGAGAATGTGGTGAGATGATATTGAGATCCACTCAATGGTTTTTGACCCCCAAAAAAATAATATAAGTTCCCAAAATTTCAATTTTAGTAGTGCAGTCTAAAACTAGTAATTTCTCAAATTTTATATTGTTGTAAATCATGTAAGTCAAACCACTTAATCTCCCTTGAGATTGGTGATCTTCCACAACCTCCTCCTACCTTAAAAATGTGTATAAATGAATATTTAACCCAAAATGGAAATCAAACATTTCTTCTTAGAGATAAGCATATGGTTGTATTATAATCTTGAGTATTAAAACATATATTCTCTGAGAAATCATTATTACTATGTTATTTTCATGTTCTTAAAATATCTATCAATCAAAACTTCTATGTTTTGGATCAATGGTATAACATCAGTTTGTTTTGAGAGTGTATGATCCTGAGGATGAGGTCAGGCTACAAGAAGCTTGGGTGGAAAACAATAGAGCTTCTAAACTATCCACCTATTCACTCTAAATGACTTCAAATGGTAGATGACACTGAGACATATGATCCCTTTAAGGAAATGGTGAATGAATCCCTATAATGGTAACAAGTCTATATATTTCTATAATTTTCCCAAATTCTCTAATAAATCATGATGGGAAATTTTGGCTCCTCATCTACACTTCCTAACTCCTCATCCATGGAACATCCTTTCAGTGCCCAAGCACCCTTCAAGGTTTAGGTGAATTTTGATATCATTAAATTTGAAGGCAAAATCAATGTTGATTCAGTAGAAAATTGGTTGGTTCAATTGTCTTCCTATGTTTTTATAAATAACTTCACTGATGGAGAAAAGATCATTTTTGCTCTTTTGAAAGCATCATTGCCCATGAAAAATTGGTGGGAAGTGTATAAAAAGAGGTTTAGTATAGATTAAATTGGACTTGAGGTGGAACCTACCTAGGATGATTTCATGGAAGCAGTAAAGGAAGAATACTATCCCATTGGAACATATGATGATCTATACATACAATGGTAACAACTTCACCAAGCAATCTATTCAAGATTACACTAACATTTTTCATTCTCTATTTATGAGATTGGGCATCCAAGAAAGTGAGAAACATAATACTCTAAAATATTATGGTGGACTACAATGGTACATGTGGGGAGAAATGGAACTCTTCAATTTGGAAACCCTCAATGAGGCATACAAGTTCATAGTGAAGATTGAGCAAAAGAATGTAAGAAAGAATACAAAGAATTAGCCATCAAAATGGAAAAGTGACAAGGAAGGTCAAACACAAGGCCAAAATTAGAAGAAAAAGGAGTTTCAAGATAAGAAACCAAAAAAGGGAAAGACTATAAAATGGTGTGATTACCAAAAAACTAGAACTCACTCCAAAAAAGAATGTCAAGACATCAAGTCATTACTTTTTGAGTTACAATACTCAACATCTACTACTTTATCTCATAAATAACCTAAAGTCAAAAAATATTAAGAAGAGATTATAGATGCTAATCTTGATACCATCATTGATTCATCACATACCCATAAGGAAAGGCTAGATGACAAGGAAAGGTTGTTTCACTCTAAATTATAGGTAAAAGGCAAGCCTCTGCATTTCATTTTTGATAGTGGGAGTCAAAAGAATTTAATCTCTACTAAAGTTGTGAAAATATTAATTCTATACATGAAGCCTCACCCAAAGCCATATAGTATTGGATTGTTGATCCCAAGGAGAGACCTCCATGTCACCCATTAGTGTCTTCTTTCATATGTAATAAAACCTTTCTAAGATGAAGTCTTATGTGATGTGGTCAATCTAGATATTTTTGATGTACTCCTTGGTTAGTCATTCATGTATGATTAACATGGCATATATGAATCATGAACTTGAAGAATCACCCTCACTCTTTAAACATGATGCTATAAGGTACCATAGGTACCACCCCCCACAGCTATCTCCTTGATTAGTGCCAAGCAATGTGAGAGATTGGTGGAGAAGACAAAGTAATTCATTCTCATGGAGGTCAAACCATAGAAATCCAAGAAGTCTAATTTTTTAGTCCTAACTACACAATTGTTTCTATGCAAAATTGCTTTCTATATTCAAAGAAGAAATAAGAAACTGAAATAAATGGTTAAGGCTAGAAGTACCTGATAAAGTCGAGCGCACCAAAATCAGACGTTGGAAGATTCTCCTCTTTGGCTGTGGAGGAATGACACCTGCGAAGAAAAGAGACTAAAACACGGAAAGATGTTAGTCAAAGATATGGTGGGTTGTCAGGTGAACGCCTGATCCTAGAAGTATGAAGACTCCCTAGAAGGATATCAACCCACTGATAAAAAAGTAGAATATTGGACGAAAGTAGATTAAAATGATAGAAATAAATGACAAAAAATAAAAATGCATACCTGATAAGCGGCACTATTCTGCACAGTCTCTGGCGTCGGTCTCTGTGGTGCCGGCGTCGGTCTGGGAAGGTGCCGACGTCGGTTGAAGTACCGTCGTCGATCGGGGAAGTGACCGGCGTCAGTCGGGGCAGGTTTTGGACAGAGTCTGGGTGAGTTACAGAAGGTCTTGACAGGGTCGGGACAAGGTTTTAGACAGAGTAAGGTCAAGTTTTTGGTCGAGTCTGGGGGTTTGAAGCTTCGGGATGACAGAAATAGTGCACGAAGAATAATCAAGAAGAAAATGAAAATAAACACAAAAAATACTTACCTGTCAGAAGCCGTGATGAAAGTCATAGTGGAAGTTGCCTGTGCAGTGCCGAAAAAATGAACACTGGAGTTGGTGGATGCTGGAATTCGGACGCTGGAGATCAGAGAGCCCGATTGATTGATCGGGGTCATTCTAATGAAGGCTCGGGGACGGTTTCGAGAGACGGTTCAATAACCGTTTCGGGAAACCGATCGGGAACTGAATGGTAACTGATAACGGATAACGGGATGGTGACCGACATCAGCAAGATTGCCGACGTTGGCCGATAAGTGACTGACATCAGTGACATCGGCCAGGAAAAGACCATCATCGGCAAATGCACAATGAGGACAGAGTCTAGCTTTTAGTTCTCTGCTCATTGTTACATGCTGCCAGGGTCAAGGTTGGTGGAACAAGTGATCGACAAGGGTTAAATAGGTGAAGAATAATAAGATGGGGAATGACCAGGGGAGTCGACACGATTTCGGTGTCTACATTTGCCCCTTTTTGTCTTGTTGGTTGTTCTGATGAACTGCAAGACAAAAATAGGAGTGATTGCCCCAGGTGAGGGATAAGGTTGATTTCGTCTTGTTGGTTGTTCGAATGAACTGCAAGACAAAAATAGGAAGCGGATAGGTTGCCCCGATTATGGATAAGGTATTCCCCCTCAAAGCAGGAGTCGAGGGAAGAGAACCGAGAATCGGGTGCTGATTTGACAAAGAGTGGATGAAAAAGGGGTGAGGGTGAACGCTGCAAAAGTCATGATTGCACGCATACCACTGCACGAGATGGTCAGGTCAAAAGTGTCGCAGGTCAAGGGTCGAGGAGTGCCAAAATTGAAATAACCGGGCCCCAGCATTTAGTCGTCTGCTGATCAGGTCACTCAATCTAAGCTGAAGCTCCAAATGGTCATCATGTTCCAGGTATCCTGGGCTCAGGAAGTGCTCCTAGAAACACGAAAAAGCCACAAGTAGGGCGGATCAACTAGTTTGCGATCCTATACTTGTGAGGGTCTAAAAAGGTCTGCACATAATTCTGCTAACCAGTCATGAGGTAGCATACATGCAAAAACAACCAAGGCAACAGTGTCTTGGAAGTAGTCGAGGTCAGAGGAGATAGGCATGATCTCCAATGGTTGGTGGTCGAGGGGAGGAATGGACGAAAGGATGTGGCTGAGCTAACCCCAGAAGACCCCATGTCAATTGAGTACTGCCTACATAGCCCTGGTGATAGGGCCTCAGGCCAATGTAGTTCTCCCTAGAAGGGAGGGAGGGTCAAAGGGATAAAATGGGTCGTGGTCAAGGACAAGGTTATGGTTAAAAGAAGGAAAGAAGGTTTGTCCATCAGAGAGATGAACAAACGAGAATGGTCGAGCTAACCTCAGAAGACCCCATGTCAACTGAGTGCTGCCTACATAGCCCTGGTGATAGGGCCTCAGACCAATGTAGTTTAGATAAAGGGTCCAAGTGGTAGACAGGTGGTTAAAATGGTTGATAGATTGGTCGTGGTTATGATGAAATGATGACGAAAAAAGATGTTGCAGCCTTTTCCAAATGGTGTATTCTGCAACATTGGTTGAGGGGTTTTTCATCCCTAGCAATATTCCATATTCGTGATGGATGTATGCTAAAAATGAATTGAGGTTTATTTACGCTTCAGCAAGTATTGGTTTATGCTGAACATAAATTGTGGCGGGTCGATAGTTTCTATGTGTATTGGTGTCCATAGAAACTAGGATGAATAGGCTAGGTCATGTTGATGGTCTGAAAAGAGAGTTGAGTTGAGTCGATTGACAAGTGATGAAGGTGAATGTGACCAAAGTGTAGAAGAAGTGAAAAGCATATTGCTCTTTCATTGACAAGGACCAAAAAGATAGCATAGATAGGGGTTATGAGAACCAAGAGCCCCATTCATGCGTGACGTCGTTGACCGTGGATATGTTAGAGCGGTAATCGAATCACTTCGATATTAAAGTGAGCTCGAAGTCCCTTGAGTGGGTGATAGGAGGAGGAAGAAGGGTAACCCATTTTAAGAGCAAAGATAACGATGCCCCTTTTTATAGGAGACCCTGAGACAACTATAAGTCAAGTCCATGACTTTTTTTTTTTTTTTTTTTTAGCGCAGACTGATCAATGCGGGAAGCCTGCATAGAGATGTCATTTGTTTGGTGGTCAGATTGTGAAGCTGATCAATGTGGGAAGCTTCTAAAATAGTGCTATTTATTGCCAGATTAGTCATAGCCATCCTTTGAGGGAGTGGTCTAGATTTTTGTTTAATAAAAGGGCTTTTGAATAGCTGTCCTTCGAGGGAGCAGTCTATTAATTATAGTAATGATAGTACAGCTGTCCTTCGAGGGAGCAGTCTGCTTTTTGATTTTGATATTGATATAGTGACCATGGATATTGTGACATCTTGATTTGTTTTGATAGAAATGTGAGTCGTGGACAAGATTATAGAAGGTCAAGGGCTCCCTTTTATGAGGACAAAGCATCCATACCGCATAAAAGGGTTATAGGAATTGTTAAGAGGAATAGGGTTGAAGGGAGGTAGGATTAAGAGGACGGGGATTGCTCAAGGGATGAGCTCAAGTTAAGTGTCAAGTGGATGAGTACTTGACTAGCAGTAGAATGGTCGCAGATGCAATGCATTAAGAGGCTCAGGTTCTGGGCGTCCATCAAGAGAAGACAGACGATAAGTCCCTGATCCATACTTGTGCATGATAATAAAAGGTCCGAGCCAATTAAGAGCAAACTTGCCTCGTTTACTTCACTCCATATTGGTCACGTGTTGATTCTCTTAGAGGACGAGGTCTCCGATGTTGAAATCTCGTTCTCACAGATTTTTGTCATAGGTGCGTTTGATGCGATGTTGATAGAAATGGAGATGATTAAGGGCAGCAAGATGGCATTCATCAAGTAACTCAAGTTGAGCTAAGCGATCTTGACGAAAGTCATCGTTGGAAATGATATCATGTAGAGAAATGCAGAGAGACGGGATTTGTACTTCGAGAGGTAAGACAGCCTCTGTTCCGTACACGAGAGAAAAAGGGGTAGCACCCGTAGAGGTTCGGATGCTAGTGCGGTTGGCCCATAAAGCGAAGGGAATGTGAATGTGCCAATCCCTGCCTGTGTCACTGACCACTTTCATGAGAATTTTGGTGAGAATTTTGTTGGAAGCCTTGGCCTGCCCATTTGCTTGTGGGTAGTAAGGCGAAGAGAAACTGAGTTTGATGCCGAAGGAGTCGCATAACTTTTGGACAGTTTTGTTTTTAAAGGACTTGCCATTATCGGTGATGATTTTATGAGGGACACTAAAATGACAGATGATGTGGGTGTTGATGAAGTCGACGATCTTATCGGCTTTTGTGGAGACGAGAGGAATGGCTTCCACCCACTTGGTGAAATATTCAGTGGCTGTGATGATGGATTGATGACAAAGAGATGAATGAGGATTAATCTCACCGATGAGATCTAAACCCCATTGAGAAAAAGGCCAAAAATCTTGAGCAATTTGTAAGGCATGACTGGGGAGATGAAGCAAGTTAGAGTGCTGCTGACACTTGATGCAACACCGAACATAGTCACTACAGTCTTGATGAAGGGTAGGCCAATAATAGCCCAAATGAAGGATGCGCTTGGCAACCGAATTCCCACTGAAATGTCCACCACAAATCCCATCGTGGACTTGTTGAATGGCTTGAGATGCTTCAGTGGAGGTGAGACAGCGAAGAAGGAGGCCGTCAAAGCCTCGCTTATAGAGAAGACCCCCTAGCATGGTATAGCGAGCGGTACGCTTGATAAAAGCTCATCGTGCATTACTAGAGAGGTTGGGCAGAATGATAGAGAAAGATAAGAAGTCTACAAGTTGCTTATACCAAGCATCTTGTGGACTAGGGTCTATAGTGTTGACATGATGAATGTGAGGAGAGATATATGAAGGCAACGGCACACGACGCACCGTGACAAAAAGTCTAGATGCAGATGAGGGAGATGGGATATGTGAAGCAAGAGAAGCCATGGTGTCAGCAAACTTATTCGTGGATCGAGGAATAGTCTGCAGGAGGAAATGGTCAAAAGATGCAAGGAGAAAGTCGACACGGTTTTTGTACCTTTGCAAAATTTCATTTTTACAGAGGTATGAACCGTTGACCTGATTGACGACGAGCTGCGAGTCGCCGAAGATGTTGATGGACTTGATGCTGAGAGAGAGGGCGGTCTGGAGTCCCAAAATTAAGGCCTCATATTTGGCCATATTATTGGTACAATCAAAATCGAGTTTAAAAGACAGAGGCATGGGCTCTCCTTTGAGTGGAATGAGAATAACCCTAGCACCCCCACCTAGTTGACATTTGGAACCGTCAAAGAACATAGTCATCTGATAAGTGGTGTCATCGGAGGAAAGCACACTGATAGACTCATCAGGGAATTCACACTGTGAAGGTTGATTGTCAGGAAGAGGGGCATCTACTAGTTGATCAGCGATGGTTTGCCCCTTGATAGATTTCTGCTGGATGAATTTGAGATCGAACTCAGCAAGCAGCATGAGCCACCGAGCCATATGTTGATTCTGATATGGCTTGGAGTGCATATACTTGAGAGGGTCGGTGTGGGTGATGACAAAGGTTTTGTGACTGAGAAGATAGTGGCAAAGCTTAGTAGCAGCAAAGACTAACGCCAAATAGAGTTTCTCGATATGGGTATACTGAGTTTCATAGTCGACCAGTGTTCAGCTGATGTAATAAACGACTTACTCACGGTGATGCTCGTCTCGGTGCGCGATCATGGCACCTAATGAATGGTGAGTGGCTAAGATATAAAGGTAGAAGGGTTGGTCATCTTTAGGTGGAATGAGGACTGGTGGAGAGACCAGATAGCATTTTAAGGCTTCAAAAGCCTCTTGACAGTTCTTATCCCATGTAAAAATGACGTGCTTTTTAAGGAGATGATGAAAAGGTTGACAGCGGTCTGAAAGCTGCGAGATGAAGCGACGAATGGACTGGAGCTTGCCTTGCAAACTGCGAAGCTGCTTGAGATTAGTCGGGGGAGGCCTTTTGAGGATAGCGCAGATCTTGGCGAGATCTATCTCAATGCCACGGAAGGAAATAATGAAGCTGAGAAGCTTGCCAGAGAGGACCCCAAAAACACATTTCTTGGGGTTAAGATGAACATGGTACTAAAGAAGACGAGAAAAGATGATTCTGAGAATGGTCAGATGGTCGCGGCGAAGCTTGGACTTGCCGAGCAGGTCATCCACATAGTCTTCCATGATTTTGTGGAGGAGATCGTGGAAAATGTAGGTCATGGCACGCTGATAAGTGGCACCTGCATTTTTCAAGCTGAAAGGCATGACTCGATAGCAGAAAGTCCCCCATGGGGTGATGAAAGTAGTCTTGTGCTGATCTTCTGGAGCGATCAGGATTTGATTGTATCCTGAAAACCCGTCCATAAGAGATAGCATCTCATGGCCGGCCGTAAGATCAACAAGCTGGTCGATGTTAGGAAGAGGAAAGTCATCTTTGGGACAGGCTAGGTTGAGGTCATGATAGTCTGTGCAGATTCGAATCCCCCCAGTTGCCTTGGTGACTGGGACGATGTTAGAGACCCACTGTGGATAGTCGATGGGCTGGATGAAGGAGACAGAAAGGAGGCGCTGAAGCTCTTCTTTGACAAGGAGGGCAACACAGGGATGCATCTTTCGAAGCTTTTGCCTAGCAGGCTTAGCCTCTGGTTTGGTGACAATGTTATGGGTAACGATGGTGGGGTCGATGCCAAGCATATCACTGTAAGTCCAGGCAAAGACTTTGCTATGGTCGTAGAGGAAATGGGTATAGTCAAGCTGCTCCTGAGCGTCTAAAGATTGGCCAATCTTTAAGACATGAGGAACATCAGAAGAAGGAAGGTTGATGTTAATGGTTGATTCATTTAACATAACTTGGGTCTCAGAAGGGAGGGAGCACTGGATGAAAGAATCGTCAGCGCCCATGTAAGAAAGAATGGCATCATCATCAATGCAATGAACAGTGTGGATGGTTGCTGACTCATCTTCGATCATGCTAGGAAGAATGAGAGGGAGAGATTTGGACACCCCATTGAGCTGATAAGTCAAGGGGTCTAGGCGGATGGTGTTTATGGAAAAAAAAACTAGGAGGAATGGAAACCACTGACTCCATAGGTGAAGGTGGTGAAACAGGCGAGTGTGAAGGAAATTGGTCAAGGATTGGTTCAGGACAAAGGTCTAAAGGGTCTTGAGTGGGGTCGTGATATCCCAAACCATACCGTTTCTTGGTGTCGTCATCATTGAGTGGTTGGATAGGCTGATGGGAGCCCTGCTTATAGCGTCTAAAACCAAAACCCTTCCATGCACACCTGTAAAGGTAAGTGTGTGCAAAGGCAGGGTTGCCAAGAAATAAGAAATCTGATGTGAAAGGTTGAGGTGAAGAGAGAGGATTACCGTCAAGAGGAGCTTGATTAAGCCCCCCATAGACAAGGTTGGTGCGAAGGTGAGGGGGACCATAAGGTATGATCATCCCTATCCGATGGTCATAGCTGGGGCTGTGATGAAGGCGTCCATACTCTTGTGGAGTTTGGAACATGTCTAAAGCCAGCAAGCGATATTCTCCCAATGAAAGTCTTTGGAAGACGTCTTCCATGGGGTCTGTGGTTGTCGCTTGAAGGGGAGGTGTAAGGGCGACCGCCTGTTGCGAACTAGTCAAAACTTCCACAGATGGAGGTAGTGCCAGGGTTGACAGCTTGATAGGAATGAGGACATCATTTGGACGGTAGGTGGTGTTGCATGTTTTGAAGGGCGAAGGGTCAGCAGGAATGGTGTGGACTTGTCCGTCATGCTCAAACTTCACACAATGGTGCAGGGTGGAGGGGACACAGGACATGGCACGGATCTAGGGTCGGCCCAGCAAGATGTTGTATTAGAACTCTCCTTCGATGATGTAGAAGAGCTCCAGGACTATGCGTGGACCAACGCGAATATGAAAGATGACTGTGCCAATGGTCGTGGCAGTAGTGTCATTGAAAGAGCGGAAGATTGCGTCAGTTTTAGAGACGCAATTCTTGGGAAGAGCCAACTGATCAAAGGCATGGGTGGAGATGATGTTGATGCTAGTGCCCCCATCGATTATAACGCGTTTAATGCATGTCTGATCGATATAGGTAGTGATGAAGAGGGCGGCGTCCTGATCTTCCGTGTTAGATGAGGGAATCTCAGAATCGCTGAATGTAATGGAGGCGATAGGGGCTAAGGAGTGGACAAGGGCAACAAGTGGCTGGGGATCCTCGGGTTGGACCTCCACTGCCTGTAGGGCTTGGATGAGAGCCTGACGATGTTGGGGTGAGGTTTGGATAAGATCGTAGAGGGACATCTTCACAGGCGTCTGGTGAAGCTGTTTCAACATGGAATCGTGGATTGGTCTAGAAGAAGAAGAAGAGGAGGGTTGAGGCGCGCCAAGGATAGAAATTTTAGGCTTAGGCGGTTGAGGTGGATTGACAAAAGGGTAGGTCCAAGGAATGGTGGCTTTTTCTTTTGCCTTGTCCTTCTGTGACCTAGTGGTGATGTGAATGGCATTGATTTCAAAGATGGGAGGTGAAGATGATGAAGGGGTTGTAACCGGTTGATGAGATGTGGATGGATTTGAAGAGGTAGAAGGTTTATGAGAAGGAGTCAGGGGGCGATCAAAAGTGTCCTCAAAGAGAAGAGTGTCTTTCTCCAGATAACGGCGAATGACAGCCTTGAGGGCACAGCAAGTCTCGGTGTCATGTCCTGGTGTATGATGATATAAACAAATCTTCGTGTCGTCAAACCAGGAGGGTTTAGACCCGAGAGGTTGGAAAGGCTTGATGGGTGGAAGAGTTATGCTAGAAGTTTGCAAAATTTGTTGCAAGATTAAAGAGTATGAACCCACTAAAGGATCCGTGCTCATTGATGTATGCGATGTCGGTGACTTTTGCTTGGGTGAAGTTGGAGGGGGTTTTCATACCACCTTCTGGGTTGATGGTGTGATGACAGGCTGAGACGGTACACTCTTCATGAGAGGTATCACCCTTTTGGGAGAGGGTAGGCTAGTGGTCGGCAAAGGAAGCAAAGGAGGCAATCGGTTTTGATTAAAGGTTGGAGTGGGAAGGATTCTGGTTAGGGTTGAAGGATGTGGGCCCAAAATGGAGGGCAATGGTGATGGAAGAGGAGGCATTCGCCTCTGTGGTTTGGCAGTCTTTTGTGATTTAGGTTGAAGACTACTATTAGTTGAAGTTTGGTTTAAGTCCACCTTCACTTGTGGATGAGTGAGGTTGGAGACGGGGCGAACGCCAAGCAATTTGAAAGGTTTAGGCGGAGTAGATGAGGGTTTTGGTTTTGATGAGGTTGATGGAGATGTAGATGGTCTAGAGGCAGAAATCTGATTTTAGTTGATAGTCTTAGGAGGTTCTGCCATGGGAAGATTAGTAGCATGAGATGAGAGGGCCCGGGCTTGTTGAAGGGCTGTGAGACGGTCCCACAATCCCTAATGTTCCACTTTCCTAGAAGGGAGAAGTTCGAGTCTCTCCACTAGTCGGGAAAATGGCTGAGAAGATGCGGGATGAAGTTTGGGCTCTTGAGAAGACATCGACGGTTGTGGGACTGAAGGTGAGACGGGTGTAGTAGTCCCAGGCCCAAAGCATGGTGAAGTCATAACAGGTTCATGTTTGGTTGGAGACGAAGGAGAGATAGGTTCTTCCCTGGGTGGAGAAGAAACTGGAGAATGAAGCTCCTCAAGCGGGTAAAGGGCAGGGATGATAGTGCCCTCCACTTGTGGTCGAGGAGTAGGAAAGGTTGGGTCTTCCATGGGCAGCAAGAAGGAAGATGGTGAAACTGGCGGTGCTGGTAAGGTTGAGGCGTCCTCCAAAATGAGAGAAGTTGAGGGAGAACTAGCCGGTGAAAGAGGTTCGTCTATATGTGATGGACTGATGGATGAACTCACCTCTTGGGGTTGGTTAGAAATGAGGGGCGAGACCGTATTGACTGTTCGAATATTATGTTAATGGGTATTGTCAGTCAAGGTCTGGACGTTGTTTTGGGTTGGTGGATGATTGGGAAATGGTTGTTTAAAAATATCAATACCTTGATTAGGAGGGGCATTAGGATTGTCGAGGATGAGGTCACCCTTTTCCAACATGTCTTGGACTATGTTTTTAAGGGTTTTACAGTTGCTCGTGTCATGACCTTTAACACGGTGGTAGTTACAGAAGTCATTTTCCCTATACCACGCAGGGATGGCACGTGAGGGATCAAATTGTGGTGGAGGTCAGATCTGAGGGAGATTGATGGCCCCTTGTTTGACGAGTTTTTCCAGCACAGACGCGTATGATTCTCCAAGTGGAGTAAACTATCGCTGTATGTATCTCTGCTGAAATTGACGAGTGGCGCTCATAGATGTGGATGGTTCAAATTGATTAGTTGAAGGTGAAGAGGAAGAAGATCTAACAACCACAGCATTTGCTGAAGCTTTAGATTTAGAATTGGACGAGGAAGGCTTAGAAGAGGGGTCATTGGTTTTGGAGTTGGGATTCTTACTCTGTAACTTGACTTTATTCTCCTCAATGGCACGTAACTCAAGTTTACGAGCCATCGTGAAGGCTTCGTCAAAAGTGCGGAAGGTTTGAACCCTCAAGGTAGAAGAAATATGTTTAGCGCAGGCTTGAGAGAAAAGTTCAATAAGCTCAGGCTGGGGTAAGGAAAATGAAAGTTGATTGATAAGGCCCCTCCACCGAGCGAGAAAATCAACAATGGATTCATCCTCGAACTGGCGGATAGAATAGAGGTCTGTGATGGAGACCTTCTTGGTGATATTGATGGAGAAATGATCGAGGAAGAGTTGGGCCAGCTGAGTGAACATGAAGATGGAATGGCTGGGAAGAGAGCTGTACCAATCAAGTGCAACACCTGAGAGAGACATGGGAAACGTGCGTAAGAGTAACGCATCGTCATGGGCGATAAGGTAACAGGCGTGTCTGAATGCCCGTAAATGTTGTTGTGGGTCTTCCTTGCTCTGGAAACAAGAAAACTTAGGAAGTTCCCACTGGCTGGGATATGGTCTGATGGGGACAGAAGGATGGATGGGCTCGTTGCAGATTTGTTCGTACGAGAGAGTATTGCGCGAGCCGGTAACGGAGGTCTCTAGGTTGGACATTTTATCCATCAGCATCTTGATAATATCTACTGACGGATTGGTGAGTGGAGCACCTCCTAGATTGTAAGGCGCTTGAAAGAGGCTGGAAGAGGTATACGACGTAGTCGGTTGTACCAATAAGGGCGCAACGTACGGATGACTAGTCGTAGGGACAGAAGAAGTGACTAAGGATGGTTGGATGGAAGACATGGCTAGGTTTGATGTGGTCATGGGAGGTTGACTAGAGGTAACATGGGCCAATGGATGGGTAGCCACCCTAGTGTTGATAGGAGTAAGGGTAGGCGAAATGGAGACGACCAAGTTTTGAAAGGGGGTAGAAAGTGGTTGAGTGGGTTGAGATTGATTGGGGGCCGAAACCCCGGTGAAAGTGGGCCCAACGATGGAAGGAGAAGCCACACTTGGATGGTTGGTAAAAGGTTGGTCATTGTTTGAGGTAACAACCTAGGTATCTAAGGGTTGGACTACGGACGCCATTGATACGGCCGCAGTTTCGAGGAGAGAAGTCGGCATTCCATACATTGGATTGCCCGAGGAGTCTTGCGTTCGGCTATTCGCGAGATAGTATTGCAAGGCTGCGGTATTGAGGTCCAAGAATCGTGCAAAATCTTGGTCCCCTTCTGGGATAATAGGCATTTGGGTCGGAGATGGTCTGGTAGGAGTTCTTTCAGTTTCTGAGTTGAACTCCATTATAGGGTTGGTTGTAGGCGGGGTAGACGGAAGAGGATGATGCCTCGCGTGATCGACTAGAGCCTTGGCTTGGCTACGAGTCAGAACCATTCAAGGCAAGGAAGAACGTCCTCATAAGCTCAAACAAGCAGATAAGAACCAAAAAGATGAAGACACAAGCAGATCCTAAAACCCTAGAAATAAATTATTAGGATTATAGTGGCTTATGCCTTAGAATGTGTGTAGAGGAAGATTGGCTTTGTGAGTCGGGTCCTAGAAGAAGTAGTCTATGGAAGGTTTTGGGTTTTGTTATGGTGCTCAAGAAGTCTGTGTTAGGGTCTGGTACGTGGCCTGGTGCTAAGGAGCAAGCTCCCCTCACTTCACGATTCCAGTGGTTAGCTGGTTTTGCTTAGCCAAGATATACCTCGCCTAGAGATTATACTCCGCCAGAGAATGGAGTGGGCTTCCCCCTTGGTGATGAAATCCAAGTAGGGTCACCGGGACAGGTAAGGTATCCGCTGGGGGATGAAATCCCAGTCGGGCCTTGTCTCAGGTAAGTTAAAATGTTTATTTTGTGCAGGTGGTTTGGTCGTGTAACATCAAGTGATCTAGATTAATTCAATATGCGGTTTAATTACTATGTGTGGTCTAAGAGATGCAGGCAAACAGAAATGAATGCAAAGTGTTTTAATGTCCAAGTCAAAATGTTTGTTCGTATGAAGACGAATGGAGAAAGAGTCGAATAATATGAGTTTTAACTAGTCTAGAAGTGCAAGAAAGAAATGTTCATTTTAGTTCTGCTTATGATGTCGTTTAAGAAGAGACAAAAGGAGGCGAAAAGGAAGAAACCTAATGCGCCTAAATGAACGAAAGAAAGAGAGAACCCAAGGAAGACCTAGGGTCCCACCTGGCGTGCCAGAATGTTTCTATGTAAAATTGCTTTCTACATTCAAAGAAGAAATAAGAAACTGAAATAAATGGTTAAGGCTAGAAGTACCTGATAAAGTCGAGCACATCGAAATCAGACGTTGGAAGATTCTCCTCTTTGGCTGTGGAGGAATGACTCCTGCGAAGAAAAGAGACTAAAACACGGAAAGATGTTAGTCAAAGATATGGTGGGTTGTCAGGCGAACGCCTGATCCCAGAAGTATGAAGACTCCCTAGAAGGATATCAACCCACTGATAAAAAAGTAGAATATTGGACGAAAGTAGATTAAAATGATAGAAATAAATGACAAAAAATAAAAATGCGTACCTGATAAGCGGCACTGTTCTGCACAGTCGCCGGCGTCGGTCTCTGTGGTGCCGGTGTCGGTCTGGGAAGGTGCCGACGTCGGTTGAAGTACCATCATCGGTCGGGGAAGTGACCGGCGTCGGTCGGGGCAGGTTCTGGACAGAGTCTGGGTGAGTTACAGAAGGTCTTGACAGGGTCGGGACAAGGTTTTAGACAGAGTAAGGTCGGGTTTTTGGTCAAGTCTGGGGGTTTGAAGCTTCGGGATGACAGAAATAGTGCACGAAGAATAATCAAGAAGAAAATGAAAATAATCACAGAAAATACTTACCTGTCAGAAGCCGTGATGAAAGTCATAGTGGAAGTTGCCTGTGCAGTGCCAGAAAAATGAATGCTGGAGTTGGTGGATGCTGGTGTTCGGACGCTGGAGTTTGGACGCTAGAGATCGGAGAGCCAGATTGATTGATCGGGGTCATTCTGATGAAGGCCCGGGGACGGTTTCGAGAGACAGTTTAATAACCGTTTCGAGAAACCAATCGAGAACCGAATGGTAACTTATAACGGATAACAGGATGGTGACCGACATCGGCAGGATTGCCGACGTCGGCCGATAAGTGACCGACGTCGGCGACATCGGCTGGGTAAAGACCGTCATCGGCAGATGCACAATGAGGACAGAGTCTAGCTTTTAGTTCTCTGCTCATTGTTACATGCTGCCAGGGTCAAGGTTGGTGGAACAAGTGATCGACAAGGGTTAAATAGGCGAAGAAGAATAAGACGGGGAATGACCAGGGGAGTCGACACGATTTCGGTGTCTACAACAATCAACACAATAATAGAAGTAGATGGGAAAAATCATGAGAGAATATGATGACTTATTCAAGTCACCAATGGGAGTTCCACTTCACTAGTAGGTAAAACATTCTATCAATTTAATACCAAGATCACCTTTGCCTAATAGTCCTATGTATCATAGATTAGTTTTGGAGAATGATGAGATAAAAAGGTATATTTAGGAATTGATTCAAAAGGGTCACATCAAGATAAGATCATCACCTTGTGGTAGTCTGATTATCCTAAAAACAAAGAAAGATATAACATGGATGCTTTGCATTAACTATCAAGCCCTGAACAAAATTAGTATGAAGAATAATTACCCCCTTCCTAAGATTGATGACCTACTGGACCAACTCCATAGTGTGAATTTATTCACCAAAATTGATCTCAAATCTAGCTATCACCAAATTCCCATCGATCCCATTGATGTCTAGAAGATTGCATTAAAATCTAAGGAAGGGCTCTTCGAATGGTTGGTTATGCCTTTTGGCTTGACTAATGCACTTGAAACCTTCATGAGGATGATGGATGATATTATATTACCCTTTACCAACTCATTCATGGTTATCTACCTAGATGACATAATCATCTACAATAGAACATTGGAGGAACATCTGCAACATGTTCATAAGGTGCTTCAAGCTCTTTGGGAGTACAATTTGTATGCAAATATTGACAAATGCACATTTGGGATGAAAATAATTTATTACTTGGGGTATGTTGTGAATAAGGAAGTCATCCATGTCAATCTAGAGAAGATTTGGGGTATTCGAGAATGGCCTACACCAAAGACCCTCATAGAACATTATAGCTTCTTGGGTCTTACAAATTTATATCATAGGTTTGTTCTTGGATTCCCATATGTTGCTTGGCTACTAACCCAAGTGACTAAAGGATGAGATAAAGCTAAAATTTAGTGGGGAAAAATACAACAAAGGGCATTTTATAATTTGAAGAATAGACTTTTCTTAGCCCCTATTCTTGCCTTGCCAAATTTGCATCAAACTTTCAAGTTGATGATAGATGCATCTGAATATGCCATGGGAACTATCATCATAAAACATGGCCATCTTATTTCATATCATAGTGAAAATTTCATTGATATAGTTAGGAAATACCAACATATGACAAGGAGATCTATGCCATTGTGCAAGCCTACAAATAATGGAAACACTACATCTTGGGGAAAGAGGTGGTCATCAACATTGACTACAAACCATTAGAATTCATCTAGATGCAAAGCAAACTAAAAAATGAGAGGCACCAAAAGTGGGCCATATATCTATAGTAATTACATCTAATAATCAAACACAAAAAAGGGAGCTCAAATATATCCATAGATTGTATGAGATGCCTACCAATTACTACACTCACAATAGTTCTTGACCTATGTGGACATGAGACTACCACTTGGGGTGCTATATATGAAGTAGATCCTACCTTTACTGATACATATTAGGTGCTTCAATAAGTTAAACATGTTTTTGATTTATATTTACAAGATATTGTCCTTTATCACATGGGGCACATTTGTATTCCAGCTACAGAGAAACCAAAGATGATATGGGAAGCACATTTTAGTAGGACAAATGGACACTTTGGTGTATACAAAACATTGGTAGTTCTTCAAAAACACTTCTTCTAGCCCCATATTTGAAAGGATGTGGAAAGTTACATCAAATATTATACCCTATGTGTGATAGCCAAGCCAACAAATAAGAAGCAAGGGTTGTACATGCCATTACCAAAACCAACCAGGCCTTAGGAATCTATTCACATGATTCAAATGTATCACTCCAAACATCGATGCACATGGGATGTGGGGCTTCTTTTCATACATGGATATAATCAGGCCCTACATAGCTCAACCAAGCATAGTCCATTCCAAGTATGCTTTGCATTCTAACCCATGACACTAATCAATATATTCCTTCCATTATCCACCATAGAATACACACCTCATGGGGATCTAAGGTAGAAAAAGCAATAAATTTCATTTAAAAAATGAAACACATCTAGCAGTAGGTTCATGACATCTTGGAGAGGATGAATCAGAAGTATAAGCAATGCCATGACAAACATAGGTTTGGACACCATTTTGCTATGGGTGACAAGGTTTGGTTGTAGCTTCAAAATGAATGACCTACAGACCCACACAAAAAAAATTGGCCTCTACAATGTGGTCCCTACACCATCACTAGAAAATTTGGAGAAAATGCTTTTGAGTTGAACCTAATTATGTACCTTGGTCTACATCCAATATTTAACATAAAGCTCTTCAAACCATATCATCCACCTTTATTCGACACTTTAGTCATATAAAATCAACTAGACATTGATTATCTTAATCTATAGAGTTTTTCTCTAGTGGAGGAGGATCAAATTGTGTACACCTGGATGAAGACAACAAGAAGATGCTTTATCTGCTTTATCAGGTAGTCAAAAGGGGCCAGCTTAGCCACCAAGGTGAGTGGCTCATAGAGAATCAAATTAAGACAAAAATACCACACCTAATGATTAATATTGATGTAATGGGGACCATTACTTTTGAATGAGGGAGGAATGATCTGGGCAACAATTTAAGGGATAATTCAAATGACAGTTTTACCCTAATTGATGATAGAACTTTTGAGAGCCATAACTTTTACACCATAGCTCTGATTGACTCCCTATTTGAACTGTTGGAAAGATAAGAATGAGGAAAACAAGGTGAGATGATAATAAGCTTTGATTGATGGTTTTTTATCCCCAAAAACCTAATGGAAGTGACCCAAATTTCAATTTTAGTAGTGTAGTCTAAAAATAGTAAATTTCTAAAAATAGTAATTCCTTAAATTCTATATTGTTATAAATCATGGAAGTCAAAACACTTAATCTCCCTCAATATTGATGACCTTACACATCCTCCTCCTACCTAAATTTTTTTTATAAATGGAGATGTAACCCAAAATGGAAAACAAACATCTCTTTTTAGAAATGAGCATATGGTTGTATTACAATCTTGAGTAATAAAACATCTCTTCTCAGAGAAATCATTGCTACCATGTTATTTTTTTTTTCTTGAAACATCTATCAATCAAAACTTCTAAGTTTTGGATCACCCCTCCTAAGTCCCCAATCACATCATGATCATCTAGCCCATCACCTATTCATTCATCCCATCAGTAGATAAGACATAATAACACTGGATGTAGACATTTTTGTGTGTTACTTATCTATTTTTTGTCTTATTTGACTTATTTTCATCATTTATATATCTTTTTTATCTTATGTTTTATTTTCATTGTGTTTATGTTTTGGGAAATGAATGAATATTCTATGAGACCACCAAAAGTTCCCTAAAGGATGTAGAGTATGTTATTTTCCCATTTAATTTGACATAAAATCCTCTTGGTTATTCTCATATCATGAGGCATACTACAAAGAGCCATATCTATTGGATTTCTTAGATTATGATGAGCCTTATGAAATTTATGATATCTTGATCACCTCCACCTTCATCATTCATCTAATCATCCTTATTCCCATCACTAATCTAACCCTATCAAATCCTATGACTAACATCCAATATATTATCATCATCTTATCATTTAAATCATATCCTTCAATCAATAATAATTTTAATCATCCTTATCATCATCACTTTATAATCACTAATTATCATCATCTCCTAGTCATAACTACATCAGCCTAAAGTCTTTTCAAACTATGTAGGCAACACTTTTCCACTTTTCAATCCCTAAGGATAGATCAACCACTATCACTATCATCATCCCCCTATCCTACATTAGTCAAATCATTTGGTTACACAAATCATATTTTTGTTTCTTCTCACTCTTCCTTTACATCATATTGATCAATTTATCCTTGAGCTACACCCATCATCAATCTTATCAAATCATCATCTTCTCCTAGCATATAGCTCTCCATTACATGCATCTATGCTTAGGATACATATAAATATTATGGCCTTTTAATATTATCATCACCATTTTATGGTTGATTCCCCCTTTGGATGTGTTGATAATCATGACATCTATCATTTTCACATCTTATTTATGTGTCCTTGTTAGGGGAATCATCATCAGTTTGTATCTCAATGATCATGTCAATTCTATCTTCTTCATCATATAACTAATGTCTCTCACCCTATCCCCTCATATCTTACTCATATCCCACCCCTAATTTCTTATTTCAAGTGTCCATCCATCTCATTCTTCCCCACATGTCCCCTCAAGGGGGAATCATATCTACTAACATCATCTACTAACATTCATACATGATAGTTTTTCTTTGCAAGATCATTAATCCTTCCAATTCTCTTCACTTTTAATGCCCTTTAAAAGATGGGAAAAATGTATGCACCTAAATTCACTCACATACATTATTGTCACTAATATTCTTATTAATCAACACTAATTCTATCTAATCTAATTTATTCTACTAATTAATCCCCCTTTTCTAGTCCATATAAATAATACCCCCATCAATATTCATTTTCATATACTAACCTTACCCATTCCCAATAATCATTAATGTATCCTAAATATCCATTATCCCATCCTAATCCCACTTACCTATTATTTGGAAATATTAAATTCTCATGACACCACCTACTATGCCTACTCCTAGGCTCTCCTACACCCCTAGTCCCTAGTTATTCACCTAATCTCCATCTAACCTCTCTCTAATCATCATTAGTCCATAAGAAGTTTTATAGATTCCTCTAAATATATAACCTTCTCCAAACCTCCCTCTCCTCTCTAGAAGCCTCCAAGTCTAGAGGCTTCCAAGGAATTTTAAATTCCTTGGATAATTTACAATCTAAGTTATGTATGGTATAATCATCCTCATAATTTTTAGCATGTCATTCAAGTCATAAATGAAAAAGAAGAAATTGAATAGTTTGATATAGATTAGTATGATAATATTACTCATGAAACCCAATGAGATGTTTTAAATATAAATAGAAGAATTCAAGAAGATAGAGCTAGAATTTTAGCTTCTTATCTTAAACCTAAAATTTATTTCCTTTCTTATTCTCATCTATTTGATGATTTGGTTATGCCCTTTGAACCTACTATTATAAATATGCAATTAAATCAAGTTGATCATGTTTAATAAAATCAATCAATTTAAGTAGAGGAGACTTTTTAAGCATCTAATGGGAGATCAAGTAGATGAGAGGATATAAGATCTAATTTAGGGACTACAAGAAAATAGAGATCAGAATGATCTCATTAAAGATTAAATTAATTATAAAGTTGGAGAAGAATAATAGATAGATATAAATCTATGGATTTTTGCAAATCCAATTAATATTGGAAATTATCCTAGTAAGTTACCTACCCTTAAAGGATTAAATATACTAATTTTTTTGGAGCTTCTAGAGAATCTTGGGAAGATTATTGAGAAGCATTTAGACTAGTTTTTTCTACTCTTGGTTTAATGAATTAAAATATTTGTTTAAGATTTTTTTCTAAAACACTTGAATGGAAAACTTACCAATAATTTATTAGTTTACTTGCTAAAGTTATCAACATATGGAAAAATATTGAAGAATGATTAGAGTTGTCTTTTGGAAAAGGTAAAGAAGACTTTGACCTAGTCAATGATCTTTTCAATTTTTATCTTGGTCCAGGTGAGACAATATACCATTTCATCACCATATTTATCAAATTACATCAAAATATTCTTTGTGATCTTAGAATTTCTAAAAAATTATGTAGACTTTAATTTTTAGTGATTTACCTTTAAAGTATAAAATGGTCTTAGAAGATAAAGATATTACTAAATATGATGAAACTATAACATTCTGCATTGAATATGAAAGAAAAATTAAACCTATTAGGTTTTAGGATATTTATTCTATAGGTATAAATTTAGATAATGCAATTTTTTTTAGAACCATTCAATGTCTAGAAAATGAACTAGTCATTGTTAAAAGACAACTGAATGATAAACCTTCTTCATTTAATAGAAACAATACTGAAAGTAAAAAATTAAAAATTACTTATTACTTTAATCTATGTGAATTAGATCATGATCTAAAACCATGTATTGTTGTTTATAAATTAAAAAAATCTTCAACAGAAAGATCTTATATATTAAGATCTAGTAGACAACATAAACATGTGTGCTCTTGATGAAGCATTGAAAAGTGAAGGTGTTTATGTTTTTAATACTATAAATAAAGATTATAACTCTTCCCAAAATAAAAAAATAGTGAATAATGGTTCTTGTTCTAATGATAAAGGTAAATGATTTAGAATAATTCTTCAAATAATTCAATAGATAATTCTTCTCAAAATATTCTTTTATCAACTAGTTATAATAATACTCAATATCAATCCTATAAGCCTAATTTTTTTTGATAATCTGATGTTAAAGATTATAATATAATTTATGATTTATCTATAATTAAATCTAGATTTTTTTATTACAAGTAGTTATCTTTCTAGGACAACTTAAACAAATTAATGAAGCTACTAAAAATCCTAAGACTGATGTAGGCTTATAAAAAGAAAACTGTAATGAACAATCAATAATTTTTACTCAAAGTTATGATCTTCTTGTAGACTATATACCTCCTTTTTATGTTTTAGTCAAAATTGATAATAAGGTAATACATAATTGTATTTTAGATATTGGTGCTTCAAAAAATATAATATTTAAATTTATGTAGATCAATTAGGTATATCATATGAAACTAATAATAAGAAGCTTACTAGATTTTATTCTAGACAAACTAAAAGTTGTGGTAAGTTTTAAGACATAATCATTAAGATTAATCAAGATGAAATAATTGGATGCATGACTAATGTCTAAGTTTTATATATTCTTATTAATTATGCTATGTTATTAGGAAAGGATTTGCCAAAAGTAACTAGTGATTTTATCAAAAAAGATATCACATGATTTTCTATTAGTAATGAAATTAATTTCATAAAAAGAGAAAATTGATTTAGTACACTTATATAATCATTTTCTTCTTTCAATGTTGGTTATGTTGAGATATAAATTGAAAATTATGAGTTGATATATTTAGATGAACTAGAAAATCAATATGAAGATTTTTTTGTGAGAAACATTTTATACATATTATACTTTGATAGAGCTTGTTCTTAGTAAGGTAGTGGTGATAGAATTTGTTTAATCTCTTCTGTTGGTAAAATTTTCTATTATGCTTACAAATTATTATTTGAAAACACTAATAATACAATAGAATTTGAAGCATTATGTTTAGGTTTGGAAAAATCTAATGAACTTAGTTTAAAACATTTAGAATTATTTGGTGATTTTGAATTGGTTTTTAGGTGAGTTTGTAAAGTTTATAAAACCAATCAAACTCATCTACATCATTATATACAAAAGGTTTGGTATTTACATGAACATTTTGAGGATTTAAATATCACTCATATTCTTAGAGAATATAATATTAGAGAATATAATATTAGAGATAATAAGCTTGTTATTTTTGCATCTAACTCAAATCTAAGTGAGAGTGAACCAACCATAGACTTCTCTTATACTAAAAATTTTTGACCTAAAATTCTTGATTTGAATGATAGCTGGCTTATTTTTAGTTATGATGAACACATAGATTATTTTATTAAAGGTAATTATTTTGATTGTGATGTTTATGTATTAAATTATGAAGATTATTTATAATTAAGTACTAACAAATTGCTTGTTGGTTTAGTAAGTTTGGAATCTATCTTTACACCTAATGATCAACCCAAAATATCTAGAATGGAAGAACCTTTCAGGAGAATTATAGGAGAAATTATTCCTATCAACTTAGTTACATAAGAGGATCCTAAATATATATATTTGAGAATTCAAGTTACTGCAAGTAAGAAGGTAAAATTCATTAAGTTATTTAAAAAAATCATTGATGTGTTTTTATGGTCATATAAAGATATTAAAGGTTATAACACTAATATTATTAAACATGATATACTTATAAAACCTAGTATTAAACCTATAAGATAGAAAATATGAATAATTAACTCTTTATTAGAAGACACCATTAAAAAAGAGCTAGACAAAATGATTGATGATGATACCATTTTCCTTGTATAATTTATTTATTGGGTAGTTAATTTAGTGCCAATTAGGAAGAAAAATGGTGATATTAGATTGTGTGTTAATTTTAGATATTTACATAAAGTTAGCATTATAGATAATTTTCCTCGACCAAATATAGTTCAGATTTTGCAACAAGTTACATGATAAAAAATGATGTCATTATTAGATAGATTTTTTGGTTATATTCAAATTTTTATAAATATTGAAGATAGACATAAAACTACTTTTACTACTCATACAAAGACTTTTTCTTATAACACGATGTCTTTTGAATTAATGAATGCAATAACTACTTTTTAAAGAGCTGTGCATGTTGCTTTTAATGACTTGATTGACATTGTTATTCAATTCTATATAGATGATCTCACTGTTCACTCAAAAAGATGAAAAAATGTTTAGATCATCTTTGTGAATTTTTCAAAACATGTAAAAAGTATGGAATTTCTATGAATCCAAAGAAATTAGTTTTTAGTATTACCAAATGTAAGTTATTAGGATATCATTTCTAAAAATGGTATTTCTATATATCCTGAATGTATTAAAGATATTAAAGAATTACCTCTACCTAAAGATCAATCTAATTTATGACTTTTCTTTGGTAAAATTAATTTTGTTAGGAAATTCATATCAGATTTTGTAGATAAGTCTAATCCTTTGAAATTATTTCTTAAGAAAGATAAAATTTATACTTGAAATAAAAGTGTTAATTTAGCATTTAATAACCTTATGTTGGTTGGTAAGTTTTTTTCTTTCCATCCTAATATCAAAATGCTTAGAAGATGGATTATGTCTAGGTGGAAAGTCAAAGGTAGTGTTTCAATCATAGCCATGGCTAGAGGTCTATTCCTTATTATATTTATGAATAGGGAGGACATGATTGCTACCCTTGCTAGAGGTCCCTAGCTATTTAGACCACATTCTCTAGCCTTATGCTCATGGAAACTAGGATTTGATCCTAACTCAGACCTCAATAAGATAGCATCTACTTGGGTAAGATTACCAGGATTCCCTTTGGAATTTTAGGATGAAAAAATCTTCACAGCCATTAGCAATTCTATTGGTTAATATGTCACCTAGGATCATATAACCAAAACTAAGTCTAGATGTTTTTTTTCTAGAATCTATGTTAATGTTGAAATAAATAAGACTCTCCCTATGTCCATTGAGCTTAACTCTAAATATGGAACCTGGACTCAGCCAATTACTTATGAGAATGCTACCACTTTCTATCAAATATGTAAGAGGAAGGGACATCTAATGACATAATGCAAAGTGAAGCAAAGGGGGATGAAAGAGGATTCGCAGAATGTAGAGGAGGAGAAAGTGAATAGCAAGCAAGAAATAGAGAATAATGTGGAAATTCTTGATAGTACAGGAAAAGGAGAGGAGGGGAAGGGAAAGGAGGCTACCCCTAGCAGTGAAGGTGAAGTTGTACCAAAGAAAAATATAGGATTAGATGATAGTCAGAAGGCTATAGAAGAAGGAGAGGAGGAGAAGAGAAAGGAGGATATCATTAGTAGTGAGGGAAAAGAGGTCCCAAAGGAGAATATAGTATCTAATGATAGTCACAAGGCCACACTTAACATAGTCTACACTTTAGAAGAATAGACTAATATGTTTAAAGAAGGGGCAGGAGGGGACCTTTTACTAAAGGAAGTCAATGAAGATGACACAATTTCAAGGATTGGACAGGAAGAAGTAACTATTGAAATTCACACTCAATGAGTACCAGATCCATAGTCAAATACATACTTCTTCCATGATCTGGAAGATAGAGGCCAGGTAGGAAACTACTTGGCAACAGGGATAGTAGGACAAGATGGCAGCAATGAATAGGAAGAATGGGTTACCCCAAAGAAAAAGATCCAAAAAGGTAAAAAATATGTAGAAGTTGGTACGAAGCCCAAACAAGGGAGGCTAGCCCTAAGGGAAATAAGACAAAGAGAGATTGCTAGGGAGATTACCAGTGGAAAACAAAAAACATTGGAGTCCCAACCCTCCAAACTCTCTAAATGAGAATATTATCATGGAATTTAAGGGGATTTAATAGTCCCTCAAAGTATTTTGAGGTTAAAAATTGCATTTGAGATAATAAACTAGATATTCTATTACTCCAAGAAGTCAAGATGAAAGAGGAGAATTTTGCAAAAATTGTTGACTATATATGGCCTAAGGCGGCTTTTTGTATTAGTCCTACTAAAGGGACTTCAGGAGGGATTGTCACTATGTGGGATAGTGCTAAAATCCAAGGATCTCTTATGGCCCATCATAAGCACTTTTTGATTACCAATTTTTCCATGAATTCCTTGAATTGGATGTTGGTAAATGTTTATGCACCGAATAACAGAGCTTTGAGACAAAAATTATGGATAGATTTGAGTAGCTACAGGAATAATCCTCAAAATTATAAATGGATGTTAGCCAGAGATTTTAACACACCTTTATACCCTTCTAAAAAATAGGGTGGAATTATTGATTACTCAGACATCATGTTTGGCTTTGCTGAATTCAACAATGATTGGGGATTATTAGACATAGAGCTACAAAACCAAAATTTTACTTAGACTAATAGAAGAAGAGGAGATCAAATGATTCAGGTTAAATTAGATATATTTTTGATATCAAGCAACTAGAATGATTATTAGAATATGCAAGCACAGGCTCTACCCAGAACCATGTCTGACCACTACCTAATTATCCTCAATTGGAGAGATTAGGGACATCACAGACCTCCTCCATTCCATTTTGAAGCTATGTGGATTAAACACAAATGTTTTAGACAAATGGTGGCTCAACGGTGGAATATTACCATTCAAGGTACTCCCATGTTTAGAATAGTCAAGAAAGTCAAGCACATTAAATAAGAAGTTTATGGCTGGAATAGATACATTTTTGGGTAGGTTTTCTAGTAGAAGAAAAATATAATGGGAAAACTCAAGGCTATTCAGAAAATGATTGATCAAGGGGATGACTCTGAGGGCACCTTAGAAGAAGAGAATAGTCTATCTTTAGAATGGAAGAATCTAATGGAAAGGGAAGAGGTTTTTTGGAAACAAAAATCCTATGTTTAATGGCTCAAAGAGGGTGATAAGAGCACTACTTTTTATCATCTCTCAGCTATGAAACATAGAAAAGCCAACTCAATAACTAAGCTTGTCCTAGATAATGGATACATTATTATTGAGGATAACAAAATAGGGGAGCAAGCCAGGGTGTTCTTTCATAATCTTCTTACAGAAGAAAATAATAATGATAGAATTGATAGATCTATGAGTCAATTCATTGATAAAATCCCCTATTTGATAATAAAAGAAGACAATCTAAAAATGTTAAGGCCTATATCTGATGAAGAATTACATGCTTTATTATTCTCCATGGGCACTTTTAAAGCCCTGAGTCTTGATGGCTTTCCTCCTATATTCTTTCAGAAATATTGGGAGATTGTTGGAGCGGACCTCACGGCTACAGTTCATGATTTTTTCAGATCTAGAAAACTTTTGAAACAAGTTAGTAATACCTTCATTGTACTTGTTCCTAAAAAATCTCAACCTTTACACCTTGCTGATTTCATACCCATTAGTTTATGCAACACTGTGTATAAGATATGTACTAAACTAATGGTTTTGAGAATTCAACCCTTGCTTGACAAAATTATTTCTCCTGCTCAAAAAGGTTTCATCCCAGGCAGATAGATTCTTGATGTTGTGATCACCACACATGAGACTATCCACTCCATGGATAAGAGAATAATCCCTAGGATGGCCCTCAAGCTTGATATATCCAAAGCTTATGATAGAGTCTCATGGACTTTTATATTCCAAGTGATTAGAAAATTTGGGTTTAATGATAAATTGTCTTGCTTATTATGGAATGCGGTCTCTTTTGCTAAATTCTTAGTGCTAGTTAATGGTTTTCCTAGAGGTTTTTTCTCCTCCTCAAGATGAATTCATCAGGGAGACCCTCTCTCCCTATATCTATTCATCATTATGGCTAAGGCAATGGGAAGATACATGCAAGCTGATATAGTTTCAAAAAAGCTAGTAGGCATCAAACCTGCCTCTTCCCTTCATCCTATGGTTATACAAAAATTTGTGGATGATACCATCTTATTTGGTATCTCATCGGTGATCGAATCTAGAAGATGGAAGAATATACTTAATGATTATGCTAGAGACTCGGGACAAAGAATAAATTTATAGAAAAGTAATGTGTACTTCTTCAACACTCCCAATGAACTTAGACATATAATCATTGATATCTTAGATTGTGTTGAGGCTGGCCTACTAGCTACCTACCTAGGTCTCCCACTCTCAGTCAAAGAGGTATCTTTAGGTTTTTGGAATGTTATTGTGGAATGTACATAGAGGAAACTTCTTGGGTGGAAGGGGAAACTACTCAGTAGTGCGGGTAAGCTGTAACTTCTTCAGACATCCTTACAAGGTATTCCTACTTACTTCATGTCTCTTTTTAAAATTCCTACATATTTTGCTAAAAATATGGAATAGATCCAAAGGAAATTTTTATGGATGGGAATGGAAGACAAATAGAGAATGTCTTTAGTCAGATGGGAAAAAGTGTGTCTCCCAAAATCTCATGGTGGACTTAATATAAGATCCATCAGGAAAATGAATAGAGCCCTCCTCTCAAAAGTTAGTTGGAATATAATTCACAACAATAGTGAGTGGGGGGGAATAATGTATGCAAAATACATGCATAACATTGATGATTCCAAATTTCTTCAATAGGCAGGATTACCCTAGGGGTCTGTGCTATGGAATAAAATGCTAAAAAGTAGAAGTATTCTCAAACAGGGAATTAGGTGGAAGCTTGGAAATGGCTAGTAGATTAAATTCTAGGAGGATAATTGGTTAAGGGATAAGTCTCTCATCTCCCAAGGAAACTATGGAGAAATTATAAACCTGACTAATCAGTTCTTTTGTGATAGGGTTAGTGATTATATGGAAAATAACAATGTGATAAGGAGCTAGAAAAACCTTTTGGATTGCTGTGTGCATAGGTCTAAGCTTATCCCAAGAATTTGGGAGATCCAGAAATGTGTTTAGGAGATCAAAATCCCACTCTTCCCTTGGGAGGATGAACAATACTGGTGGCCGAATAAGAATGGATCATTCTTTGTCAAATTTGCCTATCATCTACTTACACCTAAAGCTTAGAATAAGGAGGTATGGAAAAAGGTTTGGAATCATAAACTCATTCCAAAGATTAACTTGTTTTGGTGGGCTGCTACCCATAACAAAATACTTACTCAAGACAACCTTCAAAAGAGGGGGTTTACTTTGGTCAATAGATGTTTTCTGTGTGGTTCTAGAGAGGAATCAGTTTCACACCTATTCATACACTGTGAGTTTACCTGGGATTTATGGGAAAAATACTTAACAACTTTGGCATTGAATGGGTTTGTAATTATGACCTTAAAGAAGTAATTCTCAGCTAGAACTCAACCTTCACACATCCCTGGATTAAGGAACTATGGAAGCAAGCTCTACCATGCTTGAGCTGGACTTTACGGAAAGAGCAAAATCATAGAATTTTTAGGGACACTGTTAGAAATGTTGCTCAAGTGTTTAACTCCTTTGCTAGGACCATCTTAGAAAGTGTTACAACAACTCATATTAGTGTTGCAAAGAAACCCCTATCTAAATTTGAAAGTCAAATTGCTGCCAAATGGAAGGTTTTAAACCTTATCCCTGGGCATGATAATTCCAAAATTCTTCAGAGACTTCATACTAAATGGATACCACCTAAATCCAAGTGGATGAAACTCAATTTTGATGGGGCATCCAAGTTGAGTGGTAAAGCAAGTGGAGGAGGAATAATAAGAAATGAAAAAGGAGGGATGTCTGCTATCTATGCTGGTGGCATGGTTTGCCAGAGCAATAACTATGTTGAAGCTATGGCCTTTGGAGATTAAAGTTAGCTATATCCCTAAGAATTAGAAAATTGAATATTTAGGGAGATTATAAGTTGATCATAAATGCCATTAATAAAGAATCTAATGTTGGTATCCATCTAAAATAAATCATTATGGACATCGAGTTTCTTTTACAAAATTTTTTTGAAGTTGAGATTACTCACACCTACAGAGAAGGTAACAGGGTTGCTGATGCTTGTGCCATCCTTGGTCAGCAATTCTCAGGATGGAGGGTATGGTGATAAGGGGCTCATATACCCCCAAACATTAGAGATATCATTCAAAAGGAGATGATGGAGCATGAATGATGCACATTGATGATGGAGATAGCTTTCGAAGGTGGTCCATGTGGAGAAGGCTATTGCGGATCATGGAAGTGATGGGTAATCTAGGGAATGTTGATAATGTGGATAATGAGAATCTTAAGGATCTTGTTAATTCTATAGTTATGTAGTTTCATCCTTTTTGACTCTAGTCTTTCTAATGTTTTGTTTTACTTCTAACTTTGTTTCTCAACTATGTCATTGGTTCGGTCCTGGCATCTTTTGTTTGCCAGCCTTCCTGTCTTTTTTGACTATATAGGGTTCAGCCCTTGGTTTGCTACCTCAATTAATCAAAAACATTAAAGATACCATTATAGGTTCTCTAGTTATTTATAAACTAGATTTAAAGAAAAAATTCATTATTTATGCTAATTCCACTAAAAAACCAATTGGAGTTGTTATCACTCAAGAGTTTGAAAATAATAATGAAAAATCAATCGGTTATATGAGACAAGTTTTAAAAGATGCTGAAACTAGGTACCCTCTTATTGAGAATTTTTTTCCTCATTGGTTTCTTCTTTGATTAAATTTTGTTATATAATGATGGGAAACAAAGTTTTTATGTGATATAATGTACCTATTTTATATTATCTTTTGAAATAACCAACCATTCAAGCAAGGATTGCTAAGTGCATATTACGAATTAAAGAATTTGATCTTGAATTTGAAAATTCAAAAATAATTAAAGGTAATGACTTAGAAAAACATTTAGCTAAAAATTCTTATTCAAATTTTAATGTTTTGGTCTTGACAGTTGATGATGATTTAAATGCAAAACATCATTTAAAGACCACAAAGATTTTTGATTTTTATAAAAAATTCAAATTTGGTCTTGAAATGAATGAATGAGCTTGTATGTTGGCTAAAGTTGATTGGTATCATGATTTAGTTTTTTATATTTAAAATTAATTCTGTCTTAATAATTTTGATAAGAAACAAAGATGTTTCTTGTGTTTAAAATCTTTAAATTTCTATTTATTAGAATTTTTTTACTTTATCGAAATAGAGATGGAGATTTATTAAGATGCCTTACCCATTATCAAACTCAAAAAGTTCTTAGAGGTTGTCATGAAAGAAATTATGATTGACATTATGCTATAAAAACCACTTCTTATAAGATATTATGAGCAGGATATTATTGGCTTACATTATTTCAATATGCATATAAGTTAGTTCATTCTTGTATGTCATGCCAATTGTTTGTTGGTAGAGATAAGTTGCCTATAATGCATTTAGATCTTGTTATTCCTAAAAAACTATTTATACAATGGGGAATTGAACTTATTCTAGATATACATTCTCCTTCATCTATTGGTCATAGGTATATATTAACAATAATAGATTATTTAACTAAGTGGCCTAAGGCTAAAGCTCTTAAAATTTTTATAACTAATGAAGCGATCTTTATTTTAGAAAATCAGATTTTCTCTAGACTTTGAGTTCCTTATGAAATCATTTCTGATAATGGACCTCAATTTATTTCGAATCAATTTAAATATTTTTTGGGAAAATACTTTATTATATCTATTCATTCATCTAAATATTACCCTTAGGGTAATGGCCAAGCTGAGTCCACAAATAAAAATATGATTTTAATCATGAAGAAACTAGTTTGTGAAAACAAAAGAGATTGACATCTTAAATTTTTTGAAGTTGTATGGGCTGATAGAACTATTGTCAAAGTAGCAACTAGTTATTTAACTTTCATGTTAGCATATATATTTGAGGCCACCTTATGAATAGTACTTTATATTTTTATAACTAGAACTACTTTATAATATGTTACTAAAGATACAAATTTGATTAAACAAAGATTACATAATCTAATAGCTCTTGATGAGTCAAAATAAATAGCATAACAAAAATTAGAAAGGGCTAAAAAAAATCTAAAAGTTTTTCAATAATAAATTTTCTAATAAAAAATTAAAATTTGATCTAGTTCTATACTGGGACAAAGCTCATGAATATCTTGGTAAACATCATAACTTTGATTCATTATGACTTGGTCTTTATAGAATTACTACTGTACTTAGAAATAATATTTTTTATTTAAAAGATCATGATGGAAATTGGTTACATTACTCGATTAATGACCATCATTTGAAATTATTTCATGATTACCTTCTATTTAGATTCATTTATTTTTTATTTTTTTGTTCCCTTTTTTTGTGCTTCCTTTCTTTGTTGTCTTATCCTATTATTTCTTATTTTTGTTTTTTATTCACTTTCTATTGTTTCTTACTTTTAATTTTGAAAAGATCAAGTGTTTCAAATGGAAAATATTTCACATTATGAAGGGAGAATACAAAGATGTTGTAATTTGGCTATAAGTATCAATTATTTTCATATATTACTCTATAAATTCAATTTTCTTTATACATGAATAATATATGATGAGTTCTAACTAATTTTTGAAGTAATACTTGATTTTATAAAATTGTATTTAACAAATTTGTATTAGTTTATGCATCTATCCCAAACTTCCCTATTATATCATTCCCTTTCTTCATGCCATGCTAGCCAAACATCTTATCCCTTATTTGAAATTAATTATTAAAAGGGTTCATCTATAGTTTCTTGAGAAATGATTTACCTAGATCACACTCTCAATATTATGTTTTATCAATAGCTAATTTGATCGCTACTGAATTTTATTATTATAAAATCGACTAGCAAGGTCGCTAATGTTATGCCTATTTTTCACACCCCTACTTTTTTATGAAATCTATAATTTTCTATCATAATGATGACCTAGTCATGACATCTAAAACTACAAATGGGGACCTAGATCAATTAGAAGATATTGAGATGCATATTTATAATAAAATGGTTGGTGATGATTGGCTTATGAATTCATACTTATATTTTAAGTCATTTCAAAAAGCATAAATGGATGGATGAATAAAATATGCATATGTATATATCACTATTGAATGTTTGTGATCGGTCATTTATTTTTTAGTTGATTATTGATCAGATTATAGATTAAAAATTTCAATTTAAAATGGTAATATTTTTTATGTTTTTATCAAGATTGTAGGCATTATATATTTTCATGATAGCATTCAAATATTTACATTGATCCTTAACTTGAATTTTATATGAATTTATCATAACAAATTTTAGATCAATTTTTAGTAGATAGTTTATTCATATTGTGATATTTAATTTGATATTTTCAATTTATAATGGTAGTATGCGACATGGTTTGATCCATGTAGAAATATAGTATTTAGTATTTACAATTGTTTTTAGTTAATTTAAATTCATTTTTCAAGTATATATATGGAGTGTCATGATGAATATGACATTATGAGTTTGGTATAGGTGGAATTTGATATTAATTTTGAAACTTAAGATATTTCCTAAGGATATCAAGTATCCTAAAGGGTTATAGCTTTTAAAACCTAAGACTTCATTAAGTTAAGGTCCTATTTTAAATGTCATTTATCCTAAGTTCTAATGTGGTATGACTGATTCTATCAAGGATCCTAATGGTCACTCAAAGTTCATTAATTTCAAAAGTTAGTGATTTATGTTTATGTTTCAAGGCACAAAATTTTTAAAGGTGATATATTTGAGTTTATTTGGTAATTCAAAATATTTATGACATAAGTTTATTGTTATTCAAAGACATACTTAATAAAATCATTAGTTGGCAAGTTGAGTTAGTAGTCTTGAGACTCACGAATGGTTAGTTGGAAAGTTGAGATTATAAATCTATTTGGAAAACTTTGTGGCATGCTAGTTGGTAGAGTACATAAATATAAATCATGATAGAGGATTTAATATCTTGGAAGATCATTTGGTGGGTTAAAAAACTAATGAAATAGGGTACATACCTTGAATCTCATAAATTGGTAAGTGTCTTAGTAAGTGTATTGGTTGTCACTAAATTTGGTGGCTTTGCTAAGTAGGTTGGCAGACTACTAAGTGCTAACCTTGATTTGATGAACCAATCACAGGCATGTATGTAGGCATGAGTAGTTAATTTGCAAGGATGGGATTACAAATAACATTGTTTTCTTTATTTTAGCCATTATTTGAAGCTCTTTTATGGAAGTGTTACTTTATTAGATTAAAATTTAGAGTTTTAGATAGAATTTGTGAATAATAGTTTTAAAGACATGCACATACATGTATGCCAATAACAAGCTAAATAAGTTTTGAAGAAGTTTATTTGTTATTTCAAGTGGTTTTTTGGTTGCATTCAGAGAAATATAGTCTTTATTTTGCATGTTTTAATAAGTTTTAACTATCTATTTAAATATCTACATGTAAGTTTTGGGAATTTGAATGAACTTATAGTTTAGTGGTTGATTATATCATTTTTAGCTACATGGATGTTGATGATGAAGTGGCTTTAATTATTATTATAATTTTTTTTATCTTGGTGGTTGATGAATAAAATTATGTTGGGTTTGTTATCTCAGTTTGAACTATGGTATTTTGAAATAAAATTAGGATTTGATCACTTGAATGTATAAACTAGTTCGGTTATTCTGTTGGTTGATAGTTTAAAATAAGGCTTCAAACATACCAATTTTAGTTTTGAATCTAGGTTTCATGTAAGAAGGAAATTTTTGTGTTTGAGTTTGAACATTTCAAATATTTGAATGTTTTATTGTCTATCATGTCATAAAATAATGATTAGAAGAGTATATTTGAACATGTAGTATAATTTTTCATTGGTGTTTTTATTTATATTTTGGTATTTCAAAGTTATAGTTTCATGCATACATGGGTTTTGAAGGAAATTTTTTGCATGGTTATGTCATGGAAATGTGGTATGATGAACTTTGTCTATTAAAATAATGGAGGTTATTATTGGACATTCACATCTCAGTTTTGAGTTTCATTAGTTTTTTTTATAAGACATGTTGGGTGTTTCAATATTTTGAGCTATTGTTTCATGCAATTTTAAGGTTTTATAAAATGAACTTTTGAAAAATATTTTAAATTCAAAAGTATTTTGAGTTTTTTTCAAATTATTGGAAATGAATGAAAAGTAAAATAAATGGTTAATATTTTTCTTAAAAAACTATAACTATATGTTTATCGGTTTAAAAAATGTGATTTAGAAGATATATTATGGACATGCAGTGTTTTGTTTTGATTTTTTTTTGGGTAAATATTATATAGTGTCATTGTTTAAAACACTTCAACTTATATTTTTTAGCCTTATTTCAAAGCTATGTTAGGTTTTGATATGAAATGAGTTTTTTATATTCGTGGAGGTATTATTTGTATAGGTTTGATGTGTTTCTAGTTTGCCATGAAGATTTTTTTTGGAAACATTTCATATAGAAGTTTGAGGTATTTATTTTGAAGTCAGATGTAAAGATGTTGAAATATCTAATTTTGATAAGATGTGATAAGTTGATTTTTAGTTTGTAATTATGACTTGAAAAAATTAAGATATTGTCAAATCTTATATTTGTGAAATATTTTTTATGGTTTTAGATTCTTCAAAACATAAGAAAGCATGCAGTTTATAATGATATAATTAAGATGTTCAATTATTTTGAATTGTTCACTTTTAGGATCACATATATTTTGAAATGACATTTAAACAATGATAAAATATGGTATAATATAATGAATATTATTTTGATGCAACCAGAATGGTATAATTTAGTTTTGTTTGAGTCAATAGATAGTTTAGAGACTTTTGCTAATAATGGAAATTTTATAAGTGACTATGTGTTTGATATATAGAAATACAGTTTGGTTTCATATTGGATACATACATGATTTTTTTTTCATATTATAATTAGTTATTAAATACATTTCAAATTGTATAAGATATCAGGCTAGGACCAACTTAGTTTAAGTAGAAATAATGATAGCATAAGTTGGATAAGGAATCAAAATTTAGACAACGTAAATCAGGAAGTACCCAATAGATAATTCCCAAGTGGGGGATTCAAGGCTAAGATATTTTCCCCTAAGTATGATAATATGGGATACATAATGTCAACCCACTTTGATGCCACTGATCCTAAGTTTTCAAATTTTTTGAACAATTTACCCTTTAACTTTGCAAACCATTGAGATAATAGAAGATTTTTTGGTCATCGATTTGGTCTTAGGTCTTATTCTAATATTAGTTCCTCTAACTACTTGTATAATAATCCACATCAATTTCTAGTTCAGTCACCTACCATAGAAAGAATCTAACATTTTAATGAGTCACACCATGTTAATGAAACCCCTCACCTAGACACTAAAATAGTCCATGCTAAGAACTTTGTCAATCTTGCCCTACCTTCTTTTTCTAATGAACCCTCACCATCTTAGAGAGATATTATTTTAGGTTACACAAATTAAAGTTTTAAGGAGACACTTTTAAGTTGTAGGAAATTTAGTCTTGAAAATCCACTTCTTGTAATTCATCCAACCACTTGAGATAAATGGTAAGATAGTTAGAATGACATGGATAGTCTAGTTGAGATCAAAATTGTGAAGAATATTAAATTAAAGGTTAATGATAATAAAATTGAGTTGATAACTAAGTTAGTTTAGTTTCCAATAGTTGAGATGAAATACAATGAGTGTGTGAATGAGCAAGTAAAATTAATGATTGAGGTTTTATCTTATTTTGATGACTATTGGATGTCAGCAGGATAAAATTTCATTTCTAAGTTAAACTTTAAGTTGATGGAACTTAAGTAATTTTAGTTTTGATACTTTTATTTTTATATTTTGGTATTTTGGTTATGATGTTTTGAAAGTACATCAGACTTAATTTTCTTATATATATATATATATATATATATATATATATATATATATATATATATATATAAGATGCCTAAGTAGTTTTGATAATATGCATTATGGAATTTATATAGATAAAAATATCATTAAACTTCGATTTATCTATTCATTCGTTGAGATATGTTATTATTTATTATGATTAATTGATTAAGGGTCCCCACCCATTAGAAAATAATTGATATATATTCAGATATTTGATATATTAAAATTTATAGTCTTAATTAATCCTTGATTAATACTTATCTATATTAATTGACTTGTAAAAAATCAATTAGTTAAGTTAAACAAGTAACTAACCAAGTCTAGTTACAACTTCCTTTTCCAACAAAATTTGAAGCATAAAAGGAGATCAAAGATTCATTTGAAGGGGAAACAATAAATGTATTTAAAACTTATACATTATGAAGTCAATCATTTATCTCTCTCTTCTATGCCACTTCTCTGAAATAGCATGATTTTTATAGATAGACCAATGGTGCTTTCTTTGATAATTGAGTATATTGCTTACACAACTCAGGTATATCTAGTTTTATATTATCATTTATAATAGATTATATAATATTTGTCAAGTTTAACATCTTTGGTGATTGATTCTTATAGTCCTATGCACAGAATCTATGTATTTAACCTGAATAATGATGAAAATTTTACTGTTTGTGATATTTCATTGATCTAATTGATTGTAAAAGCTATCTTTTAAAGATATTTTGTAAACAAAATGTTGGTTTCTCAAATAAAATTGATCTATTTTGTTATTTCTTTTCCAATTTATTAGTTTTAATATATTTTAATTTTAATTTGATTTTAATTACTCTTTATTTATATTTTTCTTTTAAATTTTTTTATTAGATTAATCTCCTTTATTTAACTTCTTAAAGTTAGACTTGGTTAGATTCTAGATTACTTAGTTTGCTAGATTTAGTTAATTTTTGATTTATTTATTTTGTCATTATTTAGTTTAGTTTTAATACTTTAATTTTCTTGATTACTTTAATATCTTTTAGTTTTATGGTTGATTTTTGTTTGTCTCTTGTGTGTTGAGTTATTTTTAGTTGCTTACATTATGAAGGATATGTTCATCTTTGATTTATCTTAATTCTATATTACTTCGATACTTTTGGTTTATTATCTTGGTTTTATTTAGATGTTATTAAAATAGAAGAAAGATATGATTTTGAAATGTATTATATTCTTGAATCATATTTATTTAATTAAATAGATTGTATCGTTTAAAGGCCTTCTCTGTCAGATAGGATAGATTACACATTCATATCTAAGCTGATTCATTATTTGATAAGTGAATTTTTAAAATCATAATGGAATATGTTATATTTGATAGCTTATCCATTTTTTCCTAAAACATATAAAAAACCCCTCACATATTTTGCATCATAATCAAACCTTCAAAACCTTACTATTAGATTGGTTTGATTCCAACTTAACCTTTATAATAGGTGAAAAGGTTGATTAGTTGATGGTATAATTGTCATCATCAACAAAGTGGACTTGGATGCCTTGAATGTGATTGAGATTTAAAATATTTAAAAATTAGGCTTTAAAATGATATAAATTATAGTATATAGAAGTAGGGCCGAATAGGGATCTAATACCTTAATTTTGCTCAACTTGTATTTGGTTTGAATGTGATTTTTGCATCTAATTTCCATATAATGGATAAGAGTCAAATAGAATTGTATTTATAGTGATCTATTGCTTGTGTAGATAATAAAATGTGCTTAGGTCAACCTTAAGAGGGGAAAACATTTGAAAAAATATTATTTTAGAATATTTAATGATAAGGACAATAGTACCTAGTTGGGGACACTAGCACCATTGTTTGTAGTGTCCAAAATGTGGCACTAATGTCTACTTGGTAGACTGTTAAGTAAGTTGGGTTGGGATCGAAGAAGATATTCATAAAATTGTGTTTTGGATTACTATAAAGGTCTATGGTCTACATAATGATTACAAAAGTGAGTAAAATTCTCTAGGATAGGTCTAAGGATAAGTTAAGTATAGGTTAACTCAAGTGGCACTCTTAGAATCGAAATGCCATGTTTTTGTGATTGCATCCCCCTCCCTTTATGATATAAATATAGAAAAGTGAAATGAATAGTATAAATTAAAAATAATCATACCTAGACTTACCTTGGAAGTAAAGTCCCTGTAGCTGAATATGAGTATGTGAATTTGGGTTTGCATATGTGAAACATGATCTAAATAAATGTATCATAATAAACATGCAAAAATTAGTCCTTACATAAGAGATGATTAAAATAAAAACAATATGTTGAAATAAAATAAATAAGTAAAGACGAGTAAAGAGAGAGGAAAGGAATGAATACACCTTGTTGGGTGCATAAACTAATGCATGAACCTGGTGATAACCTATGTGTGTGAGTGTACATAGTGATCATATCATTGAATAACTTAGACTAAGTTTAATACTTACTCAATCCTCATATGGGTGGATCAATAACTTAATCTAGTTTTGATTCCATCATTGGCTACCCCTTCTTGATGGATCCTAATTTATGAAAAACTTGGACAAGATTGTAAGTGTATCTAACCCTCTTATGTGTGTGGCTCAAGAACTCAAGTAGGCCATGACTCCATCATTTCCCACTTGTGTAAAGTAGATGCATCTTTAACTAAACTACACAAAGCACTAAAAGTATCTAAATGAGTAAATTTAATTGTGTATGTTGACTCTATAGCTAATCAAGTACATTATGCAGCTTTAGGTCACTTGATAATGTTAACCACCATAGATGGAGTAAGGCATGAAATTGGTGACAACCTAGAATATGATAGAAAGTGTATATATCATAGAGAATGACATGGAGTTTTCCATTCCATCTAATCAACATGTATGTAGTTGAGTATATGAAAATTATGTGTTGTACAAATGCCCCAAATTTGATATCTGTGTTTACTAATTTTAAATTGAGTATGTAATATTATATCTGTGTAACTAAAATAAATAAAATATTTATCATGTCATGTATGATGCCCCCACATTTGAGTAACTGGTATGAATTTGAGCTAGAATGAGTGTATTTGAGCAAAATCTAAACATAATCATCAAGCTTATGACTATATCTATTCCAATATGTAGTATAGTTGGTGTATTAGTTTGGATAATATGGAGTGCCTTGAAGTTGGGTCAACTAGGCAGTAACTCCCTATAGTGGATATTAGTGTCATGTGGCCCTAGTGTTGTAACATAGGTAGTAATGTCTACCTAGTCTAAAATTTGGGTATCTAACTTACTTTTTAAGTCTCTATTTTTCTATGTTTGCCCTATGTCTAATTTTTGAAACAAAGCCTATGTGTTTAAATTTATGTGTGAATAGAAAAGTAGGAGCTTGATCTATATGATAAACCCTTGTGAATACCCCCTCTTTTGAGGTTAGTTGTGAAACCTATGTAAGAACTATCCTAAAAAGTAGATCTACAAAATGTGTTAACTGAAGCATATGAATGATAGTCTAATACAATGTACAACATAACATATGAATGTAAAAGTATCTGAGCATGAGTAAGTTATGTAAGATATATGTAGTAATATAGCATTTCACAACGGTGTCAAGATAGATGTAATAAGTGTACATAATAGTAAATTTTAGTAACTACCTATGGGTATGGGGCATGGTGTCCATCCATTAGTAGGAAGGGTAGATGCATGATATCCCTCATGGCATCAAAAATTGATGTGTGTGTAAAAATAAAATTCAAGTGTAATGGTGTAAAAGCATACAAGGAAGCATACATAAAAGCACATGAGGAACATAAAATTAAGCCAATAGGCCATAATACAAGGGACATGGGAATACATCACTAAATATTAGAATGAATACATAAAAAGACATAATCAAATTCCCACATACGTAAGCAACAAGCAATTTGGCTTAGAGCCACATAGAAGGACATGTTTAAATGTCTACATATATAAGTAATAAATCATACACAAGGGACATGAGCACATGTGCAAGGCATAAAAATAGATAATTGGTATAGAGCCAAAGAACAATGGCATAGTTAAATTTCCTTGAAGATGGAAGAAGAATAAGAACACAATCAAGTCTAATCTAGGATAACTAGAAATGAAAACATATATAACTATGTAGTATAAATGTATCTATATGTTAGGATGTATATATACTAAGTATAACTAGTGATAATCAAAAAAAAATTTGAGTGATGAGTATCAATGATCATTATCAAGATAAATCAATGTATAAATTGGAATGTATAGTATGCAAAGATAAAACCTAGTAGTAGTAAATGTGTATGAGATATCCCCGAGTGGGTGAATGTATCAAATATATAAACTTGGATCAATGTATATACCTTTAGTGGGTATATGATAGCTATCCTAGATTGATGTAGTGTACTAGGGTCCTATATGTAATCTACAAGCACTCAACAAGAACAAGTGAAGCATGTGTATGATAAAACTGACTATACTAGGATAATTAGCAATATGCAATATATGGAATGTAGTAGAAATGTAAACATAGCAATGCATATAATCTATAAAATTTGTGTTTTTGAAATATTTTAATTTTATTATATTTTTCCATGTTATATTATTTTTTTATTTTATGAATATAAGCTATGTACAATAAAATGAAAATAAACTATGTACAAGGAGTGAGAGAGAGAATAAAGTATGTACAAGAGTAGGAACCATACTAGCCTATGAGTCTCATGGGAGGCTCACTATCCCCATGAACTATGTTGAATAGGAGAATTATAATCATGCATGAATTATGAAAGGGAAACTATGAGCCCATTATTTGATATGTTGTATAATCTAAGTCTAAAGCTACCTATGTGGTGATGTTAAGATGTTGTGGCACTTATTGTGATGTTCTATGAACTATAATGGTCTTAGGGACCCATATAATAGAATTAGAAGTTATATGTGATGTAGGTGACCTATGATAAGAACCCATAGACCTTAATAAAATTAATCTTGGTGTAAATTGGGTAAAGTAAGGTCCTCTAAAATATATGACATATCATTAATGTAGGGGTCTCTCTAGTAATGGTCTCTATGGGAGAGTATGAATACGTGTAGATACTATAAGAGTAGATCTATCTTAATCTGATGACTCTACTTAAAATTATCATATATGCATAATATATATACTCTCTACTATAATTGATAACTCTACAATGTCTAATAATTATGTTAGAACTGTAACTAGTGTCTTTGTAAGAACTATAGCTAGAAACTATGCTATAAGTGCCTATAGGATGGGTAGAGGATACTCATATGAGACAAATTTAATGTTAACCACTTGATTAACATGCATATACTTTAGGAATTAGTGTATTATATATGAGATGGCTTGGAGATACTATAACTATGGCACGCCCAATAATATATCTAATACACCTACACTAGGTACTACCAGGAATCAAGTGGTTGTGTATGTTGGTCCAATTTGTGGTGGAAGCACAATATTCCTAATGGATATATGAAAATAGCCTTTGAAACCACTAATTATTGCATCTATGAGGAATAAAACCTGATCTATTTAACCCAAGTGCTATAAGAGTGTCATGGTGCACATGAATATGCTTGACCCATTATCAACCATAACACTATGAATAGGTTAGTGGTCTATATATGCTCATATGAATATCACATGTAAATTTGTGTCATAATCCAAAATATCCTAATCTAAATATGTGATAAGTGGTCTAGGTGGCACTTTAATGTGATACATGCCAATAATGTTATGTAGTTGATGTGTCTCCTTTATAACTATGTGATAGGAATCTGGTGGTGGATGTGTTTGGTATGTATAGTGAACACCTAATGTGCCTCCTACCTTATTATCTATATTTTTTGGGAAAGGATATACAAATATCTTCAGTTCATTAACCTCTATTTGTTTTTATATTAATGCCTTTGTGGGTGTACCCACATCAATAATGTTATCTTCAATGAGATCTTGTATATTGTACTTTACACTAATCCATATGTTTTTTGCATGGCCTAGTGTCTTATGATACTCATAGAATGAATTTGAATCATAAATATTTGGAATAAGTTGTGTCATATCAACCTCTTTAATGGGAGGATAACATTTCATTCTAATAGTTTTTTATAACCTGTGTTGGTGACTCTAGAATATGAGTGAAGAATCTACATTGAGGAGTAAATAAAACCAATCTAGGATATGGCTCAGAAGCTATGACAACTATGACCTTTTGATCACTTTTTTTTTATGTGGTATTTACCTTTTATGGTGGTTTTTTTAACTCTTAATATTTTATTTTAATCCATTTGTTCACTTGATTTTTCCCATTGATAAAATCTTAACCCATCTTTACTTGACTATGTGGCACATATTAGTAAATGTAGGAAAATTCTTGAATAAGATATATTTGTGTAGTAATGGTAATAGAATTTATTTATATATATCTTGAATCTCTATATATTCCATGGAGTTAGTAAATTTTGATAATATTATCTTGTATCATAAGACATAATCTGTGATAGGTTCATTTGACTTTTGCTTTAAATGTGCCACTTGCCCATATGATATCTTATCATTGATGTTGATAGAGAAGTGTGCTAAAAATATGTTGGTTAAAGGATTGAATTATATTATATACTAATTTTTAAAATCATAGAACCATTATAATGAATAATCCTTGAGACTACATATAAATAACTTCGTAAGAAGCCAATTGTTAGACACATAGTCCAAGCATGTTGCATGATAATCTTTGAGATGATGCTCTAGTTCACCCTTGCCATCATATAATGTAATATTAGGTGCCAAGAAACTTGATGGAAAGGTATTTTCCACTATGTGATGTGTCAAAGGTGTATGCACGATAATGTTAAAACCTAAGGCATGTGTTTGCATAATTGCTACCTTATCAAGATATAACACCTTAAACTATAGAGTTTGAACCTCATACATAAGGGATTGGCCATATAATGTAGAATAAATAGCCACAAATGGTGTAGATATCACTAATGGTTGAATAAAAATATTGGTTTATGCTATCTTAGTTGGTTGAGTAGGCCCCATTAAAGGTATAACAAATTATTAACTGGAGGGGTTAAAGATTGACCATTATTTGTCTTATTATTTATTTCTAGTATGGCTTGTAGAATCTATGCATGATCAAGAGGTTATTCCTAAATTATATATTTAAATCCTTGTAATTCCTTGTCTTTGTTCATAAATATGTCATTATTATTAAGTGGAGGTAGTGTGTCCTAATTCTCAATTTGGACCTCATCTTTATCTTGGTTATATTGCTCATCTTCAGATGCATTGCCATTAAATTCCATATAGTTAAGGTGTGAAGGATAAATATATGGAATTTTAATAGGTTTTCTTTCCTTGTTATAGTTTTATATAATAGGAATATGAATATTCCCTACAGGATTACCACCTAGTCTAGCACTTCTTCTTAATGAAAGAGAGATAACTATCTTTTATGGCATATAGTAAACAAATCTAAATAGAGACTAAAATCTAACGTATGAATTCTAAAAAGTTAATATAAATAAATGAAAATAGGATTGAAAGGATATAAACCCTAAAAGTATCTAATGTTAGGGTTTTTTAATCTAAGGTTTCTTTGCACCAATTTAATTTATATGTAAAATAAATTGAAACCCTAATGTGAAATTAATTTTAATTAGCTACATTGTCTAAAAAAATAAAAAAAACAAAAGTATGTAGACCTAAATTATTGCACAAATTTTTTGGTTAATACAATATAAGGTTTGAATCAATATTCAAACTAAGATGGGTTCACCAAATGATTTAACCTTTTTAGGGTTTAGTTATGTAAATCCTACCTTAGATTAAAGGGCTAAGATGTCTAAATCAATAAAATAATAAGCAATAATTAAGCATTGATTTTTTATAGCTTTTGAATTCTTTTGACTTTCTAAAAATTGTAATAAATAGGTATAAATCTAGAATTATCTAAAAAGTGACTATCATAGATGATCTAGGTTATAAAAAATATGTTCTAGAAAGTTCTAAGTGTCATCAACAAGGTTCTATAATCTATTTACTCATTAGACAATAGCAGCCCATATGTATGGTAGTACCATATTACTCTAGTGTCCTCAAAGTGGCACTAGTGTCCCATTTTTAGGATTGTTCCTATTTTTATGAGCATAGTGCCTATGTTTTTAGGTCATATTCCTATTTGCATAAAACCTAGTGCTCTGTGTTGTGCCTAGAAAATTTGATTTAGTGTGTAAACCTTGATCTTCCTTATAAGTATGACATTAAAAATAATTGTGTATTTGTTATGAAAAAGGGTTGTACATACTCAACACCTTATTGTGAAGAGAGTTGCCTACATACTAATACTATGAAGAGGGATAAATCCTGATGTAGTTATCCTCTAGTGCTTGATGCAAGTGAAAGTGAATGATAGAATGAGAGTGGATTTGGATGCCCTGAATGTGCTTGAGCGTTAAAATATTTAAAAATTTGGCTTGGGGTTGTTTTAGATGGTATTATTTAGAATTAGGATAGAATAAGGATAAAATACCTTAATTTTGCTCAACTTATCTTTGGTTTGAATGTGATTTTTGCATTTATTTTCCATATAGTGAATAAGGGTCAAATAGACTTGTATTTATAGAGATCTACATCTCTTATAGATAAGAAAATGTGATTAGGCCAACCTTAGGATAGGAATGTGTTTTAAATATTATTTATTAAGGAGAGTTAGGGATAAATATAGTATCACCTAGTTGGGGACACTAACACCATGTGGTTGTAGTGTCTCAATTGTGGCACTAATGTCCACCTGGTATATTGTTGAGAAAGTTGGGTTGGGATCTAAGAAGATAGTCATAGGACTATGTTTTGGATAACTTTAGAGGTATTTGTTTTGTATAATGACTATAAAAGTGTGGTAAAGGCTCTAAGATAGGTCTAGGGATAAGCTAGGAATAGGTTAACTCAAGTGACACTCTTAACATCTAAACACTAGTTTTAGGCGATTAAAAATGTTATGTTGAAACATGATGAAAAAATGGAGTGGCATATTTAATCAAATAAACCTTTACAATATATAAAATATGTTATCATGCAAGCACCCATGCTGATCAACCCAAAATATACAAAGGATATACAAAGTTACTCCTTTGCCTTTGATCACGCCATAATTGCATGTCTCACACAAATATAAGATGGAGAAGAACACCGTTATGCTTTTATGAGAACCAATATCAAATATGAAAAACTAAAACATTCCACTCTGGACAAGCACACCTATTCATTTGTCAATATTGTAAATAAGTTTTGTCACTACATTCTCTAGAATAATGTGCATGTAATCATACAACTAGACATAAAATAAATGTTGTGTTAGAATGAACTGGGTGAATGAAAAGGTATATGGATGACCAATATGTAGGAATATGATCTAGAAATAAATCTTTCTAAGCAAGTTAGAAGGTAAGGTCTTACTTGACTAATATCTAAAATTAATCTAAGGATCAATGTGCACCAATTAGACTAGAATATCATATTGTAATAGGATTGGTACACCCAAATCATACATTACCTAATCTATGGTAACATACCTCTTGGGATGAATAAAACATAGAAAATAACACTGTCTAAAGATAACATAATATATGTTGAATAAAAGAGATATATTTAAGAAAAATCATCAAGGCATCTATCTTAGATGCTTACCGAATGTTTAAGTGAAATAAATAATGGATAATTCCCATGAGAAGTTTAGTGTTGGCCATCTTACATCAAATTCAATAGTACATAAGATAATTTAGTTAGGATTCTATTGACCTACCTTATTAAAGGACATACATGCTCACATCAAAACATGTCATTAGTGTTAGACCTTCACCAAAATAGAAACCCGTGCTATAATGCCATTAAAACTAGTTACATAAACAACACCATTCACCTAATGGGGAATAAATTTAGTGGGGGTTATTAAACCCAAATCCTTTATAGGATAAAATTTTATTCTTATGGCCATATATTACTAGATAAGATGGACTGAGGTAGTGGCAAAAAATAAAATCACTACAAATAAAGTAATCAAATTCATAGAAGTAATGTGACCCCTTGATTCATTACCTCTATCTCATTAGTATGTGATAATGGTAATGCATTACAATAAGTGAATTTAATTGAAAATTCATATATAAATGGATCACTTTGATATTCTCATTCAACTAACAAAAACTTATTCCATACCATCAAGAATTTTGTAGAGAAGAAGTCTTGGAAATGGAGTTCATTTCTAAAATTTTCTCTATGAGATGATTTAACTAGGTATAAATAAGTGATTAAAATCTCATTATTTATATATTTTTTGGATTGGATCTAGTTATGCCAGTTACACTCAAACTGCTTACCTACATGTTTATGTAGAAGTACATAGAGCACAATGATAAAGTAAACTCTAGGATCTTTGACATTATCCATTTAGAAGAATCCTAGGATGAATCCTTACTAAAATTAATAAAGTATTAGATTAATATCAATAATTTTTTTTTTAAAAGGGCCAAGGTCAAGTCCTTTAAGATTTTCGATCTAGTATTATTATGAGATAAATCCCATAAAAAGGACCATCATGTCAAGTTTGAAACTCTTTAGATTATCACATACCATATAGATTATATGCTCAATTATAATGAATTTCCCTTAAATGACCTTTAAGGCAATGAAATCCCAATACCTATGAATGGATAGTTCCTAAAGCATTACTTATTGGTTGTCCTGATAATTTTAGTTTCAGAGTAACTTTAGGTAAAGTGGTAATGTATATATTAGGATAGTTTTCTTTTGGTTGTGTGTTTTATTTTGGTTGTGTGTTTTTGTATTATTTAACCTAACCTATTTTTTCCTTCATGATAATATGATTCACAAAGAAGAACTGAGCATAGAAAATGGTGGTAACCACTCTAAAGAGTAATGAAAGCATAGAAGCTATAGTTCAGGATTTAGAAACCTAAAAGGTGATCTTTCATTTTGAAATAATTTAAAGGTTGTGAGTAGTCCCTTTATTTTTATATCTATAAGGCCCATGATTCATAACAAAAAAAGTAGATTTATAATAATTTTATTTATTATTAGAAACAATAAAACTACAATTTGTAAAATATCTTGATGAAGCATAGGATCACTAAACCAATTTAAGATCTTATAGGTATTTAGATATTTCTAAACATCCCATAACCCATGGATTTTTCCCAAACTTTATATGGATATAAAAAAAATCCTCCCATAATGAAATTTCAAAACATAGACTAGAATAAAAATACAAAATCTAAATTATGAGTCTTCTTCAAAAGGGTTATTTAGGTAACCTCCATCATAGGATTTTTAGGTTGGATAGTAGTGAAATAAGGCATTAAGTTGGACCATAGGCATCTCTATCAATGATATAGACACATATATCAAAGAATATATATGGCCATACCATTCCCATCTAAGCCATTTACCTAATCAATTCCTTTTTCAAAATTTATAATGCCCAACTTGATTTAAACTTGTTGAAGTGAAATATAAATATTACAAGTGGAAATTTACCACCTCATACACATTGATGGTATTTTTTTGATATAGATATTAATATATCACTTAGTGAAACTATATTTAACACTAATTTCCTCATGGAAGTCACCATTTGTTATGGCTAACACACCCCCTTATTTTGAGAAGTGGGGGACCCCTATTTAAAGTTTCTCAAATTAGATGTTCATGTAGTTTTAGTCCCTCTCTCATCAATGTAATTCTTTAAAGTCCTCAAATTTATTTTTATCCTTTGTTTTTCCATGGGTCAAACATTTTCATAATAACATTTAGTCTGTACCAAAGACCCTTGTAGCTTATGAGTTATAAGTATAGTCATGTTTTTGTTGCATCCTAAGAAGAATAGAGATATTTCACACTTAGAATGTTTTTATTGTGGTAACTATCTAATATGTAGATTTGGACTTGTTTTCAAGTTTTTAGAGGCTCGCTCTCTTGAGGTCATAGTCTAGCAAATTTCTACATGGTGCATTGTAAAGCTCTATTGACAATAAGGTGAGAGTTTTATTTGATTACATGGCTTCCTATTTTACCTAGTCATTAATCATGTGTTTTCACATGGTGAATGACCAAGTGATAGAGTGACACATGGCTCCCACTTGTAGAGTTGTGAGTCTCAAACATAAAATATTACAAGATTCCAAACAAATTAAATTGTCTTATGTGGATCTGATGATTAGAGATGCCAAAACTTAGCCAATAGGGTCACTCCACTATAATAGTCATCAATCCCCTAGACTTGATAGAGATGTCAAAGTATAGGATATCCTCATAAAATTAAATGGTGTCATGTGGCCTACTATTAAATATATTAGCTTATTGGAGAGCTTGACCTACTAAACCATGTCATGTGTCACCTTCATATAGATTGGTAAAGGAGGCCCAAGAATCCATATATGGTTAGATCAAGGTGTAGTTATCTTTATAAGGATAATCAAAATATGCCATGAATCACTTCACTCCTCCAACTAGTGAATCTCTCCCCTAAATATGTAAAGGTGAAGTTTTAAGTCGTGCCTAGGTGGTAGTCATTGTAGTTACGATATATATGTGATGGACACATGGCAAAAGGTAAAAGTTTTCTGATATTCCATAGGGATAAAATAACAATGTTCCCACCACACTCTTAGCAATAACTAAATGGGGAACTAGGAAATGATTGTACAATTTAATGTGTAACATCACAATCACCAAATTAGATTTGAATTTACATTGAAATACCAACTGCCATCAATATAATAGATATGTGGGGATACCTATAATTGGTCTAAGATAATATCATTTACCATTATTATTCCTAATTTATTAGAGTCTACCTTCTCATTTTATACTCATTTTTATTCCCTTCATGCCTCACTCACCTAGGTTTATTATCAAAATAAATCCAAATATTTCTATAATGGCCAATTTATCTTCCACCCCTAAAGCTAATCTTTAGTATAGGGATACCACATTCTCAAAATTCATAATGCACTTAAAAAATTATAATGAGATGTTCAAGGAAATAAACTTGGTGCCCAATTCCACTTCTATCGATGAAAAAGATGAATCCAAATTCAAATATTCCCTTTAGGCATATAATAAGTGTGGTATACATAAATCCACAACCAAGCTAGAATTCTTCCCTTGTGTATATTTATTTGACAAAAAATTTACTCACTACCAAGTGGGTGAAAGATTGCATTCATGCCTAGGTTTGTTTTGTGGGTTCCCTATATAGAATCATGCATATTTAAGAGAGTGAATTCAAATCCTACTACATCATCCTAGAATTGACAATCACCTATGATTTGATCCTAGTGAGAATATGTACCAATGCTTACTAGATATATAATGTCTTAAGGGACTAGGTAGATAAGTTAGATGCTAAATGGGTCAACAAGATAGACATGGAATGCACCATTATCACCTTTAAGGAAGGGATTCACATAAGATTGATACTACTGAATTGACTAATCAAGGAGACTAATTACATACATGTCAACCTCTTTTAGGTGCCCCTATAACAGATAATCTTTAAACATGATCTCGTCCCAAACCCTTTGGGTGTGATAAATTTCAACATGATAAAGGAAATAAGAGATACCCTATAAGAGGAAACTTTTATATGATGAAATACTTGGTGGATGTAGTCTACACAATAACCACATTTAGACCTTTTGCCTTTCCATCATGGGTTATAGAAGGCATGATTGTCCATGTAGTTTTTTATAAACTATATGACCACCATTATCAAAACCACATATATGAGATTTGTGACTCATAAACAATGGCCTATATGTACTTCAATGAGACAACCATGCCTCAAATATCAAAATAAATAAGAGAATCTCTCACCCCCATTAGTGACTAATGGTACTTTATGAATGACATTATCATTGGATAACACTCTTAAATATCCCTTGTTCCTACCCTATCAAGTCCTAGACTATATATTAGATTAGGAGATGACCTATCAACTAGTTGAATACATCTCTAGCCATTGCATGAAATTCTAATATAAGGCTTTCACAACCTTACCTATCTTAATAAAGCACCATGTTTAAAAGAGCCTCCCCTTTTTATATAATATGGTGGAAGGAAGGAATTTATTTTCATTACGTATGGTCAAACATAGATACTAAGACCTAAAATATGTGTAAAGTCATTAGGATCAACTTAATATCAAATATGGACACTAGCCCCATGAGGATGATGAGATTTACCTCAACCTTGAGGATAACCAAGAGGTGTTTTCTTGGATCAAGGATAAGAAGTATAAAAAAGGAAAGTAGGCTCAACCTAGGCCATTTTAACAAGATAAACTTTCCTCATACATATTAGGTCATGATGGAGGATATGTTAAAGTAAATCCTCCCTAAATCTCAAGGATAATTTTACAAGGGGTCTCATCTCCAACTCCTCCTTCACATTATCCTGCATAAGATTGACCTCTTTGGCCCTATTCTATAGATACACCACCTCTAGTGGATAATATATATTATTATTATATATTTTAGGCCCATACAACTCAAACCTAAGTAGCTTAACCTTAGGATACATAGTCACTCAGGTTTGGTGTTAGTTGTAGCCCAAAGACTAGTGCAAGATAGGAATAGAAATTGGCACCTCTATAGATCCCTCCCACTACTCCCCCTATTACATATAAACATATTATAACACCCCATAATTTACAATCTCCATAATAACCCACTCTATTTATGAATCCACTTTTCCCCATTTAACCATTCCATAATTCACCCAAGTGCCTCTAGCTTCAACTATGCACAATATTATCACCTCCTAGTTTCCACCTACCTAATCCATTCCAAAAGTAGGGATATCCATGATTCCCCCACTATTTATTTCATAGGTTTATATAATTTCAATTTCCCTATCTCTAATAATTTATACATCATTCTAAGAAATAAGTGTACCTATGTACATAGTGTACTTAGCCCCATCCACATCAACAACATCCACACCCAACACATTTTTTAATCTATGCATATAAACTATACACTCCATCCCCTTCCACTATAGTAAATTAGTTTTATCTAAGTAAGAGGCCTAAAAATAATTAAAAGTCATCTCATCCTTAGAATCTTGCACCACCTCCTATTTCTCTCTACATTACACTAAATCCTCCCTTTTCCATTATCTTGGGTGCCTAGGGCCTTGGTTTTAACCAACCAATTTCCTCCATTTTATTGAATTCCCATTTACCTAGTTCCATTTCCCCGTACAAAGCTATTGGTAGGCATATAATTTATAATAGGCCTCCCCTTTCATCCTACCCCCTTTTGTCCCCATGCCTCCTCTTCCTCCATTGTTCTTTTCCTCCATTTAATTTGTTTCATATGTTACTTCTCTACCAATAAATACACACATCACACACACACACACACACACACACACACACACACACACACACACACACACACACACACACACACACACACACACACACACACACACACACACACACACACACACACACACACACACACACACACACACACACACACACACACACACACACACCACCCACCAATACCCCTTTGTACCCTAAGAGTAGGGATGGTGTCATATGCACCTAATATGACTATGAAAGGTGATCCCAAAGTGTAGTGGGACTTTGACTAAACTAGAGGGAACATGAAGAGGATATTAACACAATTTCATTTGAGAATGAAATCATGTAGTTTTTATACTTATTAAGACCTCTTATCTCTCACCAAAGTGAGGACATCCACATGATAATAGAAAGTGGCTGAGGACCCAATCTCTGTGTTAATAACTATGCATGATATGTTAGAAAAGCTTATGAAGGACATGTAGGAGTAGGCCTATGCACTTTAATCACAAGTGAAGAGATCCTTCCCTATAAAGATAATTATGGTAATCAAGGATGCCCTCATGTAACTTTTCTCAGCTTTAGGTGAAATGGTTGAAATGTTGACTAATAACAAGGCACATCTTCTAAGGGTACAAGCATACTTATAAAGAATTTATCTTGGAGAGTAAATCTAGAAAGATCATTATGATTATTTACAAGGGAATATTCCTAAAATTAAAACTCATGCCTACCTCTAACCTAAGATTATATCATACATATGCTAGGAATATGAGGGATTCAAATTAAGAGTGGTTAATCTTGGCATAAATAATTATATAATATTTACAATAAATTAAGGAAAAGATGTTGACTTACTTAAAATAGGTCAACATCATTATGTTATTCCACTTATATGGAACCCCACTAGACATAGGTGAGTTTAGATTTCACTTGGGTCACTTTAACCAGGTCATCAAGAAAAAAGTGGTGAAAGCCAAAAAATATGGAGCTTAGGTAGTGTTAGAACTCTCAACTCAGTATATTAAAAGTATTGCCTAGGTTTCAGAAGTTAAAGTGTCCCTAAAGGCCCTACTTCAAGTATTCAAAGGCTAGTGTCCTAATTAGAGAGACCCACCAATGAATTTAGCAAAGTTAGATCAAGATTTTGACCTAGTGGTGTTTGAACTAGTTGTCAAGGAGGCATAGTGCAAGTAGTTAAGGGGTGGTTCATTTGTAGCTCATCCATGTATCAGATAAGTGGGCCTTTAGGTATATTTTAGATGAGATTGGAGGATATTCTACCAATATTTTAATATATTTAGCTGTAATGAATTTGATAGTCCATCATGGCCAAGGATGGGAATCTCATACTACGTTAAGGTGAGCCCCATCTTCTATATTTTAAAAATTAAAATATTTTTTAAAGGTTGCTATATTTTGTTTCAAAGGTATTTTTGAATCAAGCCATGATTACACCTGCTATTACCCCACTTTTTTGAGCTTTAAGTTTCTATGGCATTTTGAATTTTTTAAAGATACTATGTTTTAATGAATGTAATTTCTTATTTTTTTGTTAATCTAGTTGTTTATTTTCTAATCTTGTCAATCATTTCTAGCTTTGAGTAAGTGTAGATTTTTAAAAATTGAATAAGTTATTTTTCACTAAAATGAATGTAGTAGTTATGCTGTGCTCATTATTCTAACTCATTTTTGAACCCTTCTCACTTTATCTGAAACACTTATGATCTATATACTTAGGTTAAATATTATATTTAAGGGATTTGTGTTATATTTTATAGGACCTTTTAAGTTTTGATATTTAGTGAAGTATTTATAAATTAAGAACTAATTTATGTTTTCCTTAGAATTATTTGCATATGTAGAGATGAGACAAAACCATTGGTGAAGCTTGGAACATAGTGGTATAATTATGGTAGGGTAGACACAACATAGTTCTTAAAGCATTAACATCTTTTAAGCCTAGAAGCATCCCATTTTTTCCCTACCTTACCTTTATATTTTATATTTGTTTTAGAATAAAAATACTCAATTTTTAAAGATTTAACAAGGTAGCCTATAATGATTTAGGATCTCAATGGAGGTAAAATCCATTCTAGGGCATGATTTTTAGGTATGGGTTAAATAACCTGGTGGTGGAATAGTAGGCTAAGCATTTACTTTGTTAATTGGGTATGCTTGTAGTGAAATTAATCCTAATAAAAAATTTAAAATTTAGTTGGGTTGGATGGATTGAAAAAATTCTAATGTGGGTAGATCTCAATCAAGAAAACTTTAAAAGGAGGGAAGGGTAGAGCATAAAATAAGGATATATGATCTTAAGGGATTACTTCTAAGGTTAGTTTCTTTATGTCTAAGTGTTTATATAAATAATGCTTGATATTGGTAGCTATTTCACACTTACATACAAACCTAGTTAGGAAATCTGTGAAAAATGATATAATAAACTTAAGGATATCAATTAGATTTTTCTCCTTTTATAGTATATGTTTCACACGCTTACTTAAGAGATTACATATCAAACCATAAAGGTATATATGGTAGCTATGGCTCATACCTAGAAGACTATATCAAATGGAAACACTCCTTCACACTTTGAAAATCAAGACAATCAACCTTTTGATTAAAATCAATGACACTTGTTAATTATTCAATAGTTGTTATACATCTAAAATTAATATATATCAATGATAAAAAAATTATTTATCTATATAAAGTGCACATTTTAAATTATTGAATTAAAATAACCAAGGAAATAAATAATCAATTGCATAAAAATGGAAGGAAAAGACATCCACATAGTTGCATGACATTTGAAAATGATTTCTTTTATTAATAATTCTCTAACCTTTTGGAATGAGGGATTTACAAGTATAAATAAACTTGAGGAAGGGTCAAATCATCCTCCAAGTTCCTGCAAAACTTAGAGTTACATATTTATAGTCATAACCTCAGTTCTAATTTAATGCCAAAACTATATATACAAAAAAATAGTTGATCATAATTGTGTCAAAGATAAGTTTGCCCACATGATACCATGAAATGTGTGCATAATTATAAATTACTCAAGATAACTATTACATGCATATGTCAAGTATGACAAAAATGTAATTACATTAACCAATCTTACAATAAAAATTATACTTCAATAACTAAGGCTTATTTACACTCATTGATTACATGGTTATACCTAATGTCATGGGAGGTACTATTGTAGCATCAATTTACACCCTTGGAGAGGGTTCGTCAAGTCCTTTATAATTGAGCTACACTATTGGGACAAAACTAGGCTGTGTCACCTATTGTGGGATTGAACCTCCAGAGAAGGCTAACTTCCTCTTGATGGATCATCTATACTAATGTTTACACTGAGAAATAGGTTAGAAAGGGGTAATAGGGATCCTAAGAAATATAACAAGGTGATTCACCAAATTAAGTGAGAACTCACATAGTCATGAAATATACACTAAAGAAGCATGAGATATTACTAGCTTACACAATTTCAAAATCTAGCTAAAACATAAGTGTTTCTTACACTAAGCTTAAGAATCAATTGATGAAAATAAAGAGGAGTTTTATAGGTTCATTTATGAGCAGAAATCCAATATTAGGGTATTAGTTTTCCTATATTTTCCATATCAGTACACACTTATAGACTATATATCCCTTTTCTTTATTCTAATAAGTCTAGATAGACCAATCCTATCTTTGAAAGAACCAAAAGTTCATTATATATGCAAGTCCTCCTTTGAAAAGGGTGAACATGTCATAGAAGAACCCTACAAGCTGACACCAATGGTAGAAAGAACATAAATGTAGACAATTATTAAACTGTAAAACACCCTACAATAGTCAAGAAATAATGATAATGACATGGAAGATTATCCTTCATAATACCATTATGTACAAGCTTACTAAATATAGTTCAAAAGCAAGAGCTAGGCAAAAAATGTCTTTATTAGATTTAAAATGTCTTTCATAAAAGTTTTGATAGGGTCTAACCTTATCAAATGAGAGTCTCTATTATTATAGAATTGAGAGATAATTTTTTATCAAAAGTGAGAGAGTGTCCCCTTTTAAAATTTGAGAGAGAGAGATTACAAAATGGGAAAGAATGGGATCTATATGAAAAAGGGGAGGGAGATAGTTAGCACATCATCTCGGGTTATTAAATGAGCTACCACATCTTGATCAATGCCCCCACCATATTTTGATCAAATTAGACTAATACATCATAGGTGAGAGAGTATTCATTTGTCCTAATAACCTTTTAATCATTTTATTGATTGATAAAAAATGCACTAGAAGATAATAATTGTCAAAGGTGGTAATTCATGATATTGATTATGAAGGAAAACCCTTAGGCACCCTAAAAGTATATTAAGTGCTACATATGATTTCACTGATCACCAGATATCTATCTTGGGACTTTATGCTATCTCCACTTGATTCATTATGAGGGAAACATCCTTATATCTATGTAATTGATAGAGCCATGCCCAAGTCTACTCTTAGTGGTTGTTTGTGCCTATTTTTCAAGTATATATCCATTTCAATATATGAGACATTTTTACATAACTATATATCTACCCCTAATGAGCATAGGAATCTATTATAGATTGAAAACCAATCTCCTTTATTTGTTTTCTTATAACTATTATATCTATGCAAAACTTTAGACTATATAACTTCATTCTTGATCTTTATTAGGTCTAAAATACCCATTCTATCTTTGAACCTTATAGGAACCAAGAACTCATTATATACATAGATCTTGTTTAAATAAAAAATATCACAATAATGAAATAATACAACCCAAAAAGTGGACACTGCATGTTCCAAAATCTTCAAACTAGAGGTTGAGATTGAGCTTCAATGGCATCAAAACTTTCAATATTGATAATCCTAACTATATCACTATGTGTTATGACTAAGAATGCTTGACTATTATCTAATGGTGACATGTACCTTTGAAACATTTCTATAGTTTAACCTATGGTCATAATTATTCTCCATTTAAGTCCCTTAGCTTTCAACTTTTAATGTAAACCATCGATCGTAATTTAGGCTCCCCACATTATGCCAACTATCAGCTCTTCATTTATCCCATAGGATCCTACTATCAATCCTTTGACTTCTTAACCTTATTCATATCTTAGATCTCTATTTGTATGAATGAAAACATACCATTGATGTTTCTAATAGTTTCCATGGTTATGACACTTAGAAGGAGCTCGTTCATCTGTTAAATCCTTTGACTCTTTGACCTTTGCTCACTATTGATCTGATTGACATGATCAAATATGTACCATTGGATCTTTAGGACCCACTGAATCATTATATTTCCCACTCAATATTATGTTTGATCTTATCTCCCAAGATTTGGACACTTTTCACTCATGAATTTAACCTTGGGACATTTTCATTTAAATGGATATTTTCCAAAGCTTAAACTTGATGTCTGCATGCCCATCCCAGATTGTTGGTTCAACTTTAAGGCTTTATATCTTGAGATAACAAGCTCATCAAGATATTAAATTTTCATAGCAAGTGATAGGCATGAATAACTTCATGTCCATATAATATTTTAAATTGAGAGGCTCCTTATGTTAATTTATTAAACACATAATCAAGCTAACCTATATGACATCCTATGATGGTCTAGTCCTTCAAAACATATACAAGTCATTTGATCATTCACTCAAATAGTAAATTTTCTCATTTGTTCAATCTAGGTGAAAGCTTGGTATGTGGGCCAAAATTGGCCAACATCTTTGGCGACTCAACTAGGAAGCATGCATTTTATGCTTGAGAAACTAGACCATTTGTCTTAACTAGCCCATTGGGCATGGAGTCTCCTCTCTAGTTCAACGTATTTATCTAAAGCTAAAATTAGCTTCTAGACATAAAGAACTCCTCTTGAAAAAAACAAAGACCAAAAAGAACAAAACAAATGAATGTGATAAAGGCACTTATTGAAGGGAAACTAACCTAAATAAAGTAAGTACTACTAACCTAATGCACTAGGACAACACTGGGAGAAAATAGACAAACAACTAAATATGTACAAGGAACATAAATATCTTAGATAAAACATGATCCACTTGGGTCAAAAGAAAAATTAATAAACTTAGTTAGTCTAAGAGATGGTAAGAGTTGCAAAGCAATATTTTTATTGAACACGACCCTTGATGAAGTTTTCTTCTTGCCTACCAACTCCCTTAGCATCTCCTAGAGTTAGTTATCAATAAAAAACCAATCACCAACAAAGATAAACTAGTCTTCTTCTTCAAGATCCTTCTCATATTATTTAATAGCTAAAATATCTACAAGTGACAACTTATCTAATCATTGTTATTTATTCCTTTTTTCACCTTGAGTGACCTTTTTCTCTTTACTATCATATGAAAACTCATCAAGATCTTCAATGAGGTTTGCATACTCCACCCAATCTTGGTCATTGTATTTCATGTAAAACCTCTTTTCTACCTTATCAAGTACTTGACACTTAATCTACAAGCTTAAAGGTGTGACAACATTTTCAAAATTTCTTCCCTCTATGATAAAATGTATTTAATGTTTGGAAACATCAACCTTCACTTCACCATATCCTAACATACATGAATAGGCTTCAACCTCAGATAGGGCTCTTGAATATCCTTAAGGAACCTAAACCTATTCCTTGGCCTCATCTTCTATGTTCATAACTTCTTTGCAAGAAACTCATCAAACTCCTCCATGATTGTAGGCTCATGACCAATAGAAATACATTCACCTTCATGTTCCAATTTGTCAAATTCCTTGAATATGACATTGAACCTTTTCCATAATTCATATTATTCATGAATGTTACCTTAAATAGCTATATCATCATGGATAATAGATAATATGTCTCTATCAAGTATATCCTCTTTCACATTATATTATATACTAATAGTTATACTAGGATCTTTAATGTGTTTCTCTTCATTCAAGAAGACAGAGTTACACTTGTGTTCACTAAGGGGAGTCCCTATGCTTATTTATTCTTCATAGTCACTCATGAAATTATATTGATCAGTTATAGATTGATTTATTTCCTCCTCACTTTATTCTCTTAAAATGGGCTCATTCTCAACAAAGGGTGGGATGGAAGGTTGATGGATACGCTCATGGGTTTGAGGTGAAGGATGAGGTGTGATGGGGGGATGATGAGTTGGGGATGGAGTATGAGGTATGATGGATGGTTAATGGATGGGTTTGGAAATGGAGAGAACCTTATTTCAACTTGAAACCTATGTAATGGTTTATTATTGAAGAATCTTTTATAGGGAAAGCAAGTTGAGTTGGGCAATGGAAGGAGCATCTTATTCCACCAGAGCTTCATTTTACTAATAGCCTTCTTGAGCTTCTTGAATAGTTGTAAACTACTCTTCAACCTTCATAATTGAAGTCTCCCTATTGTTTTGAGAACATATTTAGATAGACATCCAGGATGGAAAAGCTATAGATTATTCTTTAACCTTTTTATTTTGGTTCTCCTCTTTCTTCCCTATCTTTAGCTCTAATTCTTTGATTTCTCTATATATATTCTCTTAGAATAGCTTCTTTTTAAGGTGGCTAGTGACCTCATAAGGAACACAAGAGGGTTGGTATGAGGTACAAGAGGACTCTTGAGGAAGATAAGTGGAATCTTGGATCTCAATAATAGGCTACACCACAATAGTCTCCTTATATCTTTGAAGACTCTTCTAGATTAAATTCCAAGAAGGAAAGGTTTGAGTAACACTTAAAGGACATGGGAAACTTGGATGGCCTCTTGGGGAAGAATGGGTGGCATATATGAGGGTTGAAGTGGTGCATATGAAGACACATAAGGTTTATGGAGTTGAACCTATTATTCTTAAAGGGTTTTTAGATTATCCTCAATGTTTTGAATGCAACCACTTACATTCATCATTTCACATAGAAGTTTTTTCCAATGTTCTCTCTCAATAGGTGCCTATTCATTTTTCATTCACTATAATGCATATCCTATGCCATGAATGATGTGATTTTGGATTTATTGACCATAACACCTCTATGTATTAAGGTCTATTATGTACTTTTCATATCTTGAATGCATTTACCTCAAACTTGAAATGGGTTGGTTTGAGGAGTAACTAAGGAAATTTTGATCCTGAGAAGGCTAATGAACTAAACCTTGAAAACCATTTAGGGTGAATTTTTAAACATTAATAATCTGATATGAAGGATGCCAAGGTAGCATACTAATCAGAATATTGATGATACATATAAAATAATGATGACTAAGCACCTAGGTTACTTATAACAATAAGATTTTACTTGAAATTAACATTGGTGCTAACTTGTTTCCTTCTAAAATTTGATTATAGGAAAGACACTCCAACAATATTTCCATTCTTTTGGATTTTAGTCCCACCAGGCTTTTTCAGAACTATCATAGCAACAATTTTCACCCTTGGAGAGGGTCTTTTAGGCCCTTTCTAATTGAGCTACACTATTGAGATAACCCTAGGTTTTGGGCACCTATAATGGGGTTAAAACTATAAATAAGGTTGACTTCCTCTTGATGGATCACCTATACTAATTTTTTCACTAAGAAAAGGGTTAGAAAGGTGGAATATGGATCCTAAAAAAGATAACAGGGTGATGCACCAAATTAAGTGAGAACTCACACAAGCATGAAATATACACTAAAGAAGCATAAGATAGTACTAGCGTACAAAATCTTAGAATATATATAATTTCATAATTATTTGATACACCAAGTTTAGGAAGTAATGGATGAAAATAAAGAGGAGTTCTAAGAATAACTGAGAGATAACACCAATGGAAAAAGAAAACAAATGTAGACCTACAATCAACTAGAAAACACCCTAAAATACTCAAGAAAGGACAATAGGCATGGATATTCTCCTTCACAATACCATCATAAACATGATTAATAAACATAGTTCAAAAGAAAGATATAATCAAAGAACGTATTAATTAGCTTCAAGATGTATTTCATTAAAGTTTTTATATGGTCTAACCTTATCAAACAAAAGTCTCTACTCTTACAGAATTGAAAGATAATTCTCATCAAAAGTGAGATAGTGTCCCCTTATAAAATATGAGAGAGAGCTTACAAAATGGGAAAGAATGGGAGATATAGGAGAAAGGGGAGGGAGAGATTGAGCATGTCATCCTAGGTCATTAAATGAGTTATGACCTTTTGATGAATGCCACCACCATATTTTAATTAAATTAGAGCTAATACATCATAGGCAAGATAGTTTTCATTTATCCCAATAGCTTATGAATCATTTCATTGATTGATAAAAATGCACTAGAAGACAATAGTTACCAAAGGTGGTGAGTCATGATCTTACTTATGAGGGAAAACCCTTAGGTACCCTAAAAATCTATTAAATGCTACAACTATTTTCTTCAACCACCAAATCTCCATCTTGGGACTTTATGCCATCTCCACTTCATTCATTATGAGGGAAATGTCTTTGTGTCTATGTACTTTATAGAGCCATGCCCAAGTTTACTCTTATTAGTTTTTTTAACCTATTTCTCAAGGATATAGACATGTCGATAGATGAGACATTTTTTCATAACTATATATATGCCCTTACTAACCATATTTCTCTATTATATATTGAAAACTAATCTAATTTATTGGTTTTCCTATATCTATTATATTAATGTAGACCTATAAACTATAGAGATTCATTCTTGATCTTTATTAGGTCTAAAAGACCCATTTTTCCTTTAAACCTTGTAGGAATTGAGAACTAATTATATGCATAGATCTTGATTAAAGATAAAAGCTCACAATCACAAAACAATACTACAACCCCAAAAGATGGACCATGCATGTTCCAAAAACTTCAAACCAGAGGTCAAGACTAAGCTTAAATGGCATCAAAACTTTAAATATTGATAATGTTGACTATATCACTATGTCTTATGCTTAAAGATGCTCAACTTTGATCTAATGGTGACATGTACCTTTGAAACATTACTCTAGTTTGACCTATGGTCTCATTTTTTATCCATTTAAGTCCATTAGCTTTTGAGTTTTAATGTTGACCATCTTCCTAATCTGGGATCCCCACATTGTGCCAATTGTCAGCTCTTCATTTGTCTTGTAGGATATCATTGTTAGTCTTTTAAATTATTGACCTTACATGCACTGTATATCTCCCTATTTATGAATGAATGTGAATCATTGATCTTTCATATATTTTTTACAATTGTGACACTTTGTAGGAGCTCATTCATCTTTGGGATCCTTTGACTCTTTGACCTTTGCTCACCATTGATCTACTTGGAATGATAAAATACATGTTGTTGGATATTTGGGACCCACTGAATCATCAAGTTTCCCACTCACCATTATATTTTATCTTAGATCTTGAGATTTTAACACTTGTCAATTGTGCATTGAACCTTGGGACATTTGAATTTAAATAACTATTTACTGAAGACTGAACTTGATGTCTACACACCTATCCTATATTATTGGTTCAACTTTAAATCTTTATATCTTGAGATAACAAGGTCAACAAGATATTAAATTTTCATAAAAGGATTTAGGCATGAAGAAATTCATGTTCTTGAAATATCTTGGCTTGAGAGGCTCCGTAGGTGCATTTATTAAATAAACAATTAAGATGACCCATTTAAATATGTATGACATCCTATGACATTCTAGTCCTTCAAAGCTTGTATAGGTCATTTGATTATTCACTCAAAAATGAACTTTTCTTATTTTTTCAATCTAGGGAAAATCTTGGTATGTGGGCTAAAATTTGCCAATGGGTACTAAAGTTATTATTAGAGATGATCTGGGAGGTGGTGTTGAAATGGTCGCTAGAGTTAAGCTAAGATGTGGTGGACTTATCCTTCTTCCTAGACTCAAATTATTAATAATATTTAAAAATGACATCATGATGATATATTATGATGTGAATAATCATTATGAGGTCCTATGTACCCTGATTGTTTTCTCCATTAGACATGCATGCTTAACTTTGGTGATCCTAAAGTTGATATGAAATATATCCACTTATATGAACTTATTTCTCAAAAAGTTAAGTTCAGACTCAATATCCTCTAATGTTATTCCTTGAATATTTTGTTTGATGTTAGTTGAGGCTTATTATACAAGTTGATCCAAATCAGTTATATTTATTAGTTTCCCTATAGAGTCCCTATCCTATGAAAGCTTCAAATCATCTAAAATCTATAAAATAAGGATATCATGCTCTATATATTTAGGCATTATTACTTCTATAGCTTCTACCCATTACCTTGCTTCATATGTTTAAATTATAACCAGATTGAGGGCATTGGATGCCTTCATTAGTGTCATTAAATTCATATGGTTGTAATCCTTATTTGTTGTGTATAGAATAAGTAAATTTAATTTATTCTTATCTTTATTTAGTGAATTAAACAATTTTTTTGATTCGATGATTTCAAAGGGATAATTCAACCCTTATTGAAGCAATAGCATTTAAATTTTTTTATTTCCTTGAATCTACACTTTATACATCTATTTTGATTTTAATAAGAATATGAATAATTTATTGTTGTTCCTTGACCTACTCTAATTCTTGTTTGAGCTCTCTTATTTCTTGTTTTGTCCTTTCATGGAGATAGAGAAAAGCATCTTCTTATGTTTCAAAATAGGATATAAAATCCTCATTATAAGGAGATTTCCTCAATCTCCTATTCTTTCTCTTTGAAAGACAGAAAATATCATCTGTTTTCTAGATTTATGCCTCTCCCAGCATTGTCTTCAATCTTCCTTTTCTTAACTCTTTGGATAATCCTTGTGGATTTATTAAAAAATTATCTTATTATGTGAATATTAGTAATTATGATATTTAGACTTTAAGAGGATTGATATTTTAAGTCTATTCTCCAATATGGAATTACTAGTTGATTTGATTCAGTTGGCTGAGTGTCTTGGGGTATAGTCTCAACCAAAAACTCACTTGAAGATTATTTCAAGTCCTTTCCATGTAATGGGTATGGTAGTGAAGGATAAATAATATTGGACAAATCAACACCATTGTATTGGGTAAAAGGATGGACTGTATATTTCTTTTTCTTTTTCCTATCCTTCTTTGATGATACTACAATGGTATTATGGAAGGAACTAGACACTTGTAGTTGTGCACTTGACAATACTCCCTTATCTTTCTTATATGATAATTTTTAGGGCTATGGGTAATTTAGGGAACTATGGATGTAAAAATAATAGAATTAGGATAAAAAGATATTGAATACACAACTAAAATGGTATAAATAGTTTGGATTGAAAAGATAGTTGGACTAAAAGACATATATTCTACTTTTGGAATAACCAAGGAAGGTTAAAAAACTAAGATTGAGAGAAATAGGATCAAAATATTGGTCTGCTTCAAGTGATACCTTTATTTCAATTTCTTGGAGGATAAATATGTTTGCTCTCTACAACCCTTCCTCTTAATCAGTGATCTCACATCATACAGATTGATACTTCTACCTTATGGGTCCTTTTGTAGATGATGTATCAATATTTGGGCTCATACGGGGTCCTTAGGCTCTTATATTTATCTTATAGAAAATATTAACCTTTTCTATAGAGGGGGAAGCCACCTAAGTAGGGGAATTTAAGATTTACAAATTTTTAGTTACTTGAGATGAAGTGGTAGTAATATGAGTATGATCTTTTAAATCTGAGGAGTTGATATAAATTGGTTCATCTTCATCTCTCCCAAGGTAAGTTGCAATGTTTAAAACTTATGTCACCCCAAGCTCTTACTTTATAGTCTTCATTACCATCGGTGACATCTAAGAAGGCTTCCCTTGTTCTAATGATGACTAGGAGGGCCTATTATTCTAAAATTTTATGGCATCCCATCCACTTGAGGATGGAATCCTAACAAGTGAAACCAAAATTGAAATTAAGGGATCCCCTTGGATGATTTTTTCATGTTATTCACTCAATCCAGACATAAGCATCACTCTTGGCATTCAAAAAAAGTAATTCATGGGCATAAGGCTCATGTTGGTATGAATTACCAAGGCCTTTTATATATTTTTAAATTTGACCATGAGGTTCCTAGTCTCTATATGGTAGGGTGGTCAATGAATAATACTCTCTAAACTTGACAACCTATCCAAAGTGCTTGTAGTTGATATAACACATCCTTCCAATAATCAAATGGGGGCCATGAAATGCATTCTTCTTTTTCTTTTTTATATCCTTATAAATTCCCCACCATTACTAGTATGTTCTATCCTACTCAGCTAATTTATTTGGTACATACTTAGGGAGACACAACATGGTAACCTTATGGCCAATAACCATGATGAAGGTATAATCAGTGTATATCCAATACTCCCCTTCGGGAACAAATGTATCAACTATGTTATTATATACTCTAGATAGTGGAACCTCATGAATATCCATCCAAACTTGAGGATACATGTCCTCTAAAATTTATATTATATTTGTTGTGTGTGTGTGTGTCTATATATATATATATATATATATATATATATATATATATATATATATATATATATATATATATATATATATATATATGGATGGATGAAGGAGTAAGAGCCACATATATGGTTTTTGATGAAATTTGGAGTTAGGCTCTAGAGTGAACTATTGTGTATATATAATGTGCCCATTACAACATTTAAGAGATATGAAATCATATTAAAATTTCCTCCCATAGACCTTTTATCCCTGTGTAAAACATTCTCCTACAACTTAGTACTAATTTCTTCTCCTAGAGCAAATGTTGGATCTAAGGTCATTAATAATTCTAGAATTGGAAACCCATTTGAGCTGAATAAATTTGATGCAAGGGTAGTGATATAAGTAGTTAAGGAAGGCCATCCCAATTCATAGTCTACTATTAAACTTGGTTATAGGCACTAGCTACTTATCCTTAAGGATGAAAATCACTCCAAGAATGATCAACTTGCTCAGAGTTTTATAAATTGAATTATTCTTCTTTCATGTTACCACTCTATGTAAATCAAATGTAAAATATAAAATAGGTAGGGATAAGTACCATTTTAATGTATTTCATAAGATGTAGGTGATGATAGTTTTGTGATCTATGTGATGTAGGAAAGCACCCCCAATTACCTTGCCCATAAAGAATAGGTCTCATATTAGGTCTATACATGGCATTACCTTAGTCTTGGATACTATGAAATGAAATCCTTATCACTTGAGGGTGAGTAAATTCATATCAAATTACCTCTATATTGGTTTTAAATTATCTTCAAAATTATGCATATCGACATAGTGAATTATGTCCCATAGAGTTTAATAGTTGTGATATAATCATTGAATACCGTAGAGTCAAAAATGGTATCTTTGTATTTGGTAGAGTCTTTAATAAAAAAACCTATATGATGGATGGATCCCTTGAATATCTTAGATGAGGAATCCATAGTTAATTTGTTAAGCTAACAAATTTTTGGTTTTTTCTTTTAATGTTTTGGCTCATCTATATGCACTTCATAATTCAAACACAAGTAGCTAGGGATTTTTCTTAAGCATGCATGATAACTTGGAGTTATTTTTTATCAATGGGCATGACATTTGATTTGAATTAATTGATTTATATTTTGGTATTTAATTATAGTTCATGTGTCATTAATCTCCAATGTCTTTAAAATTTGTTTAACTCATTCAATTCGAACTTTTCCACTTTATTTTGGTAGGTATGCCACATAGACATTATATATGTTTAGAGGAATGCCATTTCATTATCTTTGACAAGTGTCATTTTTTAACTCTTTTAACTCTAGTTTAGTTTGCCACAGAATCTCTTAGTAGTTAAGAGTTGGATGTTGTGTTAAAATTAAGTCAGTGTAAATTCTTGAAAAGTGAACATATCTTTCGAATAATATTTTAGAATACCTACAGTGGGAATATTTTATGAAGGTTTCAATGGTTTCCCTTTCCCAAAGTTCAAGTTTTGAACCAAAAGTGTTGAAACCTAACATCTAAATAATTTTGTCAAAGACCAAATTCTGCCTGAGACCTTTTGAACCAAAAGTTTAGAAGATTAAATTATCAAAAAAAGTTACTGGACTCTTTCAACAAAAGCCAATCATCAAATATTTTTTATAAAGTGCAAAATTTTAGAATAACGGAAGTTTTGAATAAAATTTATACATGGTAGATAAATTTATGAAGACCCAACCTATGAACATAAATTATGAATAAAACCTACAAATAAAAGTTTTGAAGAACTTTTTTTTGAAGATTGACATAGGTGTGAAGGATCAAAGAATACCAAATATTGACTTCAAAATAAAAGTTTCAAAGATTAATTTATAATAATATTGATAATTTACAAGCTATGCATGTTTTGAATATTTGTGTATATGGAAAAATTCTAAAGAGGATTAAAAGTTAGTCTAAATAAGTAAAACATGTCTATTTTATTTTATACCAAATAACGAAGTTAGGTACAACATATAGAGATATTATGAAAGAAGATTTACAAAATAGGTCTACACCTTTAAAAAATTAGTGGTACCCTATTCAAAAAATTAATGGGGCTATTATTGTACCCAACATTCCCCTTTTCTTTAAGAATAAATTGGGACCCACTTTTTTATGATTTGGCCTTGTTTGTTAAGTTTTCCTCTACATAGCTTTGAAAATTTTATTAGATTACTCATTAATATTTACACTTGGAAGTACAAACAATGATATTATACATTTTTTGAATAACTTATTAAGCCTTCTAAAATATTTGTATAGTACATGTTTTGGAAACTAGTTTTATTCGAGGATTTTCTTTAGAACAGTCTTCATTGGAGTTTCCATATTGAACATTTTGTTTGGAGTTTCCATATTAGATATTTTGTTTAGAAATTTTATTCAAATGATGTTATGAAGGACTTAAATTTTTTGAAACTCCTTATTCAGACATTTTGTTTGAAGCTTTTCATCAAAACTTTTATTTGGGACTTTCATAAGGCAATTTGTCTAAAATAGTCAATGTTAGATTTATGCACTTTAGAGGTTTTATTTAGAGCTATTTTTTAGACATTTTGTTATAACATTATTTTGAGGAATTTTGTATTTGAGAATTTTGTTAGAGATTTTTTTTCAAAGATTGTAGTTTTCAAATTTTTTTGGTTTGGTCCCAACACAAAACTGAACTCCTGACTCCTGATTGTTGAAAGTCCATTAGACTTAACCAACAAACCAGAACTACTTCCTAACATTTTCCAACATGTAATATACCAACTAAAATAATGATATTTGAATTATGTAGGTAAAGAAAATTATATGAACTTTGGACATTAAAAGTGCATGAAATCAAATTGAATGCAATATATTATATCAATGACATATAGATAGTGACGTATTCATTACTCATAAGTGAATTTGAACTCAATTGATACCCTAGCAACAAAATCCCTAACTACCTCTAAATCCATTACAACCAATAAAATAACAAAAATGATTTTTCATAGTGTAATAGGAAACAAACTTTGATGGCACCAAAAAATTGTAATGGCTTCATCGTATAAGAGTTTTAGAGGAGCATATTCACTATCCCCATTATCCATCAAGGATTATATGGAGTTTATAGATACAGTGTTTGATACAATAATATTAGATAATAGGTATGTTGTTTGTTGTAAATACTACATAATATGCCTTCTTACACCATATAGATCACTAGATGGTCATGCCCTTCATCATTGGTAATGACCTCTAAAGGTACCTATCTCTATCAATTTTAGATGTAGTATTTGATAAACATAGGTTGTTAATATGGAACAATCAGAATTCAATTGAGAAAGTTCTGAGCTTGTGTATTATTCTTACAGAAACTATGGTCTTAAATGAAAAATCTCCCACCCCCATTATCAAATTTAGAATGGGGGTCCATATTGGGATGGCCTTATTAAATAAAATGTATGGCATGCCAAGTATCCATTTTCTCAACCTAGATTAAGTGTCGTTATTGGATATGATAATAACTAGTGACATAAATTTTATCCTAGGAGAGATAATCATCTTCAATCTAAGAGAAAAAATTGTGCATAAAGGTAAGTGGCCCGATACAATTATCCATTTTTATATGATATCTTACCTTTTAGATGTAGTAATTAACACAATATATATGGACCTAGGGGAGCTTTATAGCCAAACCACAGACTACAAAAAGAATCACTTTTATGATTAATAAAAATTTATGAACATATATACATATGTAAAGAACATGACTTAAATTACTGAGTATGTATATCCACAAGTATGGCATATAATGCTTGAGGCCCCACTATAAAAATTTAAAAGAGCATAGCAGATACACTAGCTCCTTAATAGGATTACTAGTTATACCTAGACCATATGGTGATCATGGTTATTGGACATAAACCACACCCCTTATACCTCCCTATGTATATACCATATATGTTTTTAGAGCAATAAATTACATATCAATGTTAGTGGAGTGTGGAAGAGGATTTGATGAAATATAAGAAAAACAAATTTTTTAGAGCTTACATGATCATAGGTAGAATGTTTTAAACCATGAGGAAACATTTTGAGGATGTAATAAATAAGAGAAAGAATTATCAATTGCCTACCTTTATACATAGAGACTGGGATCCCCATGGTCAGATTCAAAATCATATTTAAGGCTTTGATATTCCATATCAACATGTTCCCTATGATCATGATTTTATATTCCTAAATACTAAGGATGATGCCCAAGCCTTATAAATGGAAAATTTTGTAGGGATTAAATAATATCATTTGAGGTTCATTCAATAAGAGCCTTCAATTTTAGTTTAGGAAATGCATACTAGGTTACCACCCCTAGAGGATGAGCTAATTCAAATTTCTATGGAAATATACCCCAAAAATAAATAAAGATATAATAATGGCCTTCTAAAATACTTTCACACCTTTTAAGGGTGATTAAGAAAGAGCTTGGGTTGAGTGAGCCTAATCCTAAGGGAGCACAAGGGGATCTAATTGAATTAGACTCCTCTGATGCAAGGGACCAGGAGCACCCAACTGCATTTCCCATGAAAAAATCTACAATGCAAGAGGTAGCTATTACTTCAACTAAATGAGCCTCCTCCCCACCATTTAAAACTACTATTTTATATATTAGTAACCTAAGGGCTCCTCCCTTGATAGAGAATCTAGTTACTAAGGAACTATAAATATACACACTTGTAGTCCAACAAAAATGGATATAGAGAAAGAAATAAATGAAGAAAAATAATTGGAAAGATAAAAGGAACTAAGCCTTATAGTTTAAAAATGGAAGTCGCCAAGAAAATATCATAACTTAACTAAGAAGGATTAGCCTTCAGATCCTTCTTCCAAAGTTTCCTCAGTTTTTCCCATTTTTAATTCAATTTTTATTAGTGTTATTTTGAAAACCCCTTTGCTCACTCTAAAAGTGGAAGATGTTACCTCCACCCCTAATGTTTCCATTTTACCCACTATTATTTTTTAAACTCTTTTTCTCACTCCCAATGTAGAAGAGGTTTATTTTTATCCTATTGTTTTGATTCCCTCCATAGTGCCAACCATGTCCATGATTCCCACCACTGCTGAAAATCCCTCTAGAACTACAATAGTCCAAAACATGAAACATAAAAGGGACTCTAATAAAATTCAAATGACATTAGCCACCTCATAAATACATATCTCTTCGACATAGATCAATATGCTAATGCATTCCATAAGTTCCTCCCAAGATACTATTTTTATATCCTCAAGGAAGGGCAAAAGGAGTAAACAAGTCTATACATTCCATTGACTCCCCCAATATTAAGGCATGGATTTATCAAAAATAATATGTCCTTCCATCCCTAACCTAGTACTCAAAGGAGATTTATAACAATAATTAGTTGAAGATCTAAGGTAGAGGCTATAGATAAGGATAACCAATCAATAGACCAACCCAGCTAGTGATTCCACTATGGGTAGTTGATCTTAGGTCAAAGGCTTACCAAAATCCTAATTTCAAAATTATAGAAATTCAATAAATAACATCATTATTTGATAAATCATCAAGAATTATTCAAAGGGTGAGGAAGAGGAAATTTGAGGATGAAGATGGGAGGGAGATCATACTTGACGAAAGGTAGGAAATATATTCCTTATCCAAGAGGAATAATAGACACTTGGGGAAATCCCCATACATATAATAATTTAGGTCACTCATTGAATATCACAAGAATGCTATGATATAATTACCTGAAGGGACTAAAATGGCAAGGCAAGAGCTAGAACGAGAACTAGAGCAAATCAAAGAGCAACAATAAATAGTCCACATTCCAACAAGATTTGAGACTAAAGTTCAACAAGTAGCATTAAAATGTTATAATTCTCTTGAGGTAATTAATGAAATGAAGGTATAATTGGCACCCATATATCTTAGACACATCAATTATTTAATTCTTTAAAGCAAGACAAAAATAAATTAAAAATATTGATTTTGTGCACTACTAATCAGGCATATAGCCACCTGGACCTAATGACACCATTAGAGGCATCAAATGCCCTCAATTTAGTGGTTATCAGAAGACATGAAGCCAAAGAGTGGGTTATCATATTTGGGGTAGTAATTCCCAAATATAAATAAAATGAAATACTCATCTTCTAGATCTTAGATGAATTGAAATTATCAAATGCAAGGGATGTTACTAGTAAGTTGATAAGTAAAATCAATTTTGACCAACTCATTTAGGAATAATCTAATAATTTTAAACAAAGTCTATAGGGGTTCAATAGAGGATATTGAATTTGAATTGATTTTTGCAAGGAAAAAGGTAAAAAAATCTGAATTTTTCAAGATCAACTTCCAAAATACAAACGCTGAGCATGCAAAACTCTTGGATCAAGTTAAGAGGGTGCACAAACCCGTGTTATGTAACTTAGACATCATAAGGTATCTACATGATTTGGTAACAAATGTTATCCTGATTTGGGGGTGAAGAATAATAATACTAATGATATGACATCTAGTTCAGTGCCAACATCAATATTTATGGCTCCTATAAATAATTAATGCATCCATGTAGATGTCCACTCAACCTTAGATGAAAGGGCTAGTTTTACACATGCCAATTCAATGTAACTACATTAGGTTCTGTACTCATAGTTTTCTTATGATTATAACCTAATTTAAAATTTTGTTAAATTATTTGTAATCATGCAAAGGTTGCATAGTATTATGAAGGCTAACTTTAATTTATGATAATTGTAAGTTAAATCTATGTATACATTACATATAATTTTGAAACTACATTTAAAACTAAGGTTCTAACTATGCCATGTAATCAAATTTTTCATGTACTTGGAGGATGAGGTGACCCCTCCCAAAGTCTATTTAAACATATTCAACACACATTCTTAAGGGGTCAAAAAAAATTAATTTAAAATTATAATCAGTTTTGATTGTCAATAAATATGTTTGTGTATTTTCTCTCTAAGATATATGTAATTATGTTTAATATTTCTAGTTATTTAATTCATTAATTATTAGTTTGAAACATCTATGAGGAATTATTTCTTTTTATGATTAATATTATAGTTTTATATGTGCAAAATCTATTGAATAATTAGCAATTATATTGATTATTTTCAAGTAAGTTGACTATTTCATTATTTTAAGTGTGTAGAGGTGTTTTTTAATGATACAGTGTTTTTTGTATGTATAAAAACTATCTCAAGTACCTTTTTAGTCTATGTTATAATATCATAAGTAAGGGTGTGCAAAAACTACACTAAAAGGAGCAACCTTTGCTTGAATCCATAAGTTTCCTATTTCAGACTATCTTAGACTGCTTGACCATGTCCATCTACATGTGTATGTGTAATAGATAATTAAAAAACCTTGGTTTTTAAAATAACTTGTCCACTTATAATCTATCCTAAAAGGTGATTCTTGAAGCCATAGATTCTATATTTTATGCTCTACCCTTCCCTCTATTTTTGAGTTTATTTATGAGATCTACCCACTCTAGATTTATAACCATCCAACCACTGAATCACCTAGTTTTGACTTTATTTTATTAACCATACATCCATACATGGTCTTGTCTAACAACCTACATACCTTTCATGTTATTCCATCACTTGGTTGTTAAAATTACATACCTACAACTCATGATTTGTAGTGGAGTTTACCTCCATTAAGATCCTAAAATGTTATAGATTACCTCATTATGAATTGGTGTGCATAAGAGCCACATAAATATTCCTTCAAGTGATTTAAGGAGGGCCTTGAGATTTTATTATAAAATGGGTTTATTTCTACATTGATTTAAACTAGAGTCACCCAGGAGGGTGACCAAATTTAGTGTTTAGGCTAGTCTTCTAGTCTCACCTTTGTCATATCATAGAAGGCCTACATTTATACCAACTACCATTATTATAATAGATCTAGAATACCTTCCAAATTAAGGAAAACTCCTCCTATCAATCATACAATGACTTAACCACTTTGGTTGGTTGGATCTACCATTTCCATCCTAGGGGATGCCCATTACCTACCCAAGAATCTTTAAAAGTGTCTACCTTCCTTCTCTCCCTTAGGAGGAAGAACGAAAAAAGAGCACATCAATTATTTGAAGGATGAAATTAGATTGATGAATTTTAATAATGAATATGTTATATGAAGACTTTTTCCTTTCACACTAGTAGATGTAGCTTATGATTGATACTTTAATCTGTAAGAGAATTCCATCACTTCTTATAATGTATGTCAAGCGACTTTTCTTGCACAATTTGGGCAGGTCACCAGCCCCAATTTGATATACCAACACTTTATTATCATGAAGAGGGAGCCTAACAAACCAATCCAAGCCTTAAATGAAATATTTCAAAATATGTACACTTAGTTAAGCTCACTATATCAACTAGATGAAGTATTGACATTATAAATGTACAATAATGCTCTAGATCCAATTACTATAGTCTTCTTGTGAAGGGATGTTATCAAAAATTTGGCATTATCCTATAAAGAGGACATCAATATTGAAAAAAAACATAATACATAGGTTCCTACCACCCCTATTATCAATAATGGTTCCCTAGATTTAAATCTAGTTCCATATGTGAAGTAGAACATCCTTGTATTTAATCAAAATCAATTATATACACCAACTCCCCTAACACAGATAACACATTCAAATTTCAAATTTTTAAATAACCATACACAAGGTAATGGTTACTCATAAAATCAAAATCTATCTAAATCCTCTACTTCTATTTTTTAGGGCACTGACTCTACTAAAGTAGAGTTACATGCCAAACAAAAATCATCCAAAAATTAAGTAATGATATTCTTGGTATGTAAATAAAGATAGGTAATGATAATGGCTTGAGTAATAATTAGAATTTTGGGTTATATAGGTATAATATACCATTTAATAGGTCTATAAATAATATATATCACTCCATCAAGCCTCCATAAATCAACATGGTAGAGACAACTCTTCTCAACTGGTGCAAAATCCATAATACTTCTTAGCATGGTCAACTTGATATGTTAAATTATGTACAACTTTGAAGATATTTCAAAGAGAGGTGGTAAGGGAATAATTTATGCATAATCCACCATAATTACATCAAGACTCTATCCCTTCAAGCACTATTATATTCTTCGAGACTCATGAGTTTCCTTTCCTAAGTGAAGATGAAAATGTACTAATAGACACCACTAATGAGATCTATGATTTCTAGTAATTTTAGAAAGATGGTTACAACTTGAGGAATAGGCAAACTTTCATAACTTATAATCCTATAAATAGCACAATAATTCTACTAAATCTAAAAGATGATAACAATCCACCTCCTCCAAAAAGGAATGATTAGATTCAAAATAAGTAAGAATAAATTAGAGCAGGGTGCAACACTATTGAATATATGAATAAAATCAAAGGAAACATCACCCTTCATGAATTAGTTAAAATCATTTAATAGGAGTTACTATCTAATTTTATGATAAGGAATACCCCTATGGAAAATATGAAGGCTCCCATAGAGAAAACAAAGGCTTCTGACAACAATGTCATATATAAAAGAAAGCCAGAGGTTCCACCTTTCTTAATGACCATTAGAACATTTGGTAAGAATATTCATAATTACTTAGTCAAATTTTTAGCTTCAAAAATTGTGATGCCTACTTCTATTTATCAAAATCATGGCCTAACTCTAAGCCTTTAAAGAGAATAGTCTCACAATTGGATAAAATAGTAGAACCAGTAATTGGAGAGCTTAATAATGTGTATATTCAAGTATCATCTAATCCATAAGTATAAATGACTATAAATATCACTTTAGTAGACATAAATGAATGATATCGATTATTATTGAGTAGGGACTACTCTAAGATGTCCAATGGAGATCTATCAACAAATCTACCTAACATCTAGCTACCATGGAGAGGTATTCCAAACCAAATTTAGATTGATCAAGAACTAAGAATGAATAATTCCATCACAAGTTATTATTTTAAGAATGAAGAAGTAAGTTATGAGTCCCCTAACCTTGGTATTTATACTTTTACTATATGAAACGAAATACAAGAACTAGAATCATGTGGCTCGAATCAGCTATGGACTTTTGACTTTGATGGTGCCAAATCCAAACAAGGATTAGACATAGTGATTGAATTAGTTAATCCATAAGGGAATAAGTTCCTAGTAACATATAGATAATAGTTCCATTCCATCTATAATAGGGTTGAATATGAAGCATTGTTTTTGGGATTGTATTTTGTGCTAAAAAATAATATAAAGAAGTTGTTAATATATAGGGATTGAAAGTTGGTAGTCAATCATGTTAGAAACAAATACTCATGTAGGATATCATATCTAAAAATATATAAACATAAAACATGGGATTTTATTTAGAGATTTGAGACTTTTAATATAATGGTTATTCTTAGGGAGTAAAATCAAGCTGTGCATTCACTAGCTACATTAACTACCAATTTGGAGCCTCTCTAAGAATCCAATGTAAAGATATTTTCCATTGAGATAGTAGATTTTACTTTTAGTCTTTAAAATTTAGAGAATTTACAAGTATTATATGATTTCCAATAGATAATTTGGTTTTTATCCAACTTAGGATAATTTGAGTCTCAAATTATTGATGATAAGGAAATTACCTAACTCTGCCAGGAGTTGTAAAATGAGGAGGGTGTCCTCCAACTCAAAGAAAATAATCTCCCAACTAGTTTGGTTTCCTTAGAATTAAAATTTGATAAAAATCCCCAAGCTCAAAAACATAGGCAACCCAAGGTTAATAAGCCTAAATTCAAAAGGAAGAATTTAGTTGATGATAATAGCCCATGATATGTCAATATTGGCCATAGTTACACTCCAGAAGAAAGGCAACAAGTGAAGGATTTACTCACCCAATACAAAGATGTGATTTCATGGATGTATGAGGACTTGAATGTTTATAACCTAAAGGTTTATGACCCAAATGTCATCACCCATATAATTCCATTGAAACTAGACTGTAAGTCATTTAGACAAAGACAAACACTAGTGAATCCTATCCTAGAGCCTCTCATTCAAAGAAAAGTGGAAAATATATTAAGTGTAAGGACATTCTTCCCAATCAGACACTCTACCTAGGTGTCCAGTTTATTCCCATTCAAAAATAAGAGTGGATAAATTAGATTATGTGTTGATTTAATAAAATTAAACAAAGATTATGAGAAGGACAACTATCTACTATCTTCCTTAGACAAGGTTATATAGATAGTTAGTGGCTCTAAAATGATGTTATTCTTAAATGGATTTTTAGGCTTTAACCAAGTGATAGTACAATCAAAAGATAGAATTAAAACTATAGTTACTATAAATTGGGGTACCTATGTATAGAAGAAGATGTTTTTTGGCCTAATAAATGCAAAAGTTACCTTTTAGTAATAAATGGATCACACATTTAAAGGATTAATAGGTAAATGTATAATCATCTATATGGATGATCTTACTATTTTCTTTAAGAATATAAATGATCATGTAGACCACCTATAGTCAATATTCAAAAACTCTCAAATGTTTGGAATCTCATTGAACCTAAAAAAGAGAATATTTGGACTAAGGGTCAGCTCTTGGGATACATCATTACCAAAGAAGGAATCATTATTTATCGAGATATAATCTAGGGGATTTCAAATATTGTGCCATGAAATAGCAAGAAGGAGCTCAAATCATTCTTTGGGAGCATTAATTTTGCAAAGAAGCTTATTGCAAGATTTGTATAAATTATGAGACCCCTTAATTCGATGCTCAAACAAGATGCTAAAATAAAATTGGTAGCTGAGGCCAAAAAGTCTTTTCAAGACATCAAAAATTCTATCTCTCAAGCCACAATATTCATTAGTCCATATTTTCAAAATTAATTTTACTTATATTAATTTTCTTTAGACCATTAAATTGTTGGTATCATAATTCAAAATAAATATGAAAATGAGCATCTTATTGCATCCATGAGCAAATATTTGAAGGATGTAAAACTCAAGTACTCCATGATTGATAAACAAATATTAAGTTTTATCAAAGCAGTAATTAAATTCTTCTATTACATCCTAAAAAACAATATTATTACTATTGTTCTTGACACTACTTTTATGATTACCTTGTCTTAGAATGAATTAGGAAAATGTAGGGATAAATGGATGGAAAAGTTGTAGGAGTTTGATATACAAATCAAGCCTACTAAAATCATTTGGGGTCAAGGAATTATCCAACTCATGATATTTTCTAACCCACATATTATTATTGAAGAGGTTTGTGAAGCCTAAGTGTTTAGAGTGGAATGGTGTGATAATATAATTTAATATATGCTTATAAGTACTTGTTCCCCATAACTCAATTGAGAATGAAGGAGAGAATTGAGGCTCAAAGTTTCTCTCTACATGATTAATAAATGAGTATAAGATAAATTATGAAGGCATATACCTTAGATGTATATCAAAAAAAGAGGCTCAATAAATTTTGGAAAACATGCACCAAAAGATAGTTAGTGTTCATCCATATGAGAACACCACATCTCACAAGATCATAGGAATAAGCTATTATTGGTTAATAATATTTAAGTATTCCCTCACCTATTTTAGGACATGTCATGAATGTTAAGCTTTAGCAAAAAGAGAAGTACATGAAGCAATGCCATTACAACCTTTTGTTGAGGGAAGGTCATTTGCCTAGTGGGGTTTTGACTTCATTGGTGTCATTAACCCAAACTCTTAAATAGTTTATAAGTTTGTACTCACTACCATAGATTACTACACCCAATGGATTGAAGAAGTGACCAAAAATATTTCCAAAGAATAAGATGTGATTCACCTCTTAGAGGAAAACATCACAACTAGATTTGGCACTCCCATTTTTCTAGTTTGTGACAATGGGCCAACATTTATATAAACTAAATTCACTGAATGGACTCATAACAATCAGATCATTATTAGGTCATCTTATAACCACTACCCTTAGGGAAATGGATTGGTTGAATCAATGAATGAGAACCTGATAGATGTAATTAATAAATTAGTTAGATATAAGCCTAGGGACTAGAATAATCTACTTAAGTATGCCCTTTGGCTAGATTGAATGAGATATAAGGAGGCCCTTAAGGCCTCACTCTATCTACTAGTGTATGGATATAGGATAACACTCCCAATAATGTTGAATTTATTGACTTATAAATTCATGCAAGAATATATGGAACCACATGACAAAGTAGAATCTCAATTATTGGATATAATTAAAATGGAAGACTTAAGGATTGAGGCCCTACAAAATTTCATAAACACCAAGACATAGTTAAGAGGTGGTTTGACAAAAGAAAAAAAGTCAAAACATTTAGGATCTTTGATATATTTATTTTTTAGGATAAATCACATGAAAAGAAAGGATAGCATGATAAATTTACCCCACTATGGATTGGACCATATCATATTTTAGATATCTTGCATAATAATGCATTTCATCTAAGGGACTTTTAAGGTAATGAACTTACATATCCAGTCAATAGATAGTTTTTGAATCATTACTTCATGGTTGTACCATCTAAATTTTCCCTTGATTATTGAATAAAAAATGGTAGATGTAGTATTAGTTTAGTTTTCCTACTTTCTAGGTTAATTTCTAGTTTTCTTAGTTGATTTTTCCTGCTCTCTAGTTTAGTTTCTTGTTTTCTAGTTTAGACATTTTTGCTTTTTGTGACAATCTAAATTATTTTATTTTGACATGACCAAGGTAAAATCCTACCAGCTAGGCCCATTTTGTATGATTAAAATGATATATAATGGAAAGGTAAACTACAAAGGGATTCATAACGTGGAGTTTATTCATAAATTGATTATACCTCTTTATTTGAGGTCCTTAGGATTTGGGTATGTAATGAAAGTCATTCAAGGTTGTGTCATAATTGAATATTTCTACCAAGTATGTGAAACTTTCTCTTGAATAATCCATATGAATTTAGAAAATTTTCTCACTCCATTGGACCAAACAAACTTTTCATATTAATAGTTGTTTGGAGGTGATAATCACTGGTGCAGATGTAGTTGGTAGGGATGTTATGGTAAATTATTTGTTTTATAACTAAACCAAATCATAATGGATTTGACCCTCCTACTTCCATCAAAATAAAAAAGGTAACAAAAAGAACCAATGTGTTCACAAGAGAAATCAATAAAACCTAAATAAAATACAAAGAATATCAAAGGATCGCATGATGAAATAAGGTCAATGTACCATGCATCATGATCAAAGAAATAAAAGGAAGAGGAGAGAAAGAACCCAAGGTATCTTTATCAAGGATATGGATGTCTGGATGGTTAGAGAGAAATGCCTAAGCTTCCCTAATTTAATGAGATTAAAAAGAATCAAGTCAAAACCTACAACTACTCCTAGTCTTTGAAAAGATCCTTACAATAAGGGTTAAACGAACATCACTTTAGCACATAAAGATCCATGGATGAGAAATCAAGTATTTTGTATTATGTAGTTGGGAGTATTACTCATATCTTTAATTCTAATATTTTTTGTGGCATAATTCATGTCGGATTTGAAATTATTAATTAATTTTTTGAGTTCTCAAATACTCAAAAGTATTCCTTTTGTAAGTTACCATTTTTAGCACCCAAAATTCCTCTTTTATTTAAGAAGAAATGGGGACCCACTTTTTATTGATTTGGCCTTGTTTGTTAATTTCTCATCGAGGTAGCTATGTAAATTCTATCAGATTCCTCCTTAATATTTACACTTAGAAGTACAAATAATGATATTATACATTTTTTGACTAATTTATTAATGCCTTCTAGATTATTTATACTATTCAAGTTTTGGAGCTTAGTTTTATTTGGGGATTTTGCTCAGAACAATCTTCATCATATTTTTCATTGTGAATATTTTGTTCATAGTTTCACTATTATAAATTTTGTTCAGATATTTTATTTGAATGATGTTTCAAAATAATTAGTTTTTTCAAAACTCCTTATTCAGAATTTTTGTTAGGGATTTTTGTTCATAGCTATTCATCAAAACTTTTTTCTAGGACTTTTCATCAAATAATTTATCTAAAGTAGTCAATGCTGGATTTATCCACTTCATTGGAGCTTTTTTTCAAAGATTATTCTGAGGGATATGGTCTTTGTGAATTTTGTTTAGGATTTATGTTCAAAAATTTTGGTTTTCAAGAATTGTTGGCTTGGTCCCAACACAAAACATGACTCCAGACTCCCAAATACCAAAATCCCACTAGACTTAACCAATAAACTAAAACTATTTCCCAACATTTGATAACATGTAACCTACCAAATAAACTAACGTGATTTAGATTATATAGGTAAAGCAAAATATATGAATGTTAGACATTAAAAGTGCATGAACTAGAATCTAATGCAAAAGGCTATATCAAGGATGTGTAAATATCAACATATTCATTTCTCACAATTGAATTTGATCCCAATTAATACCCTATGAATAAAATCCCTAGCTACCTATAAATCCATTACAACTAAGCAACTAGTGGAAAGGAGTTTTCATAGTGTATAGGGAAACAAACTTTGAGAACACCAAAAAATTGTAATGGATTTGTCATCCAAGAGTTTTAGAGGAGTGTTTCCACCATCCCCATTCTCCATCAAGGATTCTATAGAGTTTATAGATATGGTTTTTGACACAATAATCTTTAACAATATGTATGCTAATTACATAGAATTATGGGATGCCATCGATGTTATTGATGCATTTTCACATGAAGGAAATATCTCACCTACACAACACTAATTAGTTATAGACTTTCTCTCTCTTAAAAGATAAATATTGTACTTCATGGTGTCTAAGCATAAGGTTATGCCCTACATTGACCTTCTACGGGACTTATTATTTATTGGCAATATTACAAAAGATGTCTTCTTATACCATATGGATCACCATATGGTCCTAGCATGCATCAGTGCTGATGACTTCCAAAGGTACTGTCTCTATTGATTCAAGAATTAATGTTTGATAAACATAGGCTAGTAAAATGGAACAATCAGAATTCAATTGAGAAAATTTTAATCTCACGACTTCTTCCTTAGAAAACTATGGTCATAAAAGGAAATTATTCCACCCCCATTAGCAAATTTATAATGGGGGTCCATATTGGGATGACCTTATTGAATAGAATGTATGGCTTACAAAGTATCCATTTTCTCAAATTGTATTGGGTACAATTACTGGATATGATAATGACTAGTGTCATAACTTTTACCCTATAAGAGATCATTAGCTTCAAGCTAAGGGAGCATGGTTTGTATAACAAAAAATGGCCCAATATAGCTGGTCATTTCCATATGATGTCTTACCTTCTAAATTTAGTAATGGGCATAATGTATAGGTACCTTTGAGAGTTTTGGAGCCCAATCACTGACTACGTAAAGAAACACATTTGTGATTACTAATAATTTATGCACATATATACTTATACAAATATCATGACCTAAATTGGAAAATATGTATATCCATAAGTATGGAATACAATTCATGAGGCCCCACTACCCAAAATTTTAAAGAGCATAACAGATACACAAGATCTTTAAGGGGATTACTAGTTATACTTAAACTATACAATGATCGTGGTCACCAGCTATAAATTCCACCCCTTTCACCTCCCCAGATATGTACCAAATAAACTTATGGAAAAATAAATTACATATAAACTTTGGTGGAGCTTGGAAGAGGATTTGATAAAATAGAAGAAAATCACATTTGATGGATCTCACACGATCTTAGGCAAAATGTGTTATACCATGAAGAAGTATTTTTGGAATGTAAGTAATAAGAGAAAAAATTATCAATTTCTTAGCCTACCACATAGAGACTAGGACCCCCACATTTGGATTCAAAAACATATTCAAGGATTTAGTATTCTATACCAACATGTTCCCTATGACCATGTTTTTTTGTTCCTAAATAATAAGGATGATTCCAAAGTATTATAAAGGGAAAATCTTATAGGGCTTGAAGAGGATCATTTATCAAGAGACTTCAATTTTAGTTTAAGAAATGCATACTTGGCTACAACCCCCTAGAGGATGGGCTACTTCATGTTTCTAAGATAATATACCCCAACAACAAAGAGAGATACAAGAAGGGCCTTCCTAAGGACTTCCCCTCCTATTGAGGGATATTAAGAAAGATCATGGGTTAAATGAGCCTAATCTTAGGAGAGCATAAGATGATCCAATTGACTTGGACTCTTATAATGTAGAGTACTAAGACCACCCAACTGCATTACCCATGAAGGAATCTATAGTGAAATAGGTATTTATTTCCTCAACTCAGTGAACCTCCTCCCCACCATTGAAAACTACTATTTACTATAGTAATAAGCCAAGGGTTCCTCGTATAATAGATAATATTGTTTTTGAGGCACCACAAATAGACACACTTGGAATCCAACAACAAATGTAGATAGAGTAAGAAATTGATGAAAAGGAAGAACTAGAAAGAATAAAGGCACTAAGACTTATAGTTGAAAAATGGAAGTCATCAAGTAAAGATGACCAATCAAGTAATAAGGAACATCCTTTAGATAATTCTTCCCAAGTTTCCTTGTTTTTTCCCATTTTTTGTTTATTCCTATTAGTGTTGTTTTAAAAACCCCTTTACTTACTCCAAAAGTGGAGGATGTCACCTCCACCCTTGATTTTTCCATTTTACACACTACTTTTTTTCAAACGCCTTTACTCTCTCCTAAAGTATAAGAGGTTTCTTCCACTCCTATTGTTTAAATTCCCCCCATAGTGCCATCCATGTCCATTTTTCCCACTACTACTGACATTCCACCCAAAACTACCATAGTCCAAACCATGAAATAGAAAATGGCCTCTAAGAAAATTGAAACATCACTGGCCACCTCCAAACTCCATGTCTCTTCCACATTTATCAATGTACCAATGAGTTTCACGAGTTCCTCCTAAGATACTAGCATTATATCCTAATGAAAGGGGAAAAGGAGTGAACAAGTCTATACAGTCCATCCACTCCCCCATTATGGATGTGTGGATTGATCCAAATTCATATAGTCTTCCCTCCATGAACCAATACTCAAAGGAGATTTATAGAAACAATAAACAAAATATCTAGAGTTGGAGGCCAAAACTAAGGATAAGTAATCAATAGACCCAACACATATAATGTTTCCACCATGGGTAGTTAATCTTAGGTCAAAGGCTTACTAAAATCCTGATTTTAAAATTATAAAACTACCATAAATAACATCCTTATTTGATAAGTCCTCAAGGAATAATCAAAGGTTGAGGAAGAACAAATTTGAGGATGAAGATGGGAGGAATATCATTCTTGAGGAAAGGTAGGAAGTATATACCTTGTCCAAGAGGAAGGATAGATAGTTGTATCAATACCATTACATAAAACACTTTAGTTTACTCATTAAAACTCAAAAGGATTATATGATATCATTACATGAAGGGATTGAAATGTCAAGCCAAGAGCTAGAATAGGAGCTAGAGAAAATCAAAGAAAAACTATAAATAATCCACATTCCAGTAAGAATTAAGACTGAAGTTCAAGAAGCTACATCAAAATGTTATAATGATCTTGAGTAAATTGAGGTAATGAGGGAAAAATTTGCCCCATATATAGCTTATACACATTCATTTTTTTATTATTTAAATCAAGACAAAAATAAAATAAAATTATTGATTTTTTACACTAATAATAAGGCATATAGTCATCTGGACCTAATGACACCATTTGAGGCATAAAATGCCCTTAATTTGGAGGTTATAAGAACAAAATAAGATAAAGAGTGGGTTACCATAGCTAGGGTGATAATGAACAAATATCAGTAGCATGAAACTCTCATCTTGCATATCTTAGATGAGTTAAAATCATCAAAGGTAAGGGATGTTACTAGAAAGATAATAAAAAGAATAAATTTTAACCAACTCATTTAGGAAGCATATGATAATTTTAATCAAATTATATAAGGGTTAACACTAGAGGATAATGAATTTGAGTTGAGGTTTTCAAGGAAGAAGGTAATAGAAGTTGAAATTTTCAAGATCAACTTCCAAAATACAAAATCCCAACTTGTAAAACTCTTGGATCAAGTTAACAGTGTGCACAGACCCTCGTTACATAACATAGACATCATAAGGTAGTAGCATAATGCAATTCAAAAATGTTAACTTGAGTTGGAGGAAAAAAATAATAATACTAAGGGTATGACATCTAATTCAATGCCAACATCAGTAGTGATGACTCTTATAAAAGTTAATGCATCCATGCGGACATCCACTTAAACTTAGTTGAAATGGTCAGTTTTGTGCATGTCAATTCAATGTAATGACATTAAATTTTTTAATTGTAGTTATCATATTATTATAAATTAATGTAAAAATTAACTAAATTATTTTTAATCATGCATAGGCTACTTAATATTGTGAAGTCTAACTTTAATTTATGATAATTGTAAGTTAATTCTATGTATACATTACATACAATTTTGAAACCATAGTTAGAACTAAGGTTATAACTATGTTATGTAGTAAAATTTTACATGTCCTTAGAGAATTAGGTGACCCCTCCCCCAAATATATTTAAACATATGTATCCCACATTTTTAGGGGGTTAGAAAATTTCAATACATAAGTAAAATTAGTTTTGATTGTCAGTGAATGTGTTTGTGTATTTTCTCTCCAAGCTCTATGTAATTAGGTTTAATATTTTTAGATGTTTGATTTAGTAATTATTATTTTGAAAAAACTATGAGGAATTCTTTCTTTTTATGATTATTATGTTAGTTTTTTATGTGGAAAATATATTGAATAATTATTAATTATATTGATTATTTTCAAGTGACTTGACTATTTCATTATTCTACATGTGTAGAGGTATTTTTCAATGATATAGTATTATGTGTATGCATAATAGATATCTCAGATACTTCCTTAGTTTGAGTCATACTATCTCGAATAAGTGTGTGCAATAGCTACTATAAAAGGATCAACATTTGACTTATATCCTTGAGTTTCCTATATAAGACTATCCTAGACTACTTGACCATGTCTATCTATGTCTATAAAATAACCACTATCATCAAATATTGGTTCTAAAATCACTTTTACACTTATAATCCATCATAAAATTAGATTCCTAAATCCATAAATTCCATCTTTTCTTCTCTACCCTTCCCTCTATTTTTGAGTTTATTTTTGAGATCTACCCATTCTAGATTAGTAACCATACGGCCATCGACTCACCTAGTTTTGAATTTATTTTAGTAACCATATCCCCATACATGGTCCTAGTTAATAACCTAGATACCTTAATTTATATTCCATCACCTAGTTTTTAAAACTACATACATATAAATCATGCACTAAAATGGAGTTTACCTCCATTGAGATCTTGAAATGTTAGAGGCTACATCGTTATGAATTAGTGTGCATGAGAACCACATCAATAGGTATGATAAGTAAAATAAATGGTGAATTATATGGGGGAACTCATAAGTATTCAAGAACCCATATCCTTTGGTTATCAATTCTAAATCAATCATGAATCATTTCATAAGAGAATAATTAAATTAGAGACATAAAAGAGACTCCTAATAATAACATACAACATACTTGGCTTGATCATACCCTAGATATATGTGTGAGGAAGTGACTTCCTTTTACCTGTATTGTGAGGGTTTTACCAAATACTTGAGATAATTATAGGTTTAATTTTGTTTTCTTTGAAAACATATGTAAAACTAGGGAAGCTCAGGCATTGTTCTACTTCTAGCCAAGTGTTCATATCTCTAACATAGATACCATTGGTTGATTTTATTTTCTCCTCTTATATTATTGCATGATTCATGATAAATTTATCTTATTTCCTCACATGAGACTTTTATAACCTTTAATTTTTACTTAGGTTTCATTGACCATTCTTTTAGAATGCATTGATTCTCATTTTCCTTTTTTTAGTAGAATGTGGTTAGAATAAGGAAAGATGAAACCATAGTGAGATTGTATATATGTGAGGGAATAATTTTAACATATTTTACATGGTAAATAGATATGTATCAATTATTACTAATTTAAACAAGCATTAATATGAGAAGTGCATTTGATCTAGTGAAAATGAGAAAACTTTATAAATTTGTATGTAGTAATGAGAGTATATTTTATATACCTGATAGAAGTATTCAATGGTATCATGACCATATTTAATTTTATATTTCATACCTAAATTATAAAAATATTAAACACAATGGTGTAAAAATTTCAAGAAAACCAATTTATGTGCTTTTTTTATGTCCATCCCACACTAGTTCTTCCTTCTAGGACCTTTCCTACCAATTAAACTTTTATCTTTTGAATATGTATATGAAGTCCAATGTATTGGGTACTTGCTTGAGTATACTATCATAATTCATTTATATTTATAGAAAATAAAAGACATCTAATGTATAAATTAGGGAACTAAACTAGGGAATGAAAATGCTAAAAATAAGAAACATTAACCTAGAAAAAAGGGAAACTAATTATGAAAGTAATAATCTATACTAATCCTATTTTTAATACAACATTTATTTCTATTTAGGAACATCTCTAGATGGTAAAATCATGAATTTGTTCTTAAAAAACTATCCATTGATTGGATATGTTAATTCAGTGCCTTGGAGGTCCCTCAAATGGAAAACATTATTACCTAGGATCTCAAAAATATGATAAGATCCAATCCATAATGGGGTAAAATTGTCCTGTTGTCTTTATTTTCATGGTCTTTATATCATAGAATCATGAGCTCAAATATTTCGAATTCTTTTAATTTTTCTCTTCCATCAAATAATATTTTCACTGTCTTAATGTTTATTCAAATTATGTAAGGCTTCAGTCCTTGAATCTTCCATCTATATTATGTCTATCAATAGATACTCCAGTTTTTTACTTGGTTCCATGTATTATTACATAAATTGATATGTTATAAATTTAAGCATGATTGGTAAAATTTACTATCATCCATATACCATCAAGTAAGGTGAAGCCTTGAGGGCCTACTTATATTTTGTTTGACCATCCCATAGTGCATATTTTTTAGATTATGACACTCTCTAGGTTTATTTACTCCTAATTTTTTAATTGAATTAATCATATTTTTGTTCATTGATTTAGCCAATCCATTTCATTATGGGTAGTGGTTGGAAGATGATCTAATGGTGAATTGATTATCATGGGCCCATTCAGTGAATTCAGCTAATTAGAATGCTAACACATTATCACAAACTAAAGAAATGGTGGTACCAAATCTAGTGGTGATGTTTTCCTCTAGATAGATAATTACATCTAGTGCTATAGAATGCCTTGTAGCTACTAATTTGGTCCATCATGTGAAATAATCTATGGTAGTGAGTATGCATTTATGTCTAATTAAATAATTGAGGTTAGTGACACTGATGAAGTCTAAGCCCCATTAAGTGAATGTCTTCCTTTAATAAAAGGTTCTAACAACATTTCTATTTGTACCTCTAATTTTTCTAATACTTTGAATTCATGGCATGTTACTGTATTAACATGTTAATCATTATATACTATTGGATAGTAATAACCCATTTTGAAGAGTTTATGGGTTGTGGTATTCACAAAGGGATGACCACTACCTATCTTCTAGTGTAAATTTTTCATAATTTCTCAATCTTTTTCTCATGACATGCATTTTAGGTAAATGCATTCATAATTTATTCTATAGATAATCCCCATCCTAATCATGTAATTCATAATTTTGATCCTAAATTATCTCTTTTATTCCCTATTGAGTTAAACTCAATATATCAATCTCTCTTAGATACTTGGCTTTCATAAACATCCCTAATGGTGATGCATGGGTCAGGCTCAGCCATGAGCTAAATGACACCCTAACCTCTGACAATCCTAGAAAGTTTAAATTTTAAGATAAACTCCTACAATTTTGGCATCCATTTTCCTCTACATTCTTTGAATTCATTTTGCCCCAAAGTGAGCTTGATAGTAGCATTTATCGTAATGGTGATGGTATTATTCCTGAAGATGTAGTGTCAAAATTTATTTACTATTTTCATAGGGAAAATAATCACGTATCTATCATGTAATACCCAAGCTCTACTTCTTTTAATTTTGTACTCATGAATGAAATTAAATGTTCACTTTCATTTTTATTTTAGGTAAGCACTGTGGCAATGGTATGTTTTGAAGTAAATGAGTACAAGAAGAAATATTTAGTGAGGTTTAGACTTATCAGCATAAGGGATTAAAATATTACATCTTTAATGTATTAAAAATACTTTTTGGCCTTCAGTATCCATTCCTATTTAGCATTTTGATTTAATATTACATTTATAGGTCTAACAATTTTTTCAAATATTGAGATAAACTTCCTTACAAAATTTTTCTTTCCAGATATAGAATTGACCTCTTTTTTGTTGTTTGGGAATACACTATTTAATATCCCCTAAATTATATCTAATTTAATTCTAATTAATTATTTAGTGATGATGTGGACTAATATCTTGACCTTAGTAAACTTTAATATGAACTTCATAGGGTTTAGTGAGATTCCAAACCTTCTACATCTTTAAGAAATTGATTGTAGGTATCATACATGATCAGTTCTAGTATTTGAGAAAATAGTGAGGTCATCCATGTAAATGATTATGCATTTATCTATTAGCCTTTGTAATTCATGTTCCATTACTCACTAAAAGGCATCTCCGACATTAATTAAGACAAAATTACATCCTTTTATATGAATAATTACCCCACTTTATGGTTAATGTAGCCTTCATTATGTCTTTGGATTCAACTAGCACCTGCTTCTATCCTAGAATTCTATCCAAGAAGGGCATCATTCGTGGACCAATTACTATCTAGATCACCTCATCCAATGAATGTAAAGAACAATTATCTTTCTCATAACCCTTATTTAGGTTTATGAATTCAACATGGTCTAATTTCCCAATTCATATTCTTGACTGGTAATAAGTTAGCCACTCAGGTAGAATGTCTGATAGGGAAAACTATGTTTGCATTTAGTATATTTTCCATTTTTTTCTAAATAATAGGCTCTAGGATAAGATTTACCAATCTATATCTTTTCATGAAGGGTTTATGGTCTATAATCAACAAGATTCTATGGGTGATGACCCTTGGGTTAAAATCCTTCAAGTCTTCATACATCCATAAAATCACATCTTTATACTAGGTGAGTAAACATTTCACACTTTATCTTTATTATGGAGTGTAGCTGAGATAAATGTTGATGTAGCATGAATAATACTCATCTCCTAGATTCTCCTTTTATAACTCAAATTTATTCAATTTAGGATATGTTTGTTATTGTGTTTGAGGATCTAAATAAAATTCCCTTTCCAAAGAAACCATTCCTAAGGGAAGTCAATTTTCTTTCAACTAAATGACTCCTTCTTCTCCTAATTCTTCTTGGAATAGGTAATTGATTTCCTTATCATCAATGATTTGAGACTTAGATACAAAAATCAAGTTACTCATTCACTTGTTGCTTTAGCTACCAATTTACCACCTATACAAGAGTCCAAGGTAAAAAGGTGTTCCATTGAGCTAGTACCTTTTCCATTTGTTCTTAATAACATGGAAAATTTATAATTATTTAATGATGACCAGCATATAATCTATTAGATAGATATGATTCTAATAAGATCTTTAGCCTTACATGCTTTTGACTAGAGCTCCAACTAGTCTGGGACAAAATCGAGGGCCAGATCCCCAAGTACACAAGTATCAAGAATACCATGAAATGGAGATAAATAGCCCAAGGATGTAATCAATGGCCATAACTAGCCTAATACCAATGATTGTCCACAACCAACCTCCAATACTATCTGATATTTGAACTTAGGTGGTGCTTATAGCAACCAAGTTGTCTTACCAACTCACCCACATCTCATTGGTCGAATAGATAATATATTGAAAGAATAAAATGACTCATTTAATCCCTAAGATTTATGTTTTTAACTCTTTAGGTATGATAACTTTCATTGGTATTTGTTCTTGACTTGATTGATTATAGTTCTGAATATCCATATATTAGTATGTGTTTGAAATTATTTTTGAGAGAAAAGTGTAATCCAAAAATTAATGCCTCATACTCTACTCTATTTTTGGTGTAAGGTAACTATGATATTTATGCTACCAATTATTTATTACATTTTCGATAAACTAGTTCAACAGCAACACCTGATCCTTACTTGCATCTTGCATCATCAAAATGTAGAGTCCATAATTGGGAAGGTCCCTAAAATTTTGGTTACTATACTTCATATTTTGTGGTAAAGGTATAAATTCCAAGGTTAGGATATTTATAGCTCACATCTTCATTCTTAATATTGTACTATGTAATGTGGTGATTTGTTCTTGGTTCTCAATTAATTATAATCTAGTTTGTGATACATCTCCATGACATCTAACTATGAGATAAATATATTGCTACATACCCATTCAATATATTAGACTAGTGTATATTGAGAAGGAGTCCATATATCTATAGGATATACACCATAATTATGTCAATAGTCATTTAAACATGTGGTTTGGATGCCATTTGAATGTGTAAATCATTCAGTTCTCCTACTACATGTACCATTATCATGTCCAAATATGAAACCATCATCTTGAATAGGCTTGGAGTCAATCCAAGCCTTTTAAAAATGGAAAGTTGGCATCACAGTAGGTAAATCTCAAGAATAAACTAAATAATTGTAAATTTTCTTTCCAAATTATCTAATATTTAATAACAAATGAGGAAATCCTAGCTTATTCTTGTATATAATGTTTGTATGAGCAGCCTTTGTCTTCTCTATAGTAAACTTTCCTATAATGGACCTCTATAGGAGTTCTTTTTATTTGGTTATCTAAACCAATTCATGAAAAGTGATGTTGGATTTAATATTCTTCATATCTTCATCAATTGTGTATCCTCCTTTTCTTTATTCCTCCTTATTATTTGGTTGTTTGTTCCCTTTTAAGGGAGGTGGATTATTATCAGCCCTTAGATTTAGTAGAATAGTGGAATTGGTTGGAGGAGTAGACATTGTGAATGTTTGTACGTTATTAATATTATAATTCCCATTTTTATATTATTTTAATTCATGTATTTCATCATAATTATACTATGGTTCATTTTAATCCTCTCTTGGCAGTGTTTGAGGAACTAGATTCATGGTGTTCTCTGGTGGATTGTTAATTAAATCCTACCTTACCATCTCCCTTTGGAAGATATTAAATGCTTCACAAAATTATAAAAATTCAATTTCACCATGTTGTGATGCATTATGAACTCTACACCAATTAGGAAGAACTATTTCCACTATATTGATTTTTAGTAACTTGTTATGTTATTCTTATTGTATATTATTTGTAGGTTGATTAAAAGTTTTGTTATATATTTGAAACCCAAAATTTTGTTTATTATCTAATCTAGTAGTATTACCCATCTTCCTCTACATGCTCAATAAGTCATTGCTCAACTTTTGGAACATTCTTTATATAGAATCCATTACTTCTTTGGTTAAATCAACACATTGGGCAACCATAGTGTTGGATGAAATTTAATATTGGTTATGTTGATGACCAGTAATATATACATGATTATTAATATAACCATGATTTTGTTTTGGTTTCTATTATATCAAAGAAGTAGTGCATACAATTGATTCTGTTTGAATGTAATAACATTTTGATTCACATGAGACATTTCATTTAGAGTTGGAAAACTGGCATTGAGGTTGCCTGGTACATGAGGATTTAGCTATCTATCAATATCGATAAATTATTAATATATTAATGTTAGAGTGTTGTCATTAGTGGATATTCACAATTAAATAACAATTATTGGATCCAAGGCATTCTTATACATCTCCTACTATAAAATTTCATGGAGTTTTTATGTTAGACTCAGCTAGGTGTACATCTTCTCAAATCATACATTGAAATCCCTAATTGAGTCATCATAGTCCCTCTTCATACTAGTGAAATTTTGATACACTATGCTAGGGATAGTAACTTGTCTAAATTGGGAAATAAAAGTTCTTTAACATGCATTCAAGGAAGTAATTGAGTTTTCTTGAAGATTGAGGTACCAATCATAGGTAGCATCCTGTAATGTAAATGGTAAAACCTATATACAACATATTCATTAGTGACATTCATTAACATAAAATTAGCCTTGAAATACTTTCTATGTTCCTTTATATTTATTCCTATTGATGTGGAGAAATAAGGTAAATAATTCTCTTGATTCCTTGGTAAATTATGCACATCCCATACAAAATTAATAGAAGATCCAACTAACCAAGGTAGTTGGGCCATAAGATGATTAATGGGTTGGATATTTATTACTATAGAAGGTGTTATGGACTTAGGTACTACATGAATAATTAGTATAGATACATGCATTCGATTTACTAAAAAATTTGAAACCAAAAAAATGGATTGTGTACTAGACATGGTAATTCTCTTGGGTGTCTCCAATGCAACTAAAACATAGTGGATAACCTCTCATTAGGGAAGGCACACAAGTGGCCCTCCTTATAGTACTAGATTTTTCCTATTGATGTGGGTATTTTACACACCCCCAAATTTAATGAGGTACCCTATAATGTTTTAGGATATAAAAAGAGATAGACTCCACTCCAAGGCAAAATATTCAAGTATGGGTTAAATAACTTGGTGATGGAATAGTATATTAAGCATACATGTTGTTAACTATGTGTGCTTGTAGTGAAATTAATCCTAATGATGAAATTAAAACCTAGTTGGGTTGGATGGATGTACACTATTCTAATCTAGGTATATCTCAATCAAATACAATTCAAACTGAGGGAAGGGTAGATAATAAAATAAGCCTCTATTATCTTAAAGGATTACTTCCATGGTTGATTTATTTATATCCAGGTGTTTAAAAAACTAATTTTTGTTGTTGGTAGCTATTTTACACTCACATACAACCTTAGTTAGGTATTTTGGGAAGAAATTATATAGTAAACTTACGGAACTTAGCTGAGGGTTACTCTTTTTAGAGTAATTATTGCACACTCTTAATCAAGAGATTATAGCTTGAACAAAAAAGGTATCTATGGTATTTATGGCTCACAAATAGAAGACTATATCAAAGGGAAACACTCCTTCACACTTATAGAATTAACACATTAAACTTTTTTCTTGAAATATATAACACTTATTAATTAGTCAATAGTTGTTGCACATCTAAAATTAGTAGATATCAATGATAATAAAAACAAATATACATAGCTATTACACACTTTGAATTACTAAATTGAAATAAAAAGGGAAATAAGCATTCAATCACATATAAATGGAAGGAAAATAAATCCACACAATTGCATGATAATTGAAAATTACTTATTATTATATTGATAATTTTATAAACTTTTGGAATGAGGGATTTACATGTATAAATGGATTTGAGGAGGGGTTGCCTCATCCTCTAAGTTCATGAAAAACATAGAATTACATCTTAGGAATCATAACCTTTATTCCAATTTAATGCCAAAACTACATGTACAAAAAATAGTGGATCATAACCCTGTTAAAAATAAGTTTACCTGAATGATATCATGCCATGTGTGCCTGCTTAAAAATTACTTAGACTAACTATTACATGCATACGTCAAGTATGAGTAAGATATAATTATATTGAATAATCATACATGCAAGATTACATATAAAATTAGTCTTTAATAACTAAGGGTTATTTACACTTGGTAATTGCATGGCTATACTTGATGTCATGGGAGGTACTGAAGTTTTTAGTGGAAATGAGTTGAGAGGTGGTGTTGAGTTGGTGGCTAGAGTTGAGTTGAGAGGTGTGACCTTAACCTTCTTTCTAACATTTAATTATTGATAATATTTAAAACCAAAATCATGAAGATGTCTTATGATGTCCATGCTCAATAATGGGGGCCTATTTACCCTATTTATTTTCTCCATTAGACATGCATGCTCATATTTGGTGCTCTTGAAGTTGATATAAAATATCTCTACTTTTGTGACCTTATTTCTCAAAAAATTAAGTTTAGCCTTGATTTCCTCTAATGCTAGTCCTTGAATATTCTATTTGAATTTGGTTGACGGTTTTTGTAGAAGTTGATCAAAATTGGTAGTAGTTATTATTTTCCCTATAGAATCCATAGCTTGTGAAAGATTCAACTCATCTAGAATCTATAAAATAAGGTTCTCATGCTTTGTATATTTAAGCATTATTACTTCTATAACTACTACCCATTCCCTCACTTCTTATATTTGAATGAAAAATAGGTTGAAGGAATTTGATGCCTCTAATGGAGTCATAAAATTTAGATGGTTATAAGCTTTATTTATTGTATGTATAAAAATTAATTTTAGTTTATTCTCATCTTCCTTCAAATAATCAAACAATTTTGTTGCTTCAATGATTTAAGGGGATAATTCAACCCTAATTAAAGTAATAACATACAAAATGGTGTATATCCTTGAATTTTCACTTTGTACATCTATTTCAATTTACATGGGAATATGAATAGATTGTTAATGTTCGTTGACCTACTCCAATTCTTGCTCGATATATTTTCTTTCTTGTTCTATCCCTTCATGGAGCTTGATCAAAAGATCCTTTTGTGTTTAAAAATAGGATATGAAATCCTCATTATAAGGATATTCCCATAATCTCCTATTATTTATCTTTGAGAGACAGAAAACATCTTATCTTTCTTATATAACTATGCCCCTCCCAACATTGTCTTCAATCTTCGTTTCTTCACTCTCTATATACTCCTTGTGGATTTATCAAAATTTGAGCATATTTTGGGTAGATTAGTAATTTTTATATTTAACCTTTGAGAGGATTAAGATTTTAAGTTTATTAATCACTATGGGATTACCATTTGAGTTTAGTCAATTGATTGATTGTCATAGGCTATAGTCGCAACTAACAAGTCCCTTACATGTAATGGGTCTGGTAATGAAGGCCAAATAAACATGGACCAATCAACACCATTTTTTTGGGGCAAAAGATGGACTGTATATACCTACTTATTATTACAAAACTTCTTATATGATAGTAGATTAGTAGTTTACGAACAACTAGAATAAGCCATTGGCAATCCCAATTGTGTGAACAACACATGTAGCTATGCACTTGATAATGCTCCATTAGCTTTCTTAAATGAAATGATTTTAGGCTTAGGGGAATCTGAGGAAACTATGGAGGTAACACCATTATAATTAGTAACAATAAATGTTTAAGACACAAATTTAATGGTATAAACAATTGGTATTGAGGAGATAACAAGAACGGAAGACACATTTTCTAGTTTTAGAACAACTAGGGAAGGTAAAACCTAGGCTGAGAGAAATAGGATCACAAGAACAAACATACATAATAAAGACAATTGATAAAATTTTCACTATATAAATATAAGGAACTATAAAGATAGTTGGGATTACACCCTCACTTGATTGGTATACTTCAAATGGTGATTTTCCTTTGGTTTCTTAGAGGCTCAAGAATTTTTATCTTAGTAACTTTTCCACTTTATTGATGAGCTCACCTCATATATATTGTCACTCCTACCCTATGGGTCCTTCTGTAGATAATGTATTTGTTGATTTGGTTATTATACATACCCTTAAAGTTTATTATGAGATTTCCTATAACATTTTAGGATTAATGAATAAGGTCACCCCAAGGCATGAGCTATAGGGTATTTGGTTTTTTAACCTATTTGTGTAATAGTGGTTGAGTGACATGGATTGTTAACCATAGGTTAATTTTCCATGGATGAACCAATATATACTTGAAATGGGCACAAGGATGATGATTTATAACTAAGTGTAGACACTAAACAACTACACACTTACAATTTTTGATGACTAAATGCGTCAAGACCCATTAAAGACCCCCTAAACCTTATTTACCCTTAACCAAACCCTCTTAACCTAACCAAATCACTATATTTATATTCACATAGTACTATTAAAAAAAATCACTATCAATATTCACCATGGGACCCACTATCACTTTTCATGATGACATCGTAAGTGACATGCCATGTGACATGGAAAGTGACATGAAAGGTGATATGTCAAGTGATTTGGCAATTAGAATGGATTATAAGTGAGGTGGCTTAATGTGTGACATCATACCCCACTTGGGACCCTTTCCTAAGGTGCTTAATGACCTCATTTAAGCATCACGAGCCCCCCCCTTGAAATATGGAAAATTTCCCATTAAGGTGCCATCATTCAACATGTATTTTTTCTTCACACATGAAATTTGATTTCAAAATGAGATACTTACCTCTTTAAATTCTTTGGAAAAGACAAAGGGCACTATATCACCCATTTTTAACTTTTTAACCCAAATGAGAGACCCATGATCAAGGTGGGAATCCCAACACCCTCATCTATTGACTCATTCATAAACCCACATGAAAAATGGTGCCACTTTTTTTCGGTCATCTATTGAAGTGCTTGGATGAAGACAATAAATGGTATTGAAAAGTCTTTTAGCCTCATTAGGCCCATGTGCATGATTCCCATTAAAATTAGACTCATGTGTAAGGTGGAGACACACCAACCCAAATAGGAAACCCATGATCAAGGTGGAAATCCCACCACCCTCATATTTTGAATCATTCACACACCCACATTTAAAATTTCACCACACTTTGTGATGCATCTCTTTAAGTGCTTGCATGAAGACAAGAAACGGTGGTTAAAAGTATTTTAGCCTCATTTAGGCCCATATGCATGATTCCTATTCAAAATTTGACTCATGTTCAAGGTGGGGGACACACCAAACCAAATGGGAGACCCATGATCAAGGTGGTAATCCCAAAACCCTAATGTTTTTACTCATTCATGCACCACATGGAAAATGTCACCATACTTCAACTATTCCTTCTTTTGGCATGGTTCTTGACAACAAATGATATAAATACCACCCTCTCCTTCACCCAAAGTTAAGTTAGAAGTTTTAATTTGGTTAATAAAATATTATTCCAATTATTTTAAGGAGGTAATAATTTTTTAGGCCATACACATTTTGGAGGAAAATAATTCAAAGCAATGAAGCTTTGCCAAAATTATAGCAGGATTATTTCATCACATCATCAACAACATCAACCACATCAACAAGCTTCAAGTTAAACTTATTTATTTTTATTTATTTAAATTATTTACTTAATTTATTAATTTAATTAACCTTAAATATACCACTTAATCCACTTTCCATATTAATCCAATGACTTCCTTTACCACCTTTGCCATTGTAATTCCATTTACCTCCTTTGCCCTCTTTGCACATTTGCCACCTTCACCCTCTTTGCCCTATCATCCATTTTTTACCATAGTTACTTGATGTTTTATATTTTAAACCATCCATAATTCTAATTTTATTATCTAAATCAACCCAAACCAATCCATTATTTTTACCCTCATCAAATTACCAAACCCAAAACCATAATCTTGCCTTAACCAATTTTCAGCATTAGTATAATCAAACTAGTTGCTTCATTTTAATTAACTTAGAGAAGCATCTAATTTTTTAAATGAATTTTATGCCATTTAATATATTTTATTTAAGTTTTATAGCTGTTTAAGTAAAATATATTTATTTTATCATTTCCCCTTAAGTGTTTTAAATAAGGTGGATTGACAGCCTCCTAGAGAACTTTCGCTTCTAGGATATAGCTCATGTTAGGCAATCCACCCATCTAGTTGTCTAACAAACAAGTTTATTTTAGTGTTTTATTGTTTTAAATTAATCCTCCAAATCCAAATAAGATCTCTAAATAATAAATTATATTAAATTTTTTCACATTCAATAGGTATTCTTCCACACCCTTCTTAACTAGTTTTTTCTTTTCACACTTAAGAAAATGTGAAAATTAGATAGAAACATTTTGGCACGCTCAGTAGGACCCTTGAGTTTTATTTGATTATTATATGTTTTAAGAAATTTATAATTTAATTATTGAAATTCATTTATTTTAATTATTATAAAATTAAGCTTCTTTATTTACAAAAAAAAATAGTTGCATTTTTTCAGAAAAAATTAAATTTTATTGCATTTATAAAAGAAAGAAAAGAGCATTCATAATAGGATTATGATTGAAATTTCATGTTGAATTTAGGTTAATTTTATTTTTTCTTGTCTTCATTCAAAGAAATCTAAAAAAAATTGGTTAAAATTGAGTGCATCCATTGACTGTTTGCTTGATTTTAGCTCATCTAGTTTAATTAAAAGCATTATGAATTAATCACAGTTCACTAATGTCACAAAAAACAAATCACTTTCATAAAAAAATCAAAAAACACTTGACACAAGGCCTGATTAGTATTTAATCACCTATCATATCGCCTTACCTTTTCCTGACTATCTTACTTAGATTTAATCATCGAGGGGATAACCAACTTAGTTCTCTAGCTGAGTATAAACTCTAGAAATTGGTATATATTGGCTAGGCACCCACACCAGCTATAGGATTGTGAAATGAGGGGGAAAAGCCCCAAGTACTAGGCCATGTACTTATACCAATACAAGCTTTTATTGAATGACTAAACATAACCCAAAACCAAACATAGACTACATTGTTTAGGACCTAATCAAGATAATTTCCTCTTCACACTTTTCTAAGGCATAAGCCAAAAGAGAGATTAAAAATAATCTTAGGATTTAACTCAGTCTTATTGAATGCATTATTTGCCTTGATTCTTTTTCTTTTATTTCTCTTTTTTTTAGGTGTGAAAATGTATCATCCTTTTCTTATCTTCTCATATGGTTCTCACTCACCAACAACAAAAATACCTTGAGGAATAAAACCCACCACCAAATCAACCATCACCAACTTCCACCTCTTCATCCATGGAACACATTTCCAAACCCATATACTCCCCTCACTCTTTGATAAATTCTACTCAGGTAGTCCTAAGAGATGTAGATTTTGCTACTTTATTAAACAATAATCATGCAGCCTTACAACACTACCTAGGAACCACATCTTACTAAATCTCAATTTCAAACCCACCTATAGATCCACCTTATGACATGCCTCTCCACCTCATGAGGAATAGCTCCACTACTATGAGAACAACTCAACCTTTAGTTGCCTAAATGTTATCATCAACCCCAATAACTCCCTCAAAACTAACCCACCAACCCAAACTACCACTCCCCTTATATGTCTTACTAATCACTCCCCCACAATAGGAGTTCATACCTTTAACTCTACCCATATTCCTCTAGTTACCTCAAATCCATAAAACACTACTCCACTTCCAATCCTTATGGTGTCTATACCTTCCATGTTACCACCAATCAACATAAGAGTCACCACCTTTCCATTGGCTACTAACCCAACCACCACTTTGACCCAACACACAACCTTTACCTATCTTCATAACCCACAAGGGCATATGCCCTCTATCTAACCATCCACCTCTACCCAGCCATTAACATCCACATACCAATATACATCTTCCACTTAACCTCCAAAGACCACATACCGATACATGGAGTCATCTTAACTATCTACTAGTTATTCACACATTACCTAACCTCAACAAAATATGTCATATAACTATGCCTCCCAACAATCTCAAGTAGACTTCATGAATTTAATCATGGAAAATATGACTACGTTTGATTCATCCATCTCCAAAGCTAATAATCTCTTATCATATGATCAAATTTACAATGAGCTTATTCACCCTTTGGTCCCTATTAGACCTTATCTAACCCAATAAGAACTAAAATCTACCAAGTTTAATAGTAAATAAGACTCTAAACAATATTTAAGATCATTTAGGCATTAATGAAACTTTATTGTCTATGATGATGCTCCTTTCCTTCATACCTTTCTTAGGTCATTATATGGATGAACAGTGGATTGGTATAGTGCCATACCCAAACATTCCATCCTCTCTCTCACCCAATTATCCCAAAACTTCATGGATCACTTTTTGATCAATATATCAAAGAAATTTTCCATTACCAACCTGTTGGTGATTAATATTACGTCATTTCTAACACCAACAATGGGAAGTTTCAAGAATATGCAACTTGAAACCTAAAACAACCTCCAAATTTAAAAGAAGCTGGCTCTTCTTTATATCAAGGGTATAATGAGAAAAGGGATAGGAATTAAATAGAAACACATGTGCAACTAAAGAAACTCTAACTATGGCAATGTGCCTAAATTTAATTTGACCCTTAAGCATAGTGAAGCTATATGTAAGATTCAATTACATTAAAGAGTGAACAAGGCATGATCAATGTAAAAGATGAAAAATAATAGAAACTGAGGCTCACAACTTATACTAATTTTGTAGTGACATAGAAAAATATCAACAAAGGCACATAACTCAATTTTCTTATTAATTTTCCAGTCACATAAAAGGCATAAAAACATGCACAGTTACATAAAATTTCTAACTCAAGAAAATATAACAAAGGAAAATGATATCCCTAATCACAGCTAAAAAATTCTAAAAACTCTTGATAATCATCTCTTGTAGAAAATTCTCTCTATCTTCTGATCCTAGTTCTGGTGATCTCTGCACCACTATTTATAACATTGGGTTAGCTCTAGATTGTCTGCACATTCTCAATCTAATGGCCTAACTAAACTCTAACTGAACTGGAAGTGTCTAACATAGGATATTTCTTAGATCTAAAATGTTCTATCTTCCTATAATTTCATTGGCCAAAATAGATACCCATGATGCTTCCCACTTTCAACTGGGAGAGGACACTTAGCTGATTCCTTCTTTCTACTTGAAAACCTTTTTATTATTCAGGAGGGACTAGAAAATGACACTTGGTATGTTCCAAAGTAATTACCAAAGGCACATGACACTTTTCATGTAACTTATACTCTTTTTGTTAAAACCTTTTCATGTAACATCTGTCGCAGTTCACTTCTTCAAAACATTAACAACTTATATAAAATGGGACTCACAATATTTCTCACCCTAACAACTTCAAAAAGGGAACATGGATAGGTGGCACTTTCTGCGCATCTTTAGCCAAGGACATGTGGCAGTCTCCACTACTTTTAGCTACGCTTTGGGAGTTTTATGGGAGGTGAGACTTGTCGGTCTCCACGTTGCTCTGTCTATACTATATAAACATTTAGGCCTCATTTCATATTTACATAGATGTTGACACTTGGTGGCTTCCACTTGCCTTAGAAATAAAACCTAGGACCCACCACAGTCTTTACTTATCAATGAAACAAAATGAAGATAATTTAGATGTTGACACATGGCATCTTTTGCTTTCTTCAGCTAGGGATACATGGTGTCTTCCATTGCTTTTAGAAAAACATATTAAAACCTTCTATGGTTTCCACCTAGCACCTTCCATTTGATTATGAGAAAAGCTTTATTGAAAATATGATTTTGAGATGTATAAGAAACATGAGATGCAGATGGTGACACTTGTTGCATTCCACTGAGTTACTATGAGACACGTGGAATGTCTTGACTAACTTCTAGAAATTATGAAAGGTGCCTCGGCTGATGACACTTGGTACATTCCATGTGATTTTGACACTTAGACAAAATTGAGTTGAAAATAAATTTGAGCCCATGCTCTAAGTCAAAAACTTCACTGTCTTCACTGTCTTAAACCAAAGTGTGCAGGGACAAAATTTTGGATCACACAACTGAAAATAAAAATAAAATGTAGAGTATCTTTTACTCTATAGTTATTGGCAACCTCAAGGGCTTTTGAGCTTGCTCAAAATGAATCCACAACTCCCACATGATCAAAATGTGACAAAAATCATAGATTTAGTAGGGCTATCTGATAAGTAGACCACTCATCATTAGATAATCCCTGCTTATTTTGCAATTCATGAAAGGCTAAATCAATATTGATAATATCTTTGTGTGAAAAATTCTACAAAATCTGAACTATAGCCTTCAATTTAAATTCAATCTAGGAAACAGGAATCAAAATGGCTTCTACTTCTGGTACTAAGGAATCATCCCTTAAATCTTGAAAAACTACCTGATCATTCTGCCTGGCTAACAACAAAGGTTTAATTTATTCAATCATCAATACAATGTTGTTATCAAGAAAAGGGGAAGGAAGACCTAATTGTACCATATATTTGATGTTTTGTTTCATTTTTTTGATTCCTTCTTTCATCACATCTAGAATCTCTCTATAATTGATTGCTGTGGAGTTGCAATTGAGAACCTCATTCACTCGTTTAGCAGTGACCATTCTATCATCAATCCTTGTTGCTAATAATGTTCCATTAGTTGCATCATATAGATTTTGTAGTATCATTTGGGAGTCCAACACTCTTGTAGAGACAGTGGATAGAGTATCTTCTATTGATTTTTCCACCTTTTTGCACAATTTTTGTGCATTTAGCATAAAGGTTAGAGAAGGTCTGAGCTAAGTAATCTCCTAAGAGATTCTTTTCCATATTGATTCATAAAGCTCCTTCACTAGATTTAACACCCCTACATTCTGTGGCCTATTATCCAACTCAAGTGTCAAGTGTTCTACCCTTTGTCACTTGACTTGAAGTTGGGCATGTATAACCACGGTATTATTCTACTCATTCAATAGCTTCTGTTGAAGTTGAGTAACTTGTAGCAGGCTTTCCTCACATTTTTCCTAAACTACTACCTTTTCCCACCATAAGGTTTTCACTACATCCTTCACTTACATTAGACCTACTTCCAGAGAATCATTTTGGGCCTAGATAGCTTGGTGAGTCTGAAGAGAAACAATATCTTAAAACTATTTATTAAGACTCTCTATTTCAATATTCTTAGTATTGATCTCTATGGTTAAATTGCTATAGTTTGTCTCCTCTTTGGCTAGATCAGCCTCCATCTTTTGTAGCTTCCTTGATATTTTAAAATAATATTCAACTACTACAGTAGTGGATTCATTTAGAAGCTCGACCCTATCTTGTGGTATGAAAAGGGACATATCTATTGCCACTACATTCATCATTTAATCTTATGGCTGCATCTGCTCATTTGGCTTAACTATATTCAGTGACAAATGGGTCACCATTAGTTGCTACTATATTGGGTCAAATTGTGACCTTAGATGTGGTGTAGCCAAGGCTTTATTATCTTTGATTCTCTTTTTCTCCATTCAGGATTCCCTTGCCTTCCTATAAGCATCTGCTTGAGTTTGAAAGGTAGAAAGAGAGGCAATGTGCCCACCCACAAAAGGAAAACATTGTGGCAAGCCATATGGAATAGCCAATTATTGTTTATGGGCAATCTGAGGAGGTACTTTCTTGGGAATAGAGGGGGAAAAGTGAGGCAATGATATAGCTTGAGTATGGATAGACAGGGTAGAATGAGAAATGGGCACAACAGAGGTGGCAGGGGATGTCATTTGGCTAGATGGAATCATCACCCTATAAGAGAAGAAAAAGATTGAGGAGGAGGAGAAACAATACTTACCTAATGAGTAACTGGGATACTCTATGGTTGGTTTTGTGAGGGTTCTTCCCTCTCCTCTGAATCTAGTTGGAACCTTAGCCTTTTATGTCTCCTTGGTGTTTCTTCTTTTAGATGTGTTCCCTTCTCTTCAATATTTACCACTGTTGCTAGTGGTGTTTGTGTAGAACTGGGAACTTCAAAGACTAACACTGATGGAGAATCTTTTGGTGGTGAAGATACCACACCCTTTTGTTTTTGGATGGTACTAAGAGATTAAGGCCACATAGTTATAGTCACTGCTGCTAAAGTTTGCATTGGGGCTTATGATGTTTGATTGGACTCTGTTTTAGATTCTAGCTCTACACCTTATGTCTACAAATTGCTTGTATCAAAGCTAGACATAAGAGATAGATGACATTCATCCCACAGTTCCTCCCATTTTTCATTTGAATCCACATTTTGAAAAGAGTGGGTTGTCTCACAAATCTCTTGCCTATATTTCCAATAGGCTTTTATTTTTTTAGCATTCCAATCTTTATTCTTTAAGGCTCTTCATAAACTAGAATTCATTTTAATTTTGGGATCAAAATCCCTTTGCTTAACATAAAAAGTTTCCCATGGTCTATTTTGTTGAAGAGGCAAATCCGTTAATTCAACATAAAACTTAAGAATATCCTCCCTAGGATTTTTTCTATTTTCCCAAAAGGGGCAGCCCTCATGTGAAATTATAGCATCAACCCTATTAGTCTTGATCCATGAAGCTATGAAACCATTTGGGTCATATACCCATTTATCTTCAATTAGAAGGAAACCTAGGAAGGCTAGCTTTCTAAGCAACACAATCTCAGCATCTTTGGCCTCTAGTGCCATGTTGTTTGTCATCCATGGGACATCATACATTTTCCTCTTCTTCTTCCCAGAGCCATATTCATTATCTACCATAGATGCTTGCTTGGTGACCTCTAAGAATGCTAACCTAAGTGTCAAAATCTTAGGTAGCAACACTGGTTCCCCACTAAAACCATGAACTCTAATAATAGTATGATGTGATAAAAAAAAGTAATCATAAGTAATAGGTAAATTAGTCATAAGGTTTGATACACTTGGAAACAGTCTATTTATAACTAGTTCTAGGCTTAGATGATAAAAAGCAGGGGCAACAAAAAATTCCCAAAATTTGTATGGGTCACTAGTTTTGGACAAAATATGGGTCCATGCAGACACAGGAGTGGTCCTATGTAGACCGAAGCTTGGGTCATACATGTTTAGATGCATGTGTTGAGAAAATATGCTAGAGTTTTGATACAACATAAGGTGAAACAAATAAGAAGAATACCTAAAAATCCCTTTAGCTCTGAACTAGGCAAGTTGTTCTACCATTGAATATGCAATCTACTTAGAGAAATCAAGCTGATACTCCTGAGTCTTCCCAACAATTTTCAATATGAAGAGGATAGCCATTTTTTCCTCATAAATGGTTATATCATCTTTCATTCTAAAAATGAAAACCATCATGAAAATTGTATCTTAACTAGCTTGGGAAATTTATGCTCTTGTTGTTGGAAGTGTTGGCATAGTAGTATCATCATCGCCTAATTGCAGCTCTATTTTCAAAAACCTCAATTGAGTATTGATTTTTACCCATGTTTTTTGCATCTTGGCAATGGTGGGAAATGTGGTTTTCTTTTCATGGTACAGGGCCAACATGTCTCTAATAGACTTTGGTGTAATTTGCATTGTGAATGGACCCTATTGTATGTTATTTGAAGGTGCATGAAACAATTTGGTGCATATTTCAACCAAGTCAGGACATGGATTCACACTTGGGACAATGAATTGTGCCAGTTGGGAAGTCCATATCCTCATTACGAATGTCTAGTATTGTCCAACCTTGGACCTTTGATGACACCTTTGATGTGCCCCTTCTATGAGAGTTTTGATACTAGTTTTTTGAAGAACTAGGTCCATGATTCCATCTGCATAATCTTTTACCTTTGTTGGGTCATTTTCTTGACCAACTTTAGGGACTCTAGTCCATGGGTAGGTCTTTAGTGGTTGTGTAGGGGCTAAAGCATATGATTTGCTTATAAGAAACTTATCAAGTGATTCATAAATCCTAGACCCTTGTTGCAGATACTTCACTCCCTCCATATCTATATCTATTCTTGAAAATAGTGAACTATGGTAACATGTATGAATCTTTTGCAATAAGGAAGCACTTTCACTTAAGCAGGTTTGCTATGAGTTGAAAATGCAAATATCAGGGGTTTTCTAGCAGATGCAAGAATGGTTAAGAAACTGTAAGCCTTAAATCTTGCTATGAGGTATTTATTGACCCATCAAGTCTCAAAATGGCATTAAACTTGGATAATTTTTAGCAAATATTACTAAATATTCATGGAATAGTGAGTTAGACACGTCATGCAAGTGGCTGCATAAGGTACCTTAGGGAATTCAATATTTGGGAGATATTTAAAGTGTCGAGAGTTTTTGAAAATTTTGAAAAAGGCTCTGAGCTATGGCTGTGTTCAAAGAACACTTATTTAAAAGAAAGAGTAGGAAATAAAATGGGAAAAGAAAGCAACTATGAAAGGGAAACTATCTAACTATAATACATTAAAGAGACAGCTTAACTGAAATGCTTCAAGTAGATCCCATTCATAGGAATCTCTTTAGGTTCACCTTCCATTATTTCTAGCTCAAACTAATTCTTCTATTTACATGTATGAATTTTATAGGGCCAGTCCATAATGCTTCAAATTTAGTATGTTGACCCAGCTTGGTAGCTCTTGCATCCCATTTCAAAACAATTAAACCTAATTCAAAATGGGGATTTGATGTCCTTTTATCAAAGTAGTCTTTAATTATTTTTTGATGCTTTATTAATGAATCATGTGCCACATCCCTCTTTTCTTGAACCTCTAAAATTTCAATAAGTCTAACCTGCATGGGGCCATTTTCTTCAATTTTAATCTATTTTATTAGTTGGAGAGCAAGAATTTCCAAGCTTAGAGGTATTAAAATAGGCTTGCCATATACCAATTCATATGGAGACATTTTCATCACCTACTTAGGTGTAATTCTATTATCCCACAGTGTTATATTCAACACTTTATGCCACTCTTTGTGATGGTTAGCACCTATTCTCTTGTTGAGTCTAATCAGATTCTTATTAGTTGATTCTACCAAACCATTACCCTGAGGGTAATAATCAGAGGAAGTTTTTAGATATATTCCATGCTTTAATGCAAAGTTAGACACTTTAGACCCTAAAAATGCTTTATCATTATCTAAAATTATGGTGTGAGGAGCCCCAAAGCGAGTAGTGATACTCCCGAGAAAGTCTAAGATCACATTTTCTGTTGCTTCTTTAAGTGGCACTGCCTCAGTCCATCTAGTGAAATAATCTATGGCAGTTAAAATCCATTTGTGACCCATACTAGACACTGGATTTATCATTCTAATGAAGTCAAGACCCCATTGAGCAAAAGGTTCATCAACAATTATAGGACTAAGAGGCGTTGCTACATTCCTTCTCATCCCCACATAATATTGACAAGATTGACATTTTTAACCAGTTGATAGCAGTCTGTAAATAAAGTAGGCCAGAAATAACCTACTTCACTTATCTTTATGGCTGTGATCTTTACAAAAGAATGTCCACCTGAGGCTCCATAATGCATTTCATGCAGTATTTTCTTAGCCTCATCCTTCTCTATGCATCTTAAAAGTTTGCCATTAGAATTTCTTCTGAAAAGAACTTGTACAATTAAAACAAAATGGACCCCTTGCATCCTATAGTATCTTTTTTTGTTTTGAGGGAGTTCTCTTGGGTAAATCCCATATTTCATAAAATGAATCCTATTTGTGACCCAAGAGTTCTAATCAACCTCTTGTATCCTCAATACAGTTTTCTTTTCCATTTCTAAATCTGTTTCCATATGTATCATCTTTTCAAGCTCTTGAGTCATATATTGGCATAACCCCCTACCTCTGAATAACTTAGTGGGTTTGACCTCTACATCATATTCAAGGATCTTTGTTATCTAGTTTGCTCTTTTTCAGTAATTTCACCCTCCATAATGTATTCTCTGATGCTTGGGTGAGCTACAAGTATTAGAATCTTACTTCTTGATACTATATGCCTAAATTTCTTGAGGACTTTTACCATAGCATATGCTTGTTTTTCCACAAATTTGTATCTAGTTTCATATTCCCTAAGATTCCTTGAGAAAAAGGCTATTATATACTCTCCCTCCTGTCTATCATCTTTCTATGTTAGAATAGTAGTAATACTAAGCTCTCCTCCATAGACATACATTACAAAAGGCTTAGAAAAGTCTGGGTTTCTAAGTATTGGGGATGTGGAGATAGCTTTTTTGACCTCTTCAAAGACTTTCCTTCCTTTCGTAGTCCACTTGAAAAATATGTCTTTTTTCAACAAGAGTGTCACTGGTCTTACTAAACCTACAAAGTTAGCTATCAACCGATTGACAAAATTAATCTTCCCCAAGAAAGATTGAATTCCTTTCTTATTTACTGGAAGAGGTAAGTTCATTATAGATGCAACTCTCTCTGGATCTATGGAGACTCCTTCTTTAGATACTATATGTCCCAATAATTTACCTTGAGGTATGGTGAAGATGCATTTCTTAGGATTCAAGGATATTCCAAATTCTTGACATTTAAAAAAAATAGATTCTAAATGATCAAAATGATCAATAGCATTCTTTGAGAAAATAATAAGATCATCAAGACAAATTAAGATGATTTTATTTATAAGTTCCCCAAATGGATAATCCATATCTCTTTGAAAAGTGGCTCCAACATTTGATGGGCCAAATGGCATCTTAACATATGCAAGTGTTCCCCATTTGGTAGTAAAAGTAGTCTTATATTGGTCTTCATCAGCCAACCAAATCTGATTGTATCCAGAGAAACCATCTAGCATGGAAAATCTCTCTGATCTAGCCACAGTCTATGAAATTTGTTCCATAGATGGCAAGGGATAGTGATATTTTAGAGATGCTCTATTCAAGTCTCTAAAATCTACACAGATTCTTATATCACCATTCTTTTTCTTGACTGGTACTAGATTTGATACCCAAGTTGAGTGTTTGATTAGAAAAAATTATTTTGGAATCTAAAAGTTTTTGCAACTCATCTACCATTAGAGATTCAATCCTTGGATTTACTAGCCTCTACTTCTGTCTGACTGGCTAAGATCCTTCAGTCAATTCTATTGTGTGTTGAATGATGTCTCTATTATATCCATGAAGGTCTTTGTAGCTCCAAGCTATGACTCTATCATATCTTTTGCACAAATCAATTAATCTTTCTCTTTCCTCTTGAGTTGTAGAATTTCCAATTTTTTATTTTCTCCCTTTAATCACCTCTATTTTACAATAATCTATTTTTTTTACCTATAACCTTTTCTTCTCTAGTCCTACATCTTCTAGATCAAATAGGTTTTCTAAAGTGATTAAGCCTTTGGGAAGATTATTATTCTTTAATTGTATAATTTGATCCCCATATGCCTCTTAAATTTTTGGTTGTAATTGATCAACAAATTCCCATGATTGTTGCAATAATGAGAGTACCTGAGAATCATTCTCAAATACTTGCCAATTCTCATCATTTTTTGGGATAGTTGGCCTTATTATAACCTTTACTAATTCATTGTTAACTAATAGGCCAGTTGTTGGATCAAACTGTGAGCCAATCTGTGCCATACTATCAACTTTAGAATTTTGGGTTCTTAGAACTACTTCAATATTGAAAGATTCAAAATATTCTATTAAGTCCCAAATTCTATGTCTATAAGATCTCATCCTTACATTTTTGGCTATTGCCTTTTCCCTAATTTGATTCACCACTAATTCTAAATCTCCTTTTACTATAAAATTCTTTATTCCCTTTTTCTTGGCTAAAATGAGCCCATGAACTAGGGATTCATATTCAACATCATTATTAGTACAAGAAAATTGGAAATGAATAGCTCTCAAAATTTTCTCCCCATTTGGAGCAACAAGACAAATTCCTACTCCAGCACCACTTTTACTTCTAGCCCCATCAAAATTTAAGGTTTATATTTTTGAATCTTTTTCAGATTCTTGAGTAGTTGGTTTCTCTTCCCTTAAAACGTTTGGGATTTCATGATCTTCATCAAAAATGACATAAGTGCCCAGACCAACCCAAACCAGTAGAGTCATAATTTCCATATGGATCACTATGCATCATAGCTAACAAATGGTTATTTTCCTCTTCTTGGTCATGTTCAGTCCAGTCACCCAACTCTTCAACAAAAACCCTTTCTTCTTTATTCAACATAGCATGATCTACTTCTAATTTTGATGTTGGTTCATTGGTGATGTGATCCTTTGATAGTGGTTCAGATAGAATTTTCATCTTTGAACCATATTTGGTTCTTAGGATGAGGTGAGACCAATCAAGGGACATATATCCTCCTATTTTGGTTGTAAAGTCTCTAGATAAACATAAACCAAAAATAAGAGGTATATCTATGACTACTACATCTTGATTGACAATTATATTGGGACAAATATATAATTGTAATGGGAGTTGTTTAATTCTCCCTATTGTTTGTATTGATTTGCCATCTAGCTGCATAAATCCTTTAGTAGGTGGTTCATACTTTATTTTTAAAGCATCATCTATTTGCTTAGGCATAACTATATTACTAGCCCCTGAATCTATTAATGTATTATGCAAGAGTTTCTTTCCAACTATCAGAGTCAAATAGAAAGGCTCTAGTTTGGATTTACTTACCTCTACTACATTGTTCACAAAGGTTGTTGTCTTTAGAGGAACTATGTCCTTAAACTTTTCTTTATCAACAAGTCCTTCTTTGGTGCCATTATGTTTAGACATTGATTTGCCTTGTAGAGCCTCTTGTAATAGCATATTTTGTTTAGGAATATCTAGTATGTTCCATATTGATACTTGTGCTAGAGACCTCTTCAGCTGTTCCACCACATTCATTGGTCCTAATGCTTGAGTTCTTTGAAAATAAGGATATCTTGCTTTTTCTTGAATTTGTGCAGGAATCACATGGTTCTACACTGACTAAGGTACTTCTTGTCTGACAGCTATGTTTCATTGACCTTGAAATGGAGGATTCTCCATAACTTGACTATTTACATCTTCAAGTTGTTTCATCATTCTTCTCTTTGATCTAGTAGAGTAGTCTGATTGCACCACTGGTTTCTTGGAAGCAGAAGCTTCATTCAATAATACTAATTCTTCATCTTCAACCCATGAAAAAAACCATGTTTAGGGGCTATTTCTTCTTCTTGTTACAAAGACATCCCTTGCATCTGAGCCATTAGGATTGAATTTTGCATACCAAGAGACTGATAAGTTTATGCATCTGAAGTACTGGTAAATTGTCCATCCATTCTTCTTTGCTCTACTACCTTTTGTTGTAGATTACCCATGGGAAAATCTCTAGGTGTATGAGCATTATTACAAGGAAAACACCAGGCATTGGTGCCATTTGCATAATTATTCTACCCTTGAACAATCTCCCTATTTGGATTAGGGGGAACAGTCTATGAGGGTGTAGGGACTGCAACTAATTGGTTTGCTAACTAAGGGTTATTTTGCTTTTGATGACCTTGATATTGGTTTGGCTATGATGGAATTATATTTCCTTGATATCCTTGATATTGAGGTATGGGGTAAGGATTTTATTGTCTCTTTATGTTAATTAACTCATTAGAAAATGTCCTTAGGATATTCTTGATATCATCCATCTCAGATGACTGGGTAGGGACAAGTTCTTTAACAGGTGGTTAAGGATATGTATACATAGACACAAGTGGGGCTATGGATTTAGGGGCTTATTGAGGTAATGGAAAGGTAATTTTTAGAAACATGGGCATGGTAGGCCTTGGGGGCAACTTTCTAGCATCTATTAAATTATTTTCAGCTCTGACTGCATAGTCATAAGCTTCTAGTAGAGTCTGACCTCCGAGTGACTGAATCATGACTGATATATCTGAATTTAAAGCCTTAAGATAAGAAAATATAGCCATACTTGGTAATGGTCTTATTGTAGCAAGAATCCTTTCCCAAGTCTTTTGAAATATTGAATTGGAGTCAGTCATTACTTCTTGTGGTTCTCTTTGAATAGTAATCAATTTTTGCAATAGAGAAGATTTATCACTCTTTTTTTCAAAATTTTCAAAAAAAAGATCTCCAAGCTGATCCCATGTAGATATTGTATTTGGAGTCAAGGATTAGTACCATTCTAGAGCCTTCCCTTTAAAAGAAGTTGCTAATAATCTTATAGCCACATTTTGATGTGTGACAACATGTTTGGCACAGACATCAGACACATCTTGCAAATGTTCTTCAAGTGTTTTAAAATCTTTCCCACTAAATTTGGGTAGAGCCTTCAAGACATTTACTGGAATAGGGTCCCAAGTGGCTAGTGGTATTGGTAGAATCAAAGGACTGCAAGTGTTCTAACTTGCATAATTCCTTGGGGGTATAGGAGCTCCCATATTTACTCATGGTATTGGTATAAACTGATTGACTCTTCATCTCAGACTAGTTATCAAAGGTTGAAAATAATACCTAGATTTACATTATATTGAGATCTTGTCACTGGTCCACAGCTCTGACTCCTTGTAGCTCTCTACTTCATATGGTCTTGAAAGAAACTTCAAGATGGTATATAATTAGGCATGCCAAAAACTGTTGATTATTAAAATTGTGTCATTTCTAACACCAACAATGGGAAGTTTGTGGAATGTGGGACTTACAACCTAAAATAGCCTCTAGATTTTAAAGAAGTTGGCTCTTCTTTATATCAAGGGTATAATGAGAAAAGGGATAGGAATTAAATAGAAACACAAGTGCAACTAAAGAAACTCTAACTATGGAGATGTGCTTGAATTTAATTTGACCCTTAAGCATAGTGAAGCTATATGTAAGATTCAATTACATTAAAGAGTGAACAAGGCATGATCAATGTAAAAGATGAAAAACAATAGAAATAGAGGCTCACAACTTAGACTAAATTTATAGTGACACAGAAAAGTATCAACAAAGGCACAGAACTTAGTTTTCTTATTAATTCTCTAGTCACATAAAAGGCACAGAAACATGCATAGTTACATAAAATTTCTAACTCAATAAAATAGAACAAAGGCAAATGATATCCCTGATCACAACTAAAAAAGTCTAAAAACTCTTGATAATAATCTCTTGCAAAAAATTCTCTCTATCTTCTGATCTTGATTTTGGTGATCTCTGCACCCTTATTTATAACATTGGATTAGCTCTAGATTGTCTTTACATTCCCAATCTAATGGCCTAACTAAACTCTAATTGAACAGGAAGTGTCTAACATAGGATATTTCTTGGATTTGAAATATTCTATTTTACTACAATTTCATTAGCTGAAATAGATACCTAGGATGCTTCCCACTTTCAAATGGGAGAGGAAACATGGACAACTCCTTATTTCTACTTGAAAACCTTCTTATTATTCAGGAGGGACTAGAAAATGACACTTGGCATGTTTTGTAGCAATTACCGAAGGCACACAACACTTTCCATGTAACTTATACTCTTTTTGTGTCTTTGCTCAGGAGTGTTCCACCTTTGACATCTATTGCAGTCTACTTCTTCAAAACTTTAACAACTTATAGAAAATGTGAACCACAACATTTATCACCCTAGCAACTTCTAAAAGGGAACAGGGATAGGTGGCACTTTTTGCGCATCTTTAGCCAAGGACATGTGGCAGTCTCCACTACTTTTAGCTACCCTTTGAGAGTTATGTGGAAGGTGACACTTGTTAGTCTCCACATCACTCTATCTATACTATAGAAACATTTGGGCCTCATTTCATATTTACATGGATGGTGACACTTGGTGGCTTTTGCTTACCTCAGAAATAGAACTCAAGACCCACCACAGTCTTTACTTATCAATGAAACAAAATGAAGATAATTCAGATGTTGACACATGGCATCTTCTACTTTCTTTAGCTAGGGATACGTGGCATCTTCCATTGATTTTAAAAAAACATATTGAAACCTTCCATGGTCACCACCTGGTGCCTTCCATTTGTTTTTGAGAAAATCTTTATTGAAAAGAAGCTTTCAAGACATATAAGAAACATGAGATGTAGATGCTGACACTTGTTGCATTCCGTTGAGTTACTATGAGACACATGGAATGTCTTGACCAACTTATATAAATTATGAAAGGTGCCTCGGTCGATGACACTTGGCAGCTTCCATGTGATTTCAACACTTAGACAAAATTGAGGTGAAAAGAAATTTAAGCCCGCCCTTTGAGTCAAAGACTTACTGTCTCGAACCAAAGTGTGTAGGGAAAAATTTTTAGATCATGCAACTAAAAATCAAAATAAAATGTAGAGTATTTTTTACTCTACATAACCTCAAATCCATTAGGTAATTTGAATATGAATCTATTGTCAATTTTGTGCCTCATTAGAGGAGCCTAATCAGCCAACTTTCCTTGTTGTTTCCTCAACATGAGTTTATAGAGCTCTTCATTTAGGCATGTGCAAAACATATTTTATCCACATTACATGTCCAAAGCTTTCAGATGTTTGATGAAGCTTTTACCATGGATCATAAACAAAAAAATAAAGCCATTGATGAAAGAAGGTTAAATTTGAAGAACAATAACTTAACTTACAAACCAAATGATCCCTTTTCTTCCAAACCAATCCTAAAACTAAAAACAAAGTAACCACCAATGCCATTATCCTCAAAGCCACACCACCACCATCTACCAACCAAAAAAACCCGAGGAAAAAAACCTTAGGCTCTTCTAACTATTCAAGCCAAAACCAAAAGAACCAAACATGGAGTAATCATAAGTAATTAACTCCACTTTGGGATCCCTATCCTTCTATTTTGGAAAAGTTACTAAAAACTAATATCATCCAACTTCCACCAATCAAACCACCTAAATAGTTTGATGCTTCTTGCCCCATACTAGCTTGGTATAATGAGAATGACCATTGTGCCTTTCACTGAGTCATAGGATATAACATCAATAGCTACAATAGCTTAAAATACCTTGTCCAATCCCTCATTGACAAGGGGGAACTTATGGTGGAAAATCCCAATGCACCACCGAACTAGGCCCTTAACATATTTTCCAAGCCTTTTCTTAATCATTCTCCTTCTGCCCCTTATCATGACAATAAACTATAACCATCCCATGAGGCACATACTATTAATGTGGTTACTAATGAACCCATTTTTGAAGAAAGCATCACCTCAACTACCTCCTTTCCCATCCCCCTAATAAAAGGGGAGAAACTATATTATATTCATTTAAACACCCAAACAAAGGGAGCTACCATACCCACACCTCCATTGGAGGATACCACACCTACCTCCCATATAATAGAACCATCCACTCCCTCTTTAGAAGCTACTTCACAAGAGAATATAACTTCATCCACCAAACCTCTAATTTCATAACCTTCTAACAAAAACTAGGACAAAGGTAAAGGAACTATTCTTTCTCCTCCACCTAAGTAATTAACCACTAAAAATAAAACCCAAGTAACCAAACCCCCTTCAAAATTGAAAACCAAAACAATGAAAGAGGTAAAACCACCAAAAGGCCCAAAACCCCAAATTTTACCTCCCTCAAACTTTCCCTTCATTTTGGGTCCTCATCCCTCTACCTTAAGCACATAGCCCATTATTTTTACCAAAGATTAACCACCTTTGTTGCTCGCACCTTCATATTTGCTTTATAAGACACATTTATCACTACATCAATGATTCCTAAGTTACCTATCTTTTCATCCTCTTCCTCCAGCTTATCAACTGTCTTGCCTAAACAAAAACCATTAAAGCATACCACCTTAGCTAAGACACTTATCACCAAACCCATGTTTAAACAACCTTCTACATCAACACCTAGAGAAAAAACCACTAACTATTTAACACCTTTATCTGAGTCCTATTCAACCATTCTACAAAGGTTGTTGTGAACCTCTTCCTTGGAGTTACCACCCATAAAACATTTTAACCCTTCATGTCTTAAACCATCATGTTTTAATGACAATTTTATTTTCCTATATTATAGGACACTCGACCGTGACATAGAAAATTATAAATCTCTCCAAAATCTTATCCATCAACTTTATGATGAGGATGATCTATTAATAGATGAACCTCCTATGCCACCCCTAATGATCTAAATAACAACCATACCTACCCAATACCTATGCACTCCTCCACCTTCACCTAAGAATAAATGTGAGTCAAACAACTCCACTACCTCAACCTCTCCTATTATCCATACAATCGGTGTGGTCACAAGATCATAACAAAATGATAAAGGGAAGGCTAAGTCATCCATTCCTTAGGCTTATCCCTCCCTACACTTCTAGACTAATAATACCCAACCATATACATCATCAAATAAACCCAAGGTGTATATCTTAGGTACCTCCCCATCTAACCCTCCATACCCTAACCCATATGCAATATCCATTTGAAAAGCTATCCTCAATCATCTTTACCAAATTCTAGTAAAAATGAGCTTGTATGCATTATTCTCTACCTCTCATCATCACCACAAAGCACTCATATAATCCTTTTAATCCATTGAGGTCCAACCTAATGACCCTCAACCACTATCCACCTTTCTTGGTGCCCTTTGAACTTCCAACCTTGTCACCTTCAAAAATTTATAAATACCTTCTATTCATCTAGAGGATCCCAATCCCCCCCTCTTCAGTATAGCATACATTAATCAACCTTACATCAAAAGGGTGATGACTGATAGAGGAGCCAACATCAATATTATCTCCTCCCACACCTATGACCAATTGCACTTACCCACAGACATCATGTCTAAAAGCACAATGATCTTTCATTCTTTCAATGATACCATGCATACTACCTTGGACATAATTGTCCTCCATATCTATGTAGGACCCCATACCATTCTTGAACTTTTTTATGTTGTAGAAGGAGAATTCTAATACAATATTTTACTCAGGTGCCCTTGGATTAATGCCATGAGTTGTGTCCCTTACACCTTACATCGATGTGTCAAATTTGAGAATGAAGGGTAAGTTGTGACTCTCTAGGTTGACCCCAGTCCTTTCACATCTTTTAATATGACATATCAGCCTAATGATGCCCTTCTTCCTCCTTCATCCACCTCACAACCATTTCCTAATGACACAACCCCACCAACCAAAACCTATGACACTTCCACACCAAATGTTGATGAAACTTCTACTAACTCATCTATCCCTTCTTCCTAGATTCCTATAGATAACCCCATGGCAACCACATTCTAATGTCTTTTCATTAGGGAATATAGACTCTTAGCCCTAGATGCCTTTTCTATTCCCCAAGAATATGGGAATATTATACATGACCCTTCCTACAAACCTAATATTGGAACCATCATCCCATTTATGCTCCCCAACCATAAAACAAATTTCATTTATGGGGGACTTGATCAGCCACTTCTAGTCCTTACCACCACTTCATTCATCCAACCACTTACCTCTAACTTTTCCTATCATAGCAAACCAATATTTTCAAAGTTATATCTTCATATATGTGCTTGGAAAGGATTTGTCTTTGGTGATTATGAATAAGGACCTCATGAGTTACCCCATATCAAAACTTTGCAACCTTGTGAGTCACTTGGCCTTGGGCATGAACCACATGAATAACCCACCAATTCACCCAAACCCATTGCCACCTTGGAAGAAGATATCCCATCCTCATGAACCCAACCACTTTCCCTACTTGAAGATCTAAACACCATCCCCCTTAAAAAAAATTTCTAGTCAATATAATTATTTTGGGCCCTCTCATCTACCAAAAGGGTGGTCAAACCAAAGTCCTTCCACTCATACACCTTGAAATTGTAGAGAATGATTCTCCTACCATTAACACCATCCAACATCAAGATGATGATTCCATTCTTACCTACTTTAGTGTAAGGGATTCTTCTATCCATAAATCCATTCCTCTTGAGGCCTCAACCATGTCGAATGAATCCACCATAGATATCAACTTAGGCACTTTAGACAATCCCTACATTGTCAAATTGGGCCAATCACTGAATGCTGAGGAACATTAGGACTTCTCCTCTTTCATCCAAGACCACAACATAGAATTCACTTGGTCTTATAGTGATATTCTTGTGATTGACCCCACCATTATTACCCATAACATAGTCACTCATCATGATTCCAAGCCTATTAAAAAGAAAATTTGATGTACGCATCCTCTCATATCCCTTCACATCAAAGAAGAGCTTTAGTTTCTCCTATCTATAAACTTCATTCAACCCATTAACTACCCCTAATTGGTATTGAATATCATACCTATCACAAAAGTCACTAGGGGTTTATGAATTTATGTGGACTTTCACGACCTTAACCTCACCTACCCCAAAGATGACCTCCCTCTACCTAGCATTGACTAGCTTGTTGATCTTACATCTAGCCATGAGATGTTATATTTCATGGACAAGTTTTTGAGTTATAATAAGATCTTGATTACTCTTGAAGATCAACACAAAACTACCTTTACCACCCCTTGGGGAACCTTTTTTCTATAAATTCATGCCTTTCATGTTAAAGAACATTGGGGACACCTACCAACATGCCATGACTTATATCTTCCATGATATCATCCATAAGATTGTATACGAATATGTGGGTGACATTCTTAGGAAATACAAACTCCAAAAAGATCACTTGACTATTCTTACGATCATATTTGAATGCCTCATTTGTTATCATGTTCACCTTAATCCCAAGAAATGCATTTTTGTTATCCTTTTAGGAAATCTTTTTGGCTTTATCATCTCTCTTTGTAGATTCAAAGTAGACCCTACTAAAGTTAGAGTAATTTTGGACATGCCTCATCTAACCAACCTTAAATAGCTCCATAGCTTGTAGGGAAAACTTCAATCCATTCAACATTTCATTTCCCAAATTTTGGATTAGTGTCAACCTTTCCATCACCTTCTAAAGAAATATTTCTCTTTAAAATGGAATAGTGATTGTCAAAATGCCTTTAGTTTGCTCAAATAGTACCTTTTGTCACCACTTGTCCTCACCCCTCCTAAGGATGACCACCCTTTTTACCTATATATCTTTACCATCGACCATTCCTTAGAGGCAATGTTAGCTCACCAATATGAACAACACAAAGAGAAAACCATATAATATATTAGCCACACACTTGAATAATACAAAACCTGATATACACGTACCAAGAAACTCTACTTAGTATTAACCTTCATGGCCACCAAACTCTGCCACTACCTTCTTAGCCATAAAACTTATGTCATAACTAATACTTAACTACTCAAGTACATGCACTCTACACCATACCAAAATCATTGTATGGATAAGTGGATCATGCTCTTAGCTAAATTTTACCTTGGATTCATCTATCAAAATTTGATTAAAGGGTAGGTCATTCCTTAGTAATTAGATAAAACTCCTTTACCAAATAACCAACCACCTTCTCTTGCCTTTTTGGATGAGTCTATCAAGACTCTTTTTCAAGAGGATGGCATAACCTACCAAATGACCATGTTATTTGATGGCTCAAAGTGCCAATAAGGAGGGGATGCCAGAGTTATTCTCATTCCTCTTGATGGCAAACCCCTTCCTCTCTCCTTCAAACTTGACTTTCAATGCACCAATAATATGGTTGATTACAAAGCCCTAGTGATAGGTGTTTGAATTGCTCTAACCTTGGAAATTAAGACAACCCATGTCTTTGGTGATTCCCAGCTTGTGGTCAGCTAGGTCAATTGATCCTATCAATGTATGAATGATATCTTGGAAAAATATTAACTTTTAGTTCATAAACTCGTAACATCATATGAAAATTACCTAGTCTAATCCGTTCCCCGATCTACTAATAAATTCATGGATACAGTGGCATGCCTTCCCAGATCCCTTCTCAACATTCTAATTTAAAAATATTTGTCACCATTCATCATTTTAATGCACCATATTATAGCCAGTCCAACCTCCCTACCATTTTTAATGTGGAGGAATCCCCATCCAACATTTGGTATGACCAAACTATCAACTACCTCAATTTAATGCATCATTTTTCCCAACCTCTCTAATAACGCCTATAAGAAATTTTTCAAATTACATCTTGTTACACCATACTAGGGGGAATCCTTTAAAGATATGGTTTTTATTGTCTCCTTCTTCATTACCTACACAACCATGAAGCTTCCCACACCATCAGGGAAATACATGATGGGATTTGTGGGGGACACTTTAGCAGTCTAGTGGTCCCTAAATATATCCTTCACCTTGATTACTATTGTCTTACCCTCAACCAAAACTATTTTTATTATGTAAAAAAGTGTGTTAAATGTCAAAAACATGCTAATTTACATCATGTACCAACTAATGGCCTCTACGTATCTAAAGACTTTTGTCCTTTCTCATAATGGTGGCTTGATCTCATTGGGGAAATCAACCCCCATTCTTCATAGTAACATATCTCCATCATCAAAGCCATTAAATAATTCACCAAATGGGTGGAATCTATTCATCTTATCTAAACCAAAATAGAGAATATTGTTGACTTTATCAACCATCATATCATCTGTCACTTTGGAATTCTTCATAATATCATCATTGATAATATAAAATCCTTCAAAAATAAGTAATTCTAAGGTTTATGTGATGCATTTAGCAGCAATTTAAGATTTTCATTTCCTTACTAACCACAAGCAAATGGACAAGTGGAATCCTTTAATAAAATCCTTAACAAAATACTAACCAAAGTTGTTAGTGCTTCAGGTCAAAATTGGCACTTGTATATCACCTTATTGGCCTATTATACTAGAATTCGAACCTCTACAAGTGATACTCCCTTTTATCTAGTCTTTAGAGTAGAGTTAGTCTTACCTCTTGGAGTCCAAATTACCTCTCTTGACATATCTTTACAAGATCTTATTTTTGAAGAAGATTATCATCAACACCATTTAGCTTAGGTTGAGATACTTGATGAGCATATTTTATTAGCCCTTACCCACCTCCATACATATCAAGAGCATATCAAATGCACTTATAACAAGTGTCTTAAATAATGAAACTTAAATATCAAAGACCTTATCCTAAAAGAAAACCAACATGGGACCAACATGGAGAAGAGTAAACGAGGCAAGTTTGCTTTCAATTAGATTAGACCCTACATCATTACCCATATGTATGGATCAAGAGATTATAATTTATCCTTTCTCAAAGGTAAATCATAACCTGAGCCTCTCAATGCTTCACATATGCATCCATTTTTTTGTTAAAGAAGGATCAAGATCACTCCTTTTGTCTAACTTAATCTCATCCCTTGATTATGATATTTTAACCTTCACCCATCTTTCTCCTCTCATTTTGAGGACAATTTAATACAACATAGAACCATGTGACTAACCATCATAGTCATAGCCTAATCTTAAATGTGGGTACCATAGCTCTACCCATAGCATGGTTCTCATGGATACTATTTGTCTCTAACAAGATAGAATCCCATGGTCATTATCTCTCAAAAACCACACCTTTTCATATCATTAACCTTCTTATGTTAAATTTTTTTCCCTAAACCTTTGAACCTAATTAAACTTGTCCATGTCTAAAAACATTACATCCAAAAATAATTTGGATTCCAAAATACTACTTGGGTCAATATCTTAAGTAATTTAGACTGTTCCTTTGAAGGCTAGCTACCCGAAAAACAAAATAAAAATTACCAAATATAAGGTGGACTACTCCCTTCAAGGAAAACTATCATGAGCATTAAAAAATATAATAAGCTTAGACCACTCTATTGAAGGATGGTTAAGTTAACTTTGTCAAAATTAGAGCAGTTTCTTGTAAGCTTCCCACATTGATCAGCTTCCCATATATAATAATAAAGCAAAATATGCCACTATCACAACAAAATCTAAAGTCACAATCAACTCTCACACAACATAATAAGTTATAAGCTACAATCAAATTTCATATGTAAACTTCCCATATTGATTGGTCTACATATAACATAGAACATGGACTTGTCTATTGCTATTTTTAGGCCACCTATAGAAGAGGAAAACTAATTCACATGAGGTTATCATATATATCACCCATTACCCTTCACACCACCTATCACCCATTTTCCCTTTAGACTATCTGTAAATCAAGAGATTTAGAGCATACATGACACCCTTTGACCAAGAAAAAAATTATCACCTAACAGCTGCTCATGTGCAACATTTGAATGGATTATATTCATTAAGCCAATCCCACTTCAAGTTTATTTTCATTCCTTATCAAAAATAAATCACCATTCCTTATTCTTAACTTAATGTGCTTGGTTGACGTTTTCATCATGACTTTTACCATCTAGTTTTACAATAATAACAATCATTCTTTTTATATTAAGTGAGATTACAACAACCATAACAATACCAATCATAACCATAATGATAACATTCATAAGTATCCACATAACCTTAAGCATGATAACATTCGAATAGTGACATCCAACACATTTTGTACATGTTTATATAAATCTATGAAATATTTTATTTAGGGTGTGAGAAATCACATGATACATACAAAGTGATCAGACTATACACACTTACCTAAGGACCCTACATACATTATTTTCCTACCTAAGCACTAGGTTGATTGTCTGGTGACTCTAGATTTGTGTTCAACCATCCTTTTACTTTACTTCCTAAACTAACATCTATAACATTCCCTATCTCAATAGTTGTTAAAGGGTGTACTCTATTCTCCTCTTCCACATTCATCCCTAGAGAGCAAGAATCATATTTTTCTCTAGGTATTTCACCCTGCTCACCTATCATATCCATTACATCCATCTGCTCTGGTTGTTATGCTCACATAGGTACCACCAATTATTTCCTCAACATACATCCCCTTGGTTAATGAGGGTTCCCTCCATATACAGGTTGATGGTCGTGTTATCTAGCCCTACATCTTGCATAGTGAAATTCTCACCTTTTTCATTGATACATAGGTAATATTTTAGGCTCAAGCTCAGGTCATGGGTACCTTTCCTCTTGTTGTTAATATAAAAGTACTTCTATTATCACCATTACATTTTACAATATCTAGTAAATCCACACATTCACCATATTGATTTTATTGGGTCATGGGGGTTACTAATTATCTCCATAATTATTCCCATTGTTTACCATCTTCAACCTTGTGTAATTATCTACACTCTCTATCACCTAAAAAACCAAATAACTCAATGATAGACATTCAACCTTATCATGATTATTTAAATATATTACCTAACCATTCTTCCTCATCGACATGATTCTTCATTCCACCAATGAGGAAGGTCATATGATGTCATTGATTCCCTTGAATAGTCTTCCCACTTCAAATGGTCATGTATACTTACCTTTTCATATGGACATGTCACCCTCAATTTGATTGGTCATCTTGATAAAGCCATTATGCACCATCATGATATCTTTTTGTTGCCCTTATCATCTGATCTACATCTGATGTCTTTCCTTGATTTGTCATCTTGTGGTCCTTGTGGGCCTAGTGGTCATTTGCATCATTATCACCTTTAGCCTGGTTGACATAAATTGGATTCCAACCATGGGCTATTGTAATGATCACACCTTTAAAAATATCACTACTGCTAGTGGTGGTAACTCCCAAATGTTTATCATTATAGAATCTCCCTAGTTTGATCCAACTATATAACCAATATTTTGTACCACATAGATCCCTACTACTAGGGCCTCTTCTAAGTGGAACCCCAAGTCATCAATTCTAAACAACTAGGAAAGAGGATGTAGACATGGGCACCTTTCATCTAGCCTACCCATGTAGCTCTTAGGTCAAGCACGATCCATCCTCTATCACTCACCACACTACCAATTTTCTATCTTGTAGAATCTACTTAGCCATCAAATAAATTCTTTTTAGGTCATCACTTTGCTACTACCCTTAAAAATCAACTCATAGTGATGATGACCTTTCACTAACACAACTATGTAGATCTTGATAAACACCCACCTCTTAAAACTTGGCTCATAGTAATATATGTTAACACTATACTTATACACTCACATAATTTGAGAAGGTGCAACCTCATTACAAAGGCACCTCTTCTTTGGATTAGCTCCATTGAAGATTGTTTGTGGTTCTTAGCATTGTGTTCCCTTGTAATTTATCTTACCTTGCCCATTTGCATTTCTCATCTTACTAAATGTGGGATCATTACAGTAATTATTCACCAATCTACACCATGTACCTTCATTGTCACCTTCACCAAAATCCAAAACCTCTATTTTATAAAACCTTCTCCATTAGCCCAAACCAACCCATGTGGTCCATAAAATTGGGGCAACCAATTTGAGCACAATTTTCCAACCCTATTGGAACTACATTAGCCTGATGTCCATGGACTATGTAGGTGTTTCTTCACTTCTACGGGTATTTTAACCACTAACAACTAATTACCATCCCCTTTTTCTTCTCACTCATTTCCATTGCTAATAGCTCCCTCTTTCTTAGGGCATCTTACATCAAGGAATCTTTTAATTATTTATTAAGTATCCTTATGTTTTAACACCATCTAATACTTCCTCTTAAGTTTTTCCCCCATTATTGGGAGAGCTACATTGTCTTGAGGTCGTTTTGTACTATGTAGGAAATGTTCAATTACTAAGGACAACTCAACCACATCCTTTACTTTATTTACCCTTCTCACCTAATATCTTTTCCTCCACTTCTCTACCTATCTCCTCAACACTTCCCTCCCTCCAGCTTGTCAATCTCTTTTAACCACTTTTCCATCTTGTCAATCTCTTCTAACACAAGGTTTGATATCCTTCCTCATTGTCCCTTGTTATCTCCCATAAAGCCACCACCTACTCTACTTCATTGGCCTTCTTATCACCTTTCCTTGTGCATGATTTGTAGATAGCTTCCCCACCCACCTTTTGCATTTTTTTTGTCTCTTTCCCCTTATTACCAACATTGCCCTTTACCCCCTTTTCCTTCTTTTCCCATCCTCATCAGCTCCCCTTGCCCTTGACTATTTTTTGTACCCTCTTTATCACTCTTTTTTCCTCACCAATTCCACATCATCATATTCCCTTGCACATTGAGGAACACTTTTACCTCCTCGTATTTTCTACCACCTTTTTAATTCTCTTCCATTGATTCTAAACCACCTTCATTCCAATTCTCAGTTCTTGTTTTCCTCTTTCCCATCTTTTCAATCTAGCATGCTTTCTATTTATTTTATCATCTAATTTTTTTCATATGTGTGCCTCCAATCTCGATCAATTTGACACTCTTCCCACCTTTTCAATTTTTTTTCCTCCACAACTAGATTCTAACTAGGTCTTTATCCTTTGAGAAGCCTTCCATAATTTCCCTTTTCTTCTTATCTCTTCTTTCATTTTGCACTTTGCATTCCCCTTTTCCTATTTCCATCTTAGTAATCGCTTATATTTTACATGTATGAGTGCCCATGCTTTATATCCCTACTTCATTATTCTTCTTATCATCCTTGATCTGCATCCCTTATTTTCATTTAATTTCCGTTCATTGTGTTCCCCTATTTCTTTACCACCTCATAGCCTCTTCATATTGTCAATTTCTTCTAATCACCTATTTATCTTGTTAATCTCTTCTAACAAGCTAATTGATTCTTACCTTATCTCTTCACCTTCTTGCCCACCCATCCTTTACTTCCCCTCATTCTTCTTAACCCATTTCCCATTTTTCATCCAATTCTCATCTCCAAAACCACCATCTACTTTTCTTCATTATTCCTCTCCTTTCCTATTATCATCCTTGATTACTTGGTTAAGATACCACCTAATTCATCACTCTCTTGTCATCATTTTTGTGTCCTCATTTCACTTCCTTTTCCTCTTATTTCCTTTTCTTCCATGTAATTCCTTGATTTTCATTTTCATCACCAAACTATTTTATCCTTGGTCTTTTCTTTTGACTTATTTTCAAACCATTAATGGCCTCCCATTTTTCTCATCCTCCCCTTACCATTCATGATCCGTTCATGATTGTTACACTTCTTTCCCCATCTTTTTTAATTATCCAATATGTCAATATTTATTGCATCCCTCACCCCCCATCTTCTACCTTTTATTTTTATTCTCTTTTCTCTATTTCATTTCATTTTTTTGTCTCTATTGATGATATTCCTTGTTCTTCCCAACCTTTTTTTCCTCCTCCTCTATGTCCATGTTTGGATTATTCCATCCTTCTCCACCTTCATCCTTATTTTTGACCTTGTTATTTTCTCTACCTATCTCTTCATCCATCTCCTGGTCCACCTTCACCTCATCCCTTGTTGAATCTCCTTTATTTTCTCTCATTGACACTCTAGCTTCTCACTCATTAGAGTGTGGTCACTAGTTGTACCACTTTTACGTACATCTCCTTGTCTACTTCTTTGTGTCCTCCACACCCTTGTTTTAATACATGAAATTTGGTTAGGCTAATTACTTAAATTTAATCCCTTTCTTCCTTTAATTCCTTTGCATGTTGAGCTTGGATCCTCTTTTTTGTCCCTCTCTATCTTCTCCCTTCACCCTACCTATCACGTTTTTCCCTTTTAAACCCTATACCTATTTTGATCTTATATGATCACAACATATAACATGTTATGGCCATGACTGTCTTCCATTAAATTTTGGTTTAATATGAAATATATACCAATCCTATGACTCTATAACATAATTGGCTAAGCCCACAAGCTCATATGACCAACAAGTGAGCATGGGTACTGTTAAGCCATCAAGATGAATATTTCTTCCCTACCCCCTTTAGGATTGCCTATTTCAAACCCATTTTACTCCAAGTTATGGAGATGTTAGAATAAAAACTAAAACCACCTTCAAATGGAATATTTGGGGTACCTACATGTGGATGATATCTATACACTCTGATGCAACCTACCTTCCAACCAATAATTTCACTTGATTCTCCCTATCCAGCCTACATCCTCCTATACTTTGTAATAACCCTATTCTTTAATCATATTCCACATAGTAACCTTTTATAGGATTCACCTCTTACACTAAACTATTTTCTCCTTAGTCTCTTTTGGACCTATTTTGCTCACCTTCTTTTTCAACTCCCCAATATGTCTATCTTCATACATTCTTATTTTATTTTTCATCTTAGTTTTATATTTATACCATTTATTTTCCTTCTTATTTCAACTTACTCCCTCATTTAATTAATATTAATATTATTTTCCTCTCTCCATATTCAAAAACCCCTTAGAGTCTTTCTTGAATTCCTTTAAACTCAATGCTTACTTATTTTGGTGCCCCAATAGCTCAAGGGTCAAGTGTTTAAATATTTTCCACTTATTGTTTACCCACTCTACTACATTGCTTTCTTGAATCATTGAATAATACCCTTCCATAGCCTATTACTGACATTATTTTTGAGTGTGCACAATGTTAGCTTATTTAGATGGTGATGATCAAACTCATCAGGTCAACGAGGCAATTCAAGTAGTGTCAAATTTTTTAAAGCTTGGTAAATCATACTTCTCCATTTTATTTTTTTTAAATGGTGGCAAGAATTTAGTGGTTGAACTTGGTTATCCATGGCTAAAAATTCCTTTTTCATGGTTGGATAAATCATCTAATTTAATCTCATCCACCATTTCTACCAAAACAATCAAATAAATATTTGATATCCATCTTTTCCACCCTTTAGAGCTTCCCTTTCTCCAGCATCCTTCAATTGGATCTAACTAAATGATATATTAAATTGGGGAAACCAAGTCAACCAACATTGCCCATGTCAAAAGAACTACATTAGGCTTAGATTTCATTTTGGACATTATGTCCATGGAACTATGTAGGTAGCATCCACTTTCCTAGTGCATATGAAGTTCACTCAGCCACCTCATTTCAACCAACCAACCACTTTCCCATTTCCACCTTGATGTTGGCCATTTTTGACTTGACCTCTTAACATGTTTTATGATGACCTTGCCTTAGTCTTTTTGACTATACTGACTACACTTTCCATGTTGCACTTTTTACACCCCACCTCATGTGAAACTAGAACATTTGTATTTTTCTATGGGAGAACTTCCTACCCTAGATACCTATGAAAAACATCAACCTTGTTTAGATGACTGAACAAGATTAATTTGATCAACTATGACTAACATTATAGACTAGTTACCCTATCATATATCTATTTAGAACCCAATCTTATTTTTATCAACATTGGAATATTAAGTCTTTAAAAAATCTTGACTATCATGCTTAGTCACATTTTGTGCACCCATTGGCATCTCACATGCCCAAATACCTTGTGGCTCCACCTAGTGCCTCCCCATTAACTACTTATCAAACTTGCACCCATTTTGGCCTTTCTTTATCAACTCTTGGTTTGAGTGGGAACACCTCATCCCATAATCATAGTACCCTAACCTTCAACTAAGTCATTCATTTTTGTTTTGTAGCTTGTTAATTCAAATTTGCATTAAAAAAATGGGTAAAATATAGACACTAGAAAATTTCACACTTACAGTTTTTGACGACTAAATGCCTTGAGATCCCCTAAATACCCCTTAAAAATTCTTAACCCTTATCCAACCCATCTTAACCTAGCCAAATCACTATTATCCTATTCACATAGTACTATTCAAAAGTAATATTCAAAATTACTATTAAAAAATACTATTCACTATCACTATTCACCATTAGAGTCACTATCACAATTCATGATGGCATGGATAGTGACATGGAAAGTGGCATAGAAGGTGATATATGAAGTGATTTAGTAAGTGACTTGGCTTATAAGTGAGCTGGCTTGATGTGGGACATCATACCCCATTTGGGACCCTTTCTTAAGGTGCTTAATGACCTCATTTAAGCATCACAAGACTCCCCCCTTGAAATACAGTGAATTTATCCTTAAGGGGCCATCATTAAACATGTATTTTGTCTTCACACATTAAATTGACATTAAAAATGAGATACCTACCTCTTTAAGTGCTTTAGAAAAGATAAAGGGTACTATGTCCACCCATTTTTGACCTTTTAACCCAAATGAGAGACCCATGATCAAGGTGGAAGTTCCACCACCCTCGTCTTTTGACTCATTCATGCACCTAGATGGAAAATGTTGCCACATTTTTTGGGGCATCTCTTTAAGTTCTTAGATGAATATAAGAAAGACTGGTGAAAAATATTTTATCCTTAATAGGCCCATGTGCATGATTCCCATTAAAAATTGGCCTCATGTGTAAGGTGGAGACACACTAACCCAAATAGGAAACCCATAATCAAGGTGGGAATCCCAACACCTCATATTTTGACCCATTAATTAACCCATATGGAAAATGGTGCTACACTTTTTGGGTCACCTCTTTATGTTCTTGGATGAAGACAACAAAGGGTGGTGAAAAGTCTTTTATCCTCATTTAGGCCCATGTGCATGATTCCCATTAAAATTTTGACTCATGTGCAAGGTGGGAGACATACCAACCCAAATGGGATACTCATGATCAAGGTTCGAATCCCTGTACCCTCATATTTTTACTCATTAATTAACCACATATGAAATGACACCATACTTGTACTATTCCCTCTTTTGGCATGTTTCTTGATAATAAATGCTATAAATACCCCCGCTCTCCTTCACCCAAAGTTAAGTTGGAAGTTATTCTTTGGTTATTAACATATTTTTATAGGTATTTAAAAAGGTCATCATTTTGGAGGCCATACACATCTTGGATGAAAATAATTCAAAGCAACCAAGCTCTACCTAAATTACCATAGGATTCCTGCTTCACATCATCAACCACATCAACAAGCCTCAAGGTAACCTTATTTATTTTTTTATTTCATTTATTTACTTAATTCCTTACTTTCATTACCTTGAACTATAGTCCTTAATCCACTTTCCATCTTAATTCATTGACCTCCTTTACCACCTTTTGCATTGTAATTCCATTTACCTCCTTTTCCCTCTTTACACCTTTGCCACCTTTATCCTCTTTACCCCCCACCCCCCCATCCCTTTAATACCCTATTTGTTGTTTTATATTTTCAACCATACATCCCTATAATTTTATTATCTCAATAAACCCTGAACAAACCATTTTTTTGACCCTAATTAAATTACTAAACCCAAAACCATAACCTTGCCTTAACTAATTTTTAGCATTAGTATAATCAAACTAGTTGCTTCATTTTAGTTAACTTAGCGAAGCATCTAATTTTCTCAATTAATTTTATGTAATTTAATATATTTTATTTTATTTTTACAATAATTTAAGTAAAATATACTTATTTTATGATTTCCCCTTAATTGTTTTAAATAAGGTGGATTGATAGCCTCCTAAAAACCTTTCACTTCTAGGATCTAGCTCATGCTAGGCAATCCACCCATGTACTTGTATAACAAACAAGTTTATTTTAGTGTTTTATTATTTTTAGGTAATCCTTTTAAGTTTAATAGGATATTTCCATAATCACTTAGATTCAATGTGTGCACATTCAATAGGTATTCTTCCACACCCTTCTTAACTAGTTTCTTCTTTTCACACTAAAGAAAAAGCCAAAAATTAGATAGAAACACTAAGCTAGGCAAGATTGTAAAATAAACTACAAAAGGATGGAAGAGTAAGGTATAAAAGTAAGCCTATGGTAAATCCAAGGATGAAGAATTTCAAGACTAATATTTGAGGTCAAGTAGGACAAGGTATTTAAACCAATAATATTTTAAAGCTGATGTAGGACACAAATAATAAAATATAGTGAAGAGTCAAAGGAAACAAGAACACAATATACTCATATATGAAAAATTCAAAATTTGCCTAATTTCTAGATTATTATTACAGATCTACAAGAAGATTATGATAAGCATGTAAAATATTTCAGAATTAGCTATAGTTAAAAATGAAATATTATATTTAAAATAAATAACTCATACATAATTTTAAGAACTAATATACTAAAATGATGGAACATACTAAACAATCCATAGAATTAGAGAAGAATGAAAATTTGCACATCAAGACCAATTCAAATAGAACTTCTTTGTATTTCCTATTAATCTTGATAACCAATAATTATCCTCCTTTTGTGACGAGAAGGTTACATGTATTTATAATCTTGGGATATGGAATTGCTCACCTATCAATATTTACCTAATATTACAAGTCTAAAATGGAACATCTAGTTTAAAACTCATGAAAGGATGCATGCTACAATGATAATAATCTAAATATATTTTACAGCCCTAAATAAATTATGCATGTACAATAAATAAATGGGGAACTAAAGACCCACTTTTATGACAATCATGCAAATACATAATTATTTTAGAATTGGACTATTAATTTCATATTGATACTTTATTTAGCCAATGAATATACTGTAGTTATAATTATAGTATAGACTAAGAGATATATAATGTTAGGAGTACTAACTACTAATTGTATATGTTGTAGAACCTAAAGTTTCCCCCTTAGCCTTTATCAATTCACCTACAATATTATATATCAAATTATTTATCTAACATCAAGATTAAATATTTAAGGTTTCAAAATCTTGGATGCTTCAGTTATTAACCTATTTTGATCTACCTCCAAGCTTTTAAACTTAGACACCAAGGATTCAAAACTTATCACTCTATCTTTAGGAAATATAAGAAACCAAAACACTTATTTATTGATTATATATATAGTGCCTCATACTTATTTTTTAAGTTATTTAGTAGTTGAGTGAAGAAGGTTGTCAAAATTGAGTTGATTTACCAATTCCCCTATTTGGGTGATTGCCTTGGTTACCCGAATGTCATCCAAAATTTATATTTCTTTATCATCATGAATAAAAAATATTCAGTAGCTTCTTCATTGATCTATGCAAATTTAGGGAAACATCCCTTTTGGCAATCACATAGTTTAGGAACCAAAAATCATTCATGTTAGTCATCAAATTAAGCTAATAAAAGGGACTAATTTTGGAACACTATACTAGGAAGTTCAACCTATTTTATTTGTCCCTCATCCTATTCCATTATGTAATAATCTCTACTCTATGGGCCTGAATGGCGTCCATGGATAATTTAATGATGATCAAGATGTTATATAGCTTTACAAATGCACTTTATACCTTAGTAATTACCTCATGAGGAGCCTATATGATATTAATCTATTTTTATATCTTCAAGGAATTTATGATGGTTTGGTGCATCTCTTTTAGTGTTGACCTAGTAGAATCAACAAAAGTATTAAAATACTCAATATACTTCATACAATAATTGGGGATCCTCTTAGATATTTTATCAAGTGAAAACATTTTTTCTCTCTACTCAAATTATATCTCTCCCTTTGTCTATGTGTTTATCATTTTATTATTCCTCATTCTCTTTATGGTTCCACTCTCTTTGTCAATCCTTGTAAAAACTATGGACAACTTTGTCATAACTAGATTTTCCTTTCATATTGCACATTTTGCATCTCCCTTACCCATGGGAGAACTATTAGTTCTCTTGCTTCTTCTCTTTGGGTGATTTTTAAATATGTAGAAGGTTAAAAAATTATAATAAGGGATGTGGTCACTAGAACAAATATGGTTGGTAATGAGGCACTTATTTGTATGGGAAATTGGGGAATATTTTGGTCTACCACTTACCATGGAGAGGCTTCTTTTATTAGTGTCACCTCATCCAAGAATTAAGTCAACTTTGAGGTTATTTCCATAATTATGGTTACTTTTGGAAAAGCTTTTGGTTGGGGCATGGGAAGCTCTAATTGGGTTACCTTACTTCTTGGGATTAGTGGCTTATAAAAAATGGACACTGTAACCAACTTTTAAAAATGGAATTTTTAATGAGTCCTTAGTAATTTTGGTGTGGAAAGAATGTTATAATATATACTAGTGACAATGGAAGTGAAAGGTGAAATAATAGGCACTATTTTAGGTAAACTTACAATAGGATATTGTATACTAGGTACTAAATAAATGAAGGAAGAAACTACCTTAGAAATATTTTGGGTTTTCTCTAGGGTGATCCAAACTAAGGTGTCTCCTCATCCCTATCTTCTTAGACTCAAATATTTTTCTCTCTAGCTTATATTATTCTTCACTTGGTTATGAAACTATTGTCTCTAGGTCTTATTTTGATGGATATTAAACCAAATGTATTAACTACTCTAGTTCTTCCTCTTCTTTTAGTTCCATGGCATCCTTTGTGTCTTTCTCTTCTTCCTCAATAACTTCTTTAATGATAGGCAGACCAATCAATATCCTCTCTTCTAGATTTCTAACCATATAAGGATTAGGTAAATACTTATGCTTCCTCTATTATGTGAAGATATGTGTAGTGGAGGGTGGATGAGATGGTGTAGGGGTTGTGAAAATAGCTATGTTAGGAGGTGGAATGGAATGTGATAAAGTGGAAGGTGTAGAGAGTATATGGGGTCCTTGAGGAGACCTAAGAGATTTATGAGAGCCATGGGGAGTTATAACTAAATAAAAATATGAGTTTAATAACTCTAGAAGACTTAATTTAGTAACCAAGGTGAGAGGAGGCAAAGGAGGCATAACAAAACTAATCTTCTTTTTGACTAGTTGAGATGACTTATTCGTTTCTCCATTGTTTTTTCTATCCCAAATACTTGCTCATATGAATTTATGGAAGTGGAAGGAATATGAGAACCATTATTTGATAATTTGACTCCCTTTGACTTTTAGATTAATCTACCCCTTCTTCTATGGCTTTTGCTTTTGATGATGGATGTTGATTTGGTGGTTGAGAGCCTTGTGATGTATATGGATGACATTATTGACTCCATTCATTTAAAAATTCCTCCTTTATGGGCTCTATATTATATTTTAAGGCTTTTTATAGTATCATAGATATCTTTTTATCCTTCATAATTATCCATACCTGGGAGTCATTTGAGGAATTCAATAAACTTTATCATGGTCATATATTTGGTGACCATAATAAACATGAAATTTATTCTTTATCAAGATGGTCTTGAGTTAACCCCTTATCCTTTTCCTAGGGTCCCATAAATTGAATAGTGCCAACTAAAAGTTTTAAGTTCTTAAGTGTTTACTAGTTGATATAAAATGTGACATTCACATAACGGTGTTGTCTAATGTTGAAGGGTGTTTTAAAGTAGTAGGATAAGTTTCTCTAACCTAATCATTCATTAATGCTATTGAAAACTTGGTAATATATCTCTTGTTATACAATGTGATTAAAACCATGATGAGGTAACAATAAAAGGGTAATCATAGTACTATCTACTTGAATGATAATCACATCTAGGTATATCTAGTAATCACCCATTTTATTGAGTGTCCTTATTATATTCGTAGATAATCTAGGCATTGGGGTTCCCTACATATATTAGTATATATAAGGGTATACCTCATTACTTATTCTTTTAATATAATTTCTATACCTATGAAGGATAAATATTCTTTGACCTTAATCCCCAAATACTTAGTTGATGGCTACCATTCTTGGCCATAGGGCTTGTATACAATAACGATGATCGCATCCAAAAAATAAGACATCATGCATAAATTTCCATATTTTGGCCTTCTATAAGGGTAGAGTATTTATTATTTCATCTTTTCACATATAATATCTCCTAGGGATACCAATTTTTTAGTGGTAAATAATATGTTCATTAGTGGCACCCATTTGACCTAGACATAAATAATATTTGGGAACCCATATAATTCATTCAATAGTGCCATTATAATGGTAATTCCATGTTTGAACTTAATAATGTAGTTGGTGGAAATTTCCCCCTTAGGATTCAACCTTTGGCCTTTTTTTAGCCATTATTTTAATTTCCTATCTATATTATTATGCTTAAGGCACACATTGGTTGAGACTTGATTGTAGACAATTTTGATGCAAGGAATCTTAAGGTACCTTTCAAACACCCTATTTTAAATGTAGGTATAGGTTTTATTTACCTTTTTCACATGGAAAATGTCAACTATAATTGTTTCATCTATGAATAGAACCTTTAAGAGGTTAATATATGGAATTACCTCTAGTTTGGTCATACCCTGATGGAGGCCCTATTCCTTAATTAGGAGTAAATAATCTATATATTATTTGGATTATAGTGATATTTCATCCTATATATAGTAGGATTTAATTGACCTAACCTCTTCTCAAAGTATTTAATTGTGAGGAAACATTAAATTTAAAGTGCTCTTCTCAAATATTATGTTTGTATGTTTTGTTTATCCTACAAATGAGAATGGGGATGAGATAGAGGGCTTATATTAGTTTGATGAAGAATCCATTGTTATAATTTAGTCACTAAAAATCTTGAAAGGTTTTTTTATTATTATAGATTTCACCATTTAGGTAAAGGATTTTTATACATACCTCATCCAGCTTATATAATAGAATAACATTTAGGTGTGGGTAGCCTATTAGTTGAGGTGAATCTCTATTTTTTGGGATTACTCCCTTGATGCATCATCTAAATTAAATTCCTAAACCTACTTATTTTACCAATGTAAATTGGTATAATAAATCATGAAATCAAACCTAAGATATAGGAGGTGATGCACCATATATTGTGTCTCCTCTAATTTATATTTTAACAAAATTATAGACCAAAACAAAGAATAATTACAAATACAATCTCTCTTAAAGACACATACATGTCAATGTTTCATATGGAGGCTATGATAAATGAATATGACTTGAGGATGATGAATGATAGGTCTATTTTAAGAAACTTTCAATCATTATTCACTATAAATACAATCATCAACACCTTCATACCATCTAACATGCATAAGACAATCTACTAGTATCTAGGTGAGAACAAGGACCTACAAAGGGAGGAAAAACAACCACTTGATAAAATAATAGAAGCATAACACAATATAATACCATAATAAATTAGGTTAAATCAATACTTTTATTATCTAAAGGTTTTAGATACAAATGGGAAGAACTTTCTCATACCTAGTAGAAGGATGCCTACAATGGCTTCCTAAGCCCAATTTATAGATCATAAGGAGAAAGAGAAGAATGTAGCATATAAGTGTGGTACAGAGTCCATGATGACCATAATCCTTATAATTATTAGTTACAAACATGAATGAGAGGTATAAATAGTTTCATAACTCCTCTTATGCATTGATTTGGCTACATAATGCCCTTTAATAAGCCCTTTTGGCATAAAAGTGTGGTGGATGTCCTATGTTTGGTCATATTTTACCCCATGAAGGAACCATGATCCTTGAAAATAATCCATTACTCATTGAAATTAAATAATAGGTCATGCACCTATTATGAGATGGTAGTTGCATGTTTGAACATGTCCATTATTCACATAATTCCCACCATTCATGTCATTCGTAGCCCATTCAATGCATTAGTCCAAATAGTGGGTGAGATACATGAGACTTTGATACTTTAAATTAGGTGATGAGTTTTATAATGGCTTGGAGAGTTTGGTACAATATTTTTTATACTTTTGAGAGTCTTATCACTAAGTTAATAGGCCTACAACACTCTCTTCTTAATGCAAATCTAGGTTATCTCCTCAATTGAGTTCAAGTATGCTCATTAGGCTTGTCTATATTGATGAAAATATTTAAAGGTGATTTAATTAAGATCATTTCATCTCTATAAAGGCCCAAGATGCCTTTCTACTCACTCAAGAGTTTAGACATGTCCTTGAAACATGAAAACCATCTTAAAACCATACCTCATAAGCCATTTTATGTGCATTTTACCTCACATGTCCTAAATCTATAGTGCACAAGGAGCATATAAAACTTTTAGGTTCCCTCCTATTTTTTTAAATGTGTTTCATTTCCATTGGGGTCTTCTTGAATGGCTTCTTGACCATTGGGTTGTCCATGAGGGGTTTAGGGGGTTTGGAGAGGCCTAACATCTTAATTATGACTCATAAGTACAAGATTTAGATTTCAAAATTAAGGTCATGAATGTTTATTACTAGACCCCATGAAAGCCCCCAAATATCTCTTATTCCCATGCATCTTTTATGGTGATATCTAAGCAAAGGTTTGTGGTCCTTGAGTTTCTCCATGGAAATTTGGGCATGTTCATATTCTTAAAGATTGTTCATAGAGATTCCCCCCTAAATATATCTCTCTCCATCATGGATGTCAATTACATAGGGGTCATAAAGTGACACTATGATATTTGGGTCCCTTTCATATTGTCATGCAAGATATCAACATTCAAAATTGTGTCATGAGTTGGTAAACTGTAATGAGAGGGATCAAGGAAGATTTTTTGGGCCAAATTATTATTATTTTATCTTCTATTATATTTGACACCTCTCTCAATACATATAACATAATCATACAAATTCATGTAGCCTTACATATACTTGATGAATTCATTTTTCCACAAGAGTGAAGTTTGAGGTTTGAGGGATTATATAGGGTTTTACGCTTTATAGGCCTAAGCTGACCTTCAAAGCACAAAGCCACCTATAAGTTCTTATGGTGACTTCATAGCCTCCTTAGAATCCTTTTCCACTCAAATATAACCTATTACATAATATTACGATGTCTTAGCTCCCTAATTATGTCATCTTTCTCCTTTAGGTTTGTTATGGCCATCATTGGCTTATACTAGGTGGTCAGATGAATTGATGTCAATGACCTGAGTGGTCTATATTTCTCTTTTTCCTTAATTTTTATGGATTTTGGAATCCCCATGGAGTGTACTTCATGGTCTATCAACACCTTATTATTCTTGATTCTCCTTATACCTATAACAAACACTATACATAACCATACATATAGGTTGTGTGTGAGGCTCTAGACTGAACAAACCTAAACAAGACCTTCAACCTTGCTACCCTTCCTTAATAACTAAGAGGACCACATGGGGATTATGATATATCTTTATAATATCATTTCCATGTAGTTTGATCCCTTATGACTTCTTTGTCCTTAAACTAATATATCATTTCTCTCTCAACTGAAGACCAATTAAGTTATTAGGCATTCATGTAGGTGATAATTAGGGTCCTCACTACATCCTTAGAGTGGAAATCTCTTCATCATAGTCATTTATCATCTTTGGTTTTGATAGACTCTACTAAAGATGTTCTTTATTAGGCTCATGAAACCTTAATGTTAGCATCTACTCGTTAAGACATGAATCCTTTTGAGAAGTCTATACATAAACCAATTTGATACCTCATGCCTAAGATCACATGTAGGTGATCATTTATTATGTGAGTAGTTTATTTTATTCCTCAAGATCTTATGCATATCATTACTCATCACAATTACACATTAAATCAACTTGTATTGTCCATCTTCCTTCAAACTTGAATATCAACTTGAAAACCTAAGCTTTAGTCTTTTGGAGTTATGATTTTGGAAGCCAAATCCCATTATGAGGTGAAAATTTCTTAATGAATTTATTATAAAGAAAATGTTTTTGGGAGACCTTTGATTGAACTATTACTCTCTCCTTAAGATCACCTATTGGTACCTAAGCATCCTTCACCTAGGTACTCAATATGGTAAATGTATTTGATCAAGTGAATCAAGAATATTGAGGGATAAAAAGAAACCTAAGAGTCCTCAAAAACCTTAAACAATTATAATAAACCTTAAACCATGCTAAATAGCCCATGGATTCTTTTGGGGTTGGTGTGTGTGTGATTGTTTTGAGGGCCATATGGGAGCTTGTTTATTTTTAGAGAGGAGATCTTCCATATTCTTAAATCACCATTGAAACCTGATAAAATACATCATTCATATGCTTTCATCCTAGAGATGGGTTACCATGAGAACAACTGAGTCTTTCTTGGGGGTTTTATTCTTCCTTATCATGGTGGGCATTGGGGAACTTGATGTAAATTTATTATGACCAAATGGTGACCATATAAAATATGTGAGGATCATGATTAAATCATGAAAACTTTTCCTTGATCATCTTTGTGCTTTGTTTCTTTGTGAAACATATGAATTCTTGCATATAAACATCTAACCTATCAACCATGGGAGTCTTGATTTTGATCTACCCTTTTAATTACTATTATAACATATTTATAGGAGTTTAGGACACTCAAAAAACCATTTTAGACCTTTCCCCATGTTTAATTTGTCACAACAAGATTAAAATTTTCATATATTTTCCTATAGTTGAGCTTATGGGGTTAACAAAGGGATTAAAACCACCTAGGGGTCTTAGTGATTGTTCATAAAGCCTAGGGATTTGATATAAAACATAATACCACTAATATCAAGACTACTTGGGAATTTACCTATAACTAAGAGCTTAGACTTTTACTCCCCTTGTATGGACCATACCATTCAACTCAAACTAGCCCTTGTGAGTTTGCCAAGATATTGATGGAGATCCTAATACCATTTATACCTTTCTATGCATATTTGAGACATGAATTCTTCTCTAACTCTGACCTAACCATACAAGTCTTGGAAACACCTGAAAAAAATTATTTTTATACATTTATTAGGTTTGATATATCAAATGACCATTAGAGGACAAGAGGATAGAAATATGGATTCAAATATAATTTCAAATTAGAGAGTATAGGTGAAGGGAAATTGAAAGGTCATTTTTTGAAGTTTTTGGGGACTTTTTGGTAAATAAAAGGTGTTTTACTTCTAAAAACACCTCTTTAACATATAAAACCACCTAAAATGATATTATTATGGCCATGATACCCTTTTTTAGACATTATACCTTTGATAATGACTTAATGATTTACTAGGGTTATAATAATAATATTTACATGTTTGAACACCTCCTAGAAGGTAATATATGCATGGTCTTAAATACAATATCAATTGAATAAGTTAACTTAACATTTCCTAAAAAACCTTAAAATATGCTAAGGATTTAAACAAAAGTTTCCCTTCCCTCTTCATACTAGCTCCAATCTCCTTGAATCCTATCACACCTATTTTGACATGATTAAATGGACACATGACTAGCCATGGGTTATAACATTATAGATCATCTTATCATGAATGATTTTAGGGCATTGTTAATGACTTTTATACATAAATAACATAATATGAAATCTTGACTGATAAGGTGAAATGGTGACTACCTACAACATCTCATGACATAAACACACTACATGAACCTCCTACCTATGGACCTAAATACAAATGACTCTCTTCTATACTATCATGGCATCACAAGGAATTATGAAGATGACCAAGGACACCATTCAAGTGTTTTGAGTAAGATCTGATATTTTTGAGCCCAAGGGGGAATATCAATAGGTTTTGGACTAGTTCATTTGGTGTTTGGTGACTGCATAAATATAAGGCCTATTGGATGCTTAGGATGTTTGAGAATATGATTGTTTAATGACTAGAATAATAGTAAGGTGAATCCAATGTTCACATATTTCATATATATTATTCTCAAGATTATGTATTGATTTTATTCATGCACCTTGAATTCTAATAATGAACTGTCACCTTTAATACTCATTTTGATTTTAATTATCCAACCAACTTTGGTGGGTGACCCATTATTTCAAGTGGTGGTATTTTACTAATTATTCTTTTTTATTCATCACTTTGAGATAGCTATCCATAATCTATTAAATTGCTTATTTTCCATGTTGTCAAACATTATGTCTTATGTTTTGGCCTTACATTCCTAGGATATTTCCATGTGTCATGCTCTCATTAACTTGGTGTTTTTAATTTATTCATTGTGTCTAAGAAGTCCTATGGTGGTGAGTTAGTATGATTAATCCATGTGTCATGATCTCATATCACTCAAAGCATGGAAGCTCAGGGCATTATATTAGTATTCCTTTTGGTTAGTAATTTTTTATGGTCATGGTCAAATATGATCAAGACACATGGAGTGATCTCAGAGCACTAGAAACATGGAATTTAAGGGCATCAAATTGGTAATCATTTTGATGAAGAAGTTTTCATGGTCATGTGTAAACATGATCAAGACATGTGGAATGATCATAGAGTCCCAAAGACATGGGAAGTTTAGAATATTATATTAGAAAATAAAATATTTATTAACCTTTAAATATGTGTATTAATGCAAATGTACCAAGTGTTGATCACTCATAACTCTAAAATCTTGAGACCTTGAGACATTAGGCTACAAATTGAAGAACCATTTAAACTTCCAATGGATGTGGATTACCATGATCATGACACATAGAGTGATCTCATAAACTTAGAGACTCGAGAAATTGAAAGCTTATAATCTTAGGGGAATGAAAAATTGTTAATTTTATTAATAAATAAGTGATGTTCCTTTGGTTCTATTTTAGCATGAATACACTATGTTGCCTGATTACATAGCTTGAAAGACTCAGGGGGATTGAAAGACTTAAGCTTTTGTAATCATCCAAAATCTAAAATGACATGAGAGTGGCATGTCATAACTATATGAAATATTTATTATGGGCTTGATTGGAGTAAATTTATGGTCTTTATATTTTAATCCTATGATCAACACATACATACTAGGACATAGGAACATTAAAACCATTAGTCTATTAATCATAATAAAATAATTTATTTAGAAAATTCAAGGTTTGAAATGACTTAAGATACTAGTTTAAGCTTATATTATTGTAAAATTTACTTTGACAATGCTATATTTTGTAAAAATAACCCATATGAAAAATGCATGATACCCTAGTCATAGCTCTTTAGGCTTATAGTTCCCTAGGTAAGGGATTTTCAACAATGGGTCCCTATTTTTAAAATTTTTAAAATGGGGTGTGTGTGTGTGTTAGGGAATAAAAAATGGATAATCTCAAGGGAAAATAATCCTAAGTATTTTGAGAACCCATAATTTTAGAAACATATTATGTTAGAAGTTAAATGTTAATAAATAAAGAAGTAAATCCAAATTATAAAATAAAACTCTTACTTCTTAGTGTAACATACTAACCTTTCCAATCCTCAAATTAGTGTGTGATATTGTGAAATTAATTTCCTTTATTCATGAAGATTTTTATAAAGACCTGAATAAACATTATAGGTTTCATTTTGACTTTTTAATTTATAACAAATAATAAATAAAGCATGGCCATTGCTCAGTTGCTAGCCAAGCATCCATAACCCTGACAGATGCTAGCACCAAGAGTAGTAGAGTAATAATAAAAATTACATTGTGAAAATTTTATTTAACATAAGATATTAACATATTATTTTATGATGTTTATTTACAAGAAGGGTAAAAATCTTTATAGTCTTTCATAGGTAGTTACGAGATTCAATCAATTCCCATGAACCAATTTTATTATAAAGTGTAAAATAAACTAACTAAAAATAAACAAAAGACTTTTGACCATTAAAATAATCCAAAAAACTCCTCCTTGATTCAAAGGGGTATAGGATAAGAAATGACTAGAGAAATGACTCTAAAGTCATGAAATAAACTCTATCACAACTACAATTAGCACATTATACATCAAGGTACTAATTAAAACCTAATACTACTCCATAAATAAGCTTGCCTATATGAGTTATGCAAAAAAATGGCTTATGAAGATTATTAAGGCCTACTCATCCTCAATGATCACCATACCATATGTAAAACATGATCGATAACTATCCAACTACATAGATCCACATAAGGTCCCACACATGAACCCATCCAAGTGATAACCTATATTCTATATGGAACATATTATTTATGTCCAACAAATAATGATGACCTTTGTTCAACATTGTTAGTGATAGCAACCCTTTTAAACTCATACTATCACTGATAAGTTATCTAAGTCTAACCAATGTTAACTACTCTCCCCTATCAGGTGAGAGGTGAGAAGATGTGCACCAAGAAAAACAAAAAATAACTAACTTTATTTTCTCCATGTCATGAATATCAGATACAAAAAGCCAAAAGTATTATTCAATCATGAACCCAAACTTTGAGTGAATAATTAATTAGAGAAAAGGAATAGTACTCCAGCCTCAAATAGATCCTCTAATTTCCATTTGTTAATTAGATGTTATAAATTAAAAGGATCCCTAGACATGTAATAGATGATGTGTTTGTCTACATCATAAGCAACAAGTGTCATTATGAAAAATTTCATGTTAAAGGTGTTGATTTCCATCAAGAGCACCTTTATACATCATTTTAATATATTCATCATAAAATGAATATATAGATGTAGCCAATCATAAAATAGACTATTTATTTGTGTCCAAAATGTTTAAAAACCTATAAATTAGTTGGTCACATTACCACCTTTGCATATTAAATGATTGGTCATACAAGATACATTAAGTTGTGCAAGTGATATGTAACTCACACCATATAGTTGTGATTTCATATCAATAAAATCATCACACCACTGTTGGTTTTGAAAAAACTTCTTACATTAGATCACCTTACAAATTTTTATTTTTAGTATAAAATAAATAACATCATATTATTACTTAGAGTTTCTACATGCTAATTATAGTGAAGGGGATGCTCTAGACATTTTAAAGTTGGTACGATATTGTTGTAGGGATGTGCTCATGACTCATGTTGATATCATAGAAAGGCTTATAATTTATTTGCTTTGTTGTAAATAGAATGTCTCTACAAAATAAATTTAAACCTCTTCAATTTTTCTAATATTTGATACCATTATTGGCACCAATAATAGTAGAGGAATAACAAAAATTACATTACAAACATTGTATTTCACACAAGGAAATAAAATATTATTTTAAGATGTTTATTTACAAGAAGGGTAAAAAAGATTTATAAGATTTAAAAGGTAGTTATGGGCCTCAGCCGATTCCTTTGAAAAAAATTATTATAAAATTTAAAATAGACTAACTAAAAATAAATAAAAGACATTGGATGATTAAAATCATCCAAAAATAGAGATACCTCTAGTTCCACTCAATGCCTTGATATGATACTAGCTAGGCATCCATAGCCCTGATAGAGTTTACTTTAATCATCTATCTCATATAAATTTTCTACTTTTTTTATAGTTAGAGGAAGGTTATGAACCACCTTTGGCTATATGTATGAAAACTTATTTTTCAGTATGTCCCTATCAGTGTATATCTGACACTATTTTTATCATCTTTTATCTATTTTTTAACATATGATAGTATGGTGCATATTTGGAAATGGCAAGCTTTTCTATAATTTGCATGAGTATATTCTAACAAGTTCCTAAATTTGAGTAGGTCTATTCAATATAAATAAAACTAAAATTAATTCATAATACATATCTTAACTCTAAAAAGTCTAGTATTATTAGAATAAATTTCTCTGAGTACCAATTATGCTCCCTTTCAATATCATCCCCATTTCTTTTTAGAATTTCCTTTTGGTTTTAGTTTAGAAAATTGTTTGAGATAGTTATACAACTTAAGAAACTAAACTAGGAAGCATGGAACTAATATATCAAAGAAACAAAAATAATATAAAGGAAAATAAGTACAAAAAGTAGAAAATTTAATCTATAAATCAATAAATCTAATCTATAAAGCAAGAAATCTAATCTATAAAGTAGCAAATCTAATCTACTCTACTCTAAATTTCCATTCATAGTTCACTCTGATGAATTTCCACTTAGAGCAACCATGAAGTAATGCTTCAAAACTATCCATTGATTTTAAAGGTGAGGTCCTTTACTTGGAGGTCATTTAACCTAAAAGTCTTATTTACCAAGATTTTAGATACCTAATATGGTCCAATCCATAATGGAGTGAACTTTATGTTAGGCCCTACTAGAAAAAATTGGCCCACATACAAAGATTTTGCCTAGATGGATCAGGCTAATATCTTAAATCCTCATTTTATGCATTTCTAATGCCTCATAGTGTCTTTTTGAAGAGAGAAGGATGACCAAAACAAGACTAAAATAACCAAAATACCTTAGCACATCATATAGGAATGAACAAGTCAATTTGGTTATGCATTTTATAAGTGTACCTAAGAATCTAACCAAAGATGAAGGTTTACATGAGAATGATGTATTATATGCAATGAATGTCCCCTGTAAGTTTGTCATCTTGATGAGTTTTCTATATCAATATAAATGCCTTCAAAAATGATTTATAAGTGTTCCACATACTTGGGAATGTCAAGCTAAGTACACATGAAATAGCCATTTGGATTAAAAAATCCTTAACAAGTTTCAAGTTGAAAGTAGGGCTGCCAATTGGCATGATCTTAAAATCTTAAATCATAGATCAATGGTAGATGGGTGCTCATCCAAGTCAATAAGTCAAATAAATATTGATATCACACATTTAATCATGCAAAATAAAATCTAATGATGATCACAAGGTCAAAAGGTCAGTGGATTTTGAGATTAAATGCATTGATGACAAGTGTCATGATCATAGTTACTTAATAGATCAATGACATGCATTTGATAAAGTAGAAAGAAGATCAATGGCACATGTTTAGCCATGTAGATAAAATCGATGGTGCACATAAGGTCAAATAGTTAATGATCCTATATTTCACATGAGGCTACTACATGGCATAAGCATGTTAACTAGATGAAGACTAATAGTAGGGTCCATATAAGGCACATGGGGATGACAAGTGGCATAATGTTAAGGGATTAGATCAAAAGTAATGCAAGGATACCAAGTGGCACAATCTAAAATAAAATAAAATATCAATGGCTATCATTAAATTTCAAAGCCAAGAGACTCTTGAAAATATCAATGGATCAAATTTTATCATTTCTAGGGGGTAAAAGATCATGATTTGTGTCTAAATTTGTAGTGGTCATATTTCTAAATAAGATAAAATATCATGGAAAGGATACCAAATAGGTAGACACATTGGATCAAAGGTTTATATGGGCCCAAGAATTTTAATGCATAGAGCTGAAATCAAATTGCAATTTAGGCTGAACCAAAGTAGATTCTTCAAATTCATAAACCACCAATAAAGCTTAATCAAAACCTTAGTTTAAAGATTTAGAATCTACAAACCCCATTTTCTAGTGTTACAGTGTTGTTTCATGGCTATGTTAATCATTATTTCAAGGGATCCATGTGTACAATTAGTTCTTGGATTCCATAATGATCAAGGATAGAATAGGTAATTTTTAGACCTAATAGAGATCAAATATGGGCTACGAGCTATTGGAATGAGCTTGATAGATCTTCATTTGAAATTATGATTATATGAAAACTAATAAATGGGATTGCTTTTAATCTATAGTAGACCTATATTTAGGGTTTAAATTAAGAGTAGAATTATGATTATGAAATAAATGTCTTATCTTTCAACATAGTCATATCATCCACTTTCATCAGATACATGTAGCCACTTAAAATAGACATTGTCATGGCTCAGTGAGGTCCATGGATATGAGGATTTTGTCTTTGTAATGAATGCAAGTGAATGATGCATATAAATCCAAGAGAGAGATATAATGGGTAAAGAGTGCAGGTGGAGTATTTAATAAAGTTTCACAATTCTTTGGGGACTTTGTCATTTTAATGGATCATGACTCAACACCTTCAACAAATTTTTATCTTCTAGTATGTTTCTATGCCAATCAGGTGGCTTAAGGATCATTTGGAGCTAATGAATGGTTAATTGGGATGTAATATTAATGATAATTAATTATAATTTGGTTAAGACTCCATTAAATTTATTGGATCTCATTTATTGAATTATATCTTCTCATTTGTTCTCTCTCTCTTCCCCTTTTCTCTATATCTCTCATTTTCTTCCACATTTTAAAAAGATTATCCTTTTTGAAATAAGAGATTCATACTCACATTTTTTAAGAGAATTAATTTTTTTGGAGTACTAGGACACTCTCATTTTGATAAGGCTAGAACCTATCAAAAAATTTATGAAAGACCTCTTGAAGTTGTAAAGACTTTCTTTACCTATCTCTTGTCTCTGAATTATGTTTAGCAAGATTATGCATGATGGCATTGTGAAGGAGTTTATTCCATATCCATTGTCCTTCTTTCTTTCATATTTTTAGGTGTTTTCAAGTTTTTTGCAGGTCTTAACTTATGATCTTTCCACCATTTATTTATTATTGGTGTGAATCTTAGAATTCCTCTTTACTTCATTCATATATTGTGAGCCTAGTTTATGAAACACTTATGCAATCAACTAGTCTATGAGGTTATGTGAGATAACATTGTCTTATGATTCATTAGTGTTTATTTCATGTTTATGTGAGTTATCACTTAATTTTCGTGCATCACCTTTTTATCTCTCTAAATGACCCTTTACCCCCTCTCTGTCCCTTTTCCCATTAGTATCATTTGATTAGGTTATCCATCAATAAGAATCCAACCTTGTCCATAGGTTCAACCCCACTATAGGATACCCATATCTTGGGGTTGTTCAAAGTTTTTGGATTGGTTTAATAGAGCCTAAATAACCCCCTCCATGGGTAAAAATTAAGCCCAAAATGGTTTCTAGCACACTCAATGGGACTACTACATTATTCACTAAGTGAAGAGTTTTGGTGTTCTCTTCATCCAATCGTCCTTTGGAGGCATGTGTAAAACATTAATGGTGGATCCAATCTTTAAACTAGTTACAAAAATTAAGGTAAACCTTCAAGAAATTTTTATCCTTATCTAATATCTTTCCTAAGTCTCTATAGCTATATTTGTGGAAAAATTCTATCCTAACTAAGTTGGTGAGCCCTATCTTCAACCAAATGAAGCCTACCATCCTTACTATGACCCCTACTAGTAATCCAATAATTATTATCAACCTTACAATGAGACTATATATCCTTCATATGTACCTACCTATCCCTCTAGCCAACCTTGTCAAAACTATGTTTTTACTACCACATCCTTATTAGAATCCAAGCCAAATATGTTAGAATATGAAGAGGTGATGAAAAACTAGGATAGATAACTTGATGTTTTAACTTTTCATCTAATAAAGAGGATGAGGAAGTTACTTCACATGTTATAAAGTAGGTGGATGTTAATTAGAGAAGAATCCCAATATGGTACTATCAATGATGAATTGTATGAAATGATAACTCTCATCCAATGGTGGATAGATATATTAGATAGTTTGGAGAATCAAGAAACCTAATCCAAACAACCTAAACCATCATCTTGTGTCCCTAGTCCACCTCCTTTGATTCCAATTTTTCCTCAAGCTATACTTATCCCTCCTCAAGAGCTTGAGAACACGTCATGTTGGAGGATACCTCATGTCACAGATCATGATTCTGTTATACCATCAATTATGAGAGAACCTTCTCCTATGCCCAAAAATTAAAAAAAAAGAGAGAGAAGATGTTTGAAGTTAAGCCAATTAACTCTTTTTCCCTTCCTTACGAACCTCTCCAAGAATCCTCTAATAAGCCTAAACCCATAATCTTTAGTTGGAAGGATACTTTATCAATTTTTGAGCATTTAAAAAATCTCTCCTACCCTCCCACCCTCTTATTTTATCAACAATATCCTATGGTTTTGAAATTAAAATATGAGGTTGTGGCTATAAAAGAGCCTTAGGAAGGAGTTGAAGAAGAGGTAGACCTTTGCTTTGAATTGCCTTTTTTCATTAAAGATGATGATCCTATCTCTTGTAGAAAAAAGGAGTTGAAATATTTGAGTGTAGTGAAGCTATCACATATATTATTTCAAAAGTACGTACATTATCAATTTATAGCTCCAAGTAATCAGGAACAAGTGGTGGTAATCTTTGATAGGTAGGTTGAAGAGGATTCATGGCAACAGTTATACCATAGCTTCATGGGAGAGATTGAAGTGTTCACCAGTAGTGAATTTATTGAAGAGAAAGATGAGAATACTAATAATATGTATAATTAGGAACATCTTTAAATATATAATGATGCCATGGTGGCATTTAATAAGGCTATAACTAAGTATGAGGCAAGATTTTATGAGGATACTTTAACCACTAGTGTTTTAAGATATCATGAGCATATGATAGAAAATGAAGAGGTAAAAACTTAGTGAGATCATGTTTCAATTAAATAATATGAGGAAAATATTGTCCTTAAGGAGAATGAAATGAATTAGGTTGAAATTGACATCTTTTCCAATGACCAAGAGGAGGCTACCTTTTGGGACAAACTTGAAGATTTTTGTTCAAGACTAGATGACACATCTATACCTTCAGGTAAGTAGGTCCAAGAAGTAACTAATAAAATTGTGCATATTGAAAAACATGATATTAAGGAGTCATCATAGGTTAAATTTGTATATTGGGTCACACTGGAGAGTTATTCCATTGTGGATCACTAGCATGAGGTAAATTTTGAGAATCAAGATGAATTTATATTCATTGGGAACATGTTTGATGCCGATGATTCATTTCGATCATTATCAAGAGGATTGGAAATCAAGAATAATCTGAGTTAAACAAATCAAAGGTCTAATAGGTAGCATATTTCACATATTTTCTCATCACATAAAGGTGAATTAAGGATTTTTCATTTTGATCCAAGAGGGTCAATTTTGAAAATATCTTGTACATAGCAGTTTTAGTAGTTATTTTATTTCTTCCAAGTGCCTACATGAACATTTATTTAGTAGTTTATTTTTATTTTATTTCCTCTAAGTGTTTTCATGCACTTGATTTTTTTATTGTTATTATTGTTTTGAGAGTTATATAGAGGTTGGTAGCTAGGTTTTAACTTTAGATCAATGTGTTGAGTGAGAGAGAAAGCTCCCTTGCCCAATGGATAGACTAAAGAAACTAGTATTTTGCATAGGTAGGAATGGAATCCTAAGAGGTCAAAAAAAATATTAGACAAAATTGGCCCACATACAAAGATTTTTTGTGGATGGATCATGCCACTATCTTGAACCCTAATTTATTACATTTCTAATGCCTCCTAGTGTCTTTTTGAAGAGAGAAATATGACCAACACAAGATTAAAGGAACTAGACTATCTTAGCATGTCATGCAACAATGAATAGGTTAGTTTGGCTATGAATCTTATAAGTGTACTTGGGAAGCTAACAAAATTTTAAGGTTCACATTATAATGATGTATTTTTTGCCATGAATGTCCCCTACAAGTTTAATGTGTTGATGAGTTTTCTATCTCAAGATAAAAGCCTTCAAAAATGATCTAGCAATGTGGGACATGACCAATAATGTCAAGTTAAGGCTAAAGGAAGTAGCTATTTGGATTAAAAAAAATCTTAATAAGTTTCAAGTTGAACATAGGGCTACCAAGTGGCATGATCTTGAAATCTTGAAGCATAAATTAGTGGCATGTGATTGCTCATCTGAGTCAATAATTTATATAAATATCAATGGTGTGCATATATTGATGAAAAATCAAATCTAATGACAAGAACAAGGTCAAAAGTTTAGTGGATCCTAAGAATGAATGCATTGGTGACAAGTGTCATGATCATGGTGACTTAGTAGATCAATACTGTGCATTTGATGAAGCAGAAAGAAGATCAATGGTACACATTCAACCATGTAGATAAAATTAATGTTGCATGTAAGGTTAATAATTGAAGGATCCTAGATTTTATGTGAGTCCACTTCATTGTATAATCATATTAATTAGATGAAGACTAATAGTAGGGTCAATAAAAGGCATGTAGGGCTACCAAGTGGCATAATATTGAGGATCGAGATCATAATTCATGTGAGGCTACCAAGTGGCACAATCTAGATGAATATCAAATATAAAAAAATTACATTGAAGGTTAAAGCTAGGAGACTCTCAAAAAGATCAATGGAACAAACTTTATCATTTCTAGGAGTATGAGATGAGGACACATGTCTAAATTTGAAGCAATCATATTTTTAAATATGATAAAATAGTGTGGCAAGGATGCCACATATGTAGACATTTTAGATCAAAGGTTTATGTGGTCCCAAGTATTAGAATGCATAAATTTGATATCAAAATGTGATTTAGGTTTAACCATAATAGATTCATCAAATTGGTAGTCTAGCATTAAATCTCAGTCATGACCTTAGTTTAAAGATTTAAAATCTATAGGCCCATTTTTTTGGTATTGTAGTGTTGTTTCATGGATATGTTCATCATTATTTGAATGGATATACGTAGACAATAAGCTATTGGATTACATAATTCTTAAGAATAGGATAGGTCTTATTTGGACCTAATAGAGATCAAAAGTGGGCTACTAGCTGTTGGAATGAGCCCAACAAATCTTCATTTGAAATTATGACTATATGAAAACCAATAAATGGGATTGATTTTCATTTATAGTAGACCTATGTTTGGGGTTTAAAATAAGATCAGAGTTATGATTATGAAATAAATGTCTTATCTTTTGACATAATAATATCATCCACTTTTATCAGGTACATGCAACTACTTATAATAGACATAGTCATGGCTTAGTTAGGTCAATGGATATGAGGATTTTATCTTTATAAAGAAGGCAAGTGGAGGATGGTGTAAAAATCCACGAGATAGATCTAGTGGGTAGAGAGTATAGGAGGAGAATTCAATGAAGTTTCAAAATTATTTGTGGACTTTCTCATTTTAATGGATCATAACTTAACACCTTCATTGAATTTTTGTCTTCTAGTATGTTTCTAAACCAATCATGGGGCTTAAGGATCATTTGGATCTAATGAATGGTTAATAGGGAGGGAAGATTAATGTTAATCAATTAAAAGGTGGTTGAGATTCCATTGAAGTGATTGGATCTCACTTATTTAATTCTATCTACTCATTCCTTCTCTCTATATTCCCCTTTCTTTATATCTTTCATTTTCTTCCCTATTTAAAAAGGACTCTCAATTTTCAAAGAAGAGATTTATACTCACATTTTTTAAGAGACTCACATTTTTTGGAGTATCAAGAGGATCTCATTTTGATAAGGCTAGACCCTATCAATTTTTTTATGAAAGACCTATTCAATAAATAAAGACATTCTTTACCTATCTCTTGCCTCTAAATCTTGTTTATCAAGCTTGTGCATGATGGAATTGTGGAGTTTCTTTCATGTCCATTGTCCTTCTTTATTGCCTATTTTAAATTGTTTTCAAGTTGTTTTTAGGTATGAACTCATAATTTTTTCACCATTAATGTATTCTTGGTATGAATATTATAATTCTACTTTCCTTCATTTATTGCTTGTAAGCCTAGTTTATGAAACTCTTATATAATCATTTAGTCTTTAAGGTGTGTGAGCTAACATTGTCTTATGTTTCATCAGTGTTTTTTTCATGCTTATGTGAGTTATCATTTAAATTTGGTGCATCACCTTTTTATCTCTCTTAGTGACCCTTTACCCCCTCTCTATCCCTTTTCCCAAAAACTAGCATTAGCATCGATGATCCATCAAGAGGAAGTTGTTCTTCTCTAGAGGTTCAACCCCACTATAGGATACCTACAGCCTAGGTTTGTTCAAATTTTGTGGCTTAGTTGGAGGGATCCTAAATAACCGCCTACATGGGTGAAAAGTAAGCCCATAAGAGGACCCTTATTTTGATGTTGAGTAAAGTATTTGTGCCAACATGACATCCACATCAGTACAAAGGAATCATTTTTAGTGATTGGCTATTTGTCATTTTGGCATTAGCTAGAAGATGTAGCACATATCTTGCACTAGATAACATGTAACTAACTACCTCCTAGATCTTCAGGGCATTTTAAATGATTTGGTGAAATGTGGAAACTATAACACAAAGTTTACAAGGTGATATAATCAATGGTTATGATGAACAAAGATTATATCTCGTCATTCAATGTGTACCTTCAACCCTAGCGAAGATTCTCCTAGATGTTATTTAGGGAGCTTGAACAAGATGAAAGAGGGGAGATAGAATTTAAATTAATCTCTATAGAAATGGAGTTACTCTATATACATTGCTTTGGAATCTATTAGACTTAGGAGTAAAATGGATGCCATGAATTCTCCATGGATAAGTACCCAATCTTGTGTATGAGCCTCTCAAACACTAATTTAGATAAACTAGACATATATTATGCTATAAAATATATACTCTATTTTAAACAATAATTAATGGTGAAGACTATTGTAACAAAACATGATGTGTTTGGTTTATGCATATTTTTTATTTCTATTGGATTGTGAAATGATTATAATGTTGTATTTTAAATTTAGTTATGCTAAGTAAAGTTTCTGTGTGTTTCTAGTTCACATCATTAATTGAGTCCTTACAGACATGAATGACTTCATCTATAACTTTCATAAGATTAATTATAGAGTCTATGTCAAGTGTTCATATCCTTATTAGGAGCATGAGTCTAGGATGATTAATTTGAGCAAGAGTAACATTTTAAACCTTAAAACACCTATATGACCCTAGGATTAGTCCACAAAAATATTTTTCCTATATTACACTAGGCTTAGTCTATTAAAGGCTTACACCTATGGATCTACATAAAGATTTTAATGAATTAATCAAGTCCCCTACATAAATACTCATACCATGGCATAACTAGCCCAATGCAGACCATGGTTCTTTCTTAACTAGTCTTTGAGTGAGTGCATAAAGCTTGTGCCTTATGTGGATTGATGCTGGTGTAGCTGAGTGTTCATATTTTATGTGTAAATAGAATATCACATGCTTGAGCCTAGTTATAATAAACCAAAAACTGACTGAGATAACTTTTCCCCCCTTTGTCTACAACATTTTGGCTCCATTATTGGGACTCATATTGAATTTTTTTTATGCGATGGTGTGATAGAATAATATACTAAATTTCCCTCAGAAACATTAAGTGCTAGTTTTATAAGGTATAAGATAGATTTAAAATGAAGCATCCAACCTATGGAGGATAAAATCTAAGAAGATGGGTTTATGAGAACCTATATGATGCTTTATACGAGGTGTTTTTCTATGAGTTACCTAGGCATGTGTATCGGTGGTTAACTGCATATTGAACCCATAGAAGAAGAAATTATGGAGAGCACTATGAGTGGATGATGGAGCACCTAGAGAAACTTAAGAGCCTAGATTCTAGTTGGACTAGAGTGGTAGATAAATGTTGGAAAGGAGTGTTGAATAACTACATACTTGAGTTCAAAATCTCAACATACTTGTGCCTTGAGGAAGTAGAGTACTAGTTTTTATGTGACCTTAAAGGCATGTTTACAAAGGAATTCAACATAGAGTTCAAAAAGATAATTTTGGATTATGGTTTTAAAACTTTTGGGATGGAGGGCTTAATTCTTTTTTCATATGATCAAGACAAATGGGGAAAAAAGGACGTGTGGGTAAAGCATAATGGAAGGGGATGAGTAAATTGACACCTAAGAGCTCATAAGACATACATATAATAAGATATGAAACTAATTGATGGAATATATAGAACCTAAAATCACTAAGAGAACTTGTAATGAGTGGTAAGGGCATGGGGAAGGATCTCTTGAAATATAGTAGTGCAAGGATGAGAGATATACTAAAGCAATAGATGAACCTCAACACTTGATAGGTATGGAATTCATTGGGTTCTTATGGGATTTGAGGACTACAAATATGCTTGATGTCCCTACCCCAATTGAACCTATAGTGCATGCTCATGTGATGAATCTTCCACTTAAAAGTATAAAAGTAATAATTGAATCTACTAATGACTTAGATATTAGACATTTTACACACTTAGAGTGAAAGTTTATGATTGCATAGATTATTCCATATAAGGAGGTGAGTGTAATTACCTCTATACCATTGGGTGCTAGATCACCATAATATAAATTAAATATTATCATACCATCTTATCTAATGTCAACAATGCAAAATGGGAAATAGCCCATAGGAATTGGTCTAGTACCACAAGTAAGTAGCATAATGCTAATGAAATCAACACACTAGCAGTAGTGATAGGACTAATTCCTAACCCTATGGATAGAGGCATTAGAGGACCATTTCTAAGATAAGCATTGGGGAGATAAGCTCCCCAAATACTAGCTACCCCCCCTCACATAAAATATACTATGAGATGGCTATGCACCTTCTAAAGTATCATGGCATGGAGAATGCCACAAATCATGTATTTTAGTGTGAACTATAGTGGTGTGCATGAGGCATAACCCAATTGGAGTGAAAGGTTGTCCATTTTTGACCACTTTACTTAATCATACCCACACCTAGTATAGGAAATTTGATCCTAACCAGGCCATGGTTGACTATGATACCCTAAAGGATGCATTCTTGAATGAATATGGTTTTCCAAATTTTAAACCACAAATCATCATTGTGTTATGAGATATTACCCAAAGACTCTCAAAGAGTGTGAACCTATATAATTCAAGGTTCAAAAATGTCTTATCAATGATCACATATGATATTCACCCTTTCTAGAATGCACAATGTTTCATTGTAGGGTTGTTCATGTTGTTCCAAAGAGCACTTTTTAGGAAGTTTTTTACAGACCCTAGAGAATGACTTGAAGCTACACTTAGAGCTAAGGTAGTCAGAAGAAAAAATATGAATATCAAACCATTTATGGAGGAAAATATTTCATCTATGGCTTACCAAATCAAAGATATTATTTCTAGCTCATCATACACCACCTGAATTGGAATATGGTGTACTAATGATGAGTTAGAGGGCCATAATAAGAATCAATACCCATGGAGTAATATGTGCACCTTGCTTCTAAGTTGTGAATTTTATCAAGAGGCACATGGCATCCTCAATTTATCTTTATTACAATATGCCATCCAAGTCAACCTAACCATCTATTATCAATTGTGATATGCATACGCATATACTAATATTGATTATTAGGTGATTGACAAAATGCACAATAACATGGAAAGAGGTGCATGACATGCCACTACAATAATCAAAGTGCAAGTAAACCAAGGTAATGATACAATAAATAGAACATAGGATTTGGAATGCAATGAGGTGCTAGAGGGTGAGATGGACGATGTGGTCGTATAAGGTTCCCACCATGATCATGTTATAAGTGTGGCTCATTAGAGTATTATCATCATGACTGACCTACACATCCTAGATATGGGTATTGTTGATGGTCCCATAAGGTCTAATAATGCCCTAACCTATATAAAAAGTTACCTAAGGTAGTCCTAGTGAAAATAAGGGTGTAGGAATGATTAGGCATGAGTATAAAATGTAAAAATGGACCCTAACTCCTCAATTGACATGTATAGAGATAGTCACAATATATGAGATTAATAACAATAAATTCACCACTCAGTTTTCAATTACACTAGTGCCTGAGTTATGCTTAGAATATGGGGATAAGGGTCATAATGAACACATAACATAACATGAACCCAAATTTACACAATACCCAGACCCAACATGCCAAAAAAATGTATTAAATTAGGTTACGAGTCTAATCCAAAACCTAACAAGGAAGTTCCAATTAGCATGAGACCTAGAAGCATAGGCTATCACCTCCCATAAGAAGTAGGATAGCTAAGAAGTTGAGATACATGAATTAACTGAGATCCTACACCTCCTACAAATAATGGGAATGTTGCCCCTATTGAAGAACTTACTCCTAGAGAATGTAGGTTAAAATAGAGTATAGGTCACCACACCATGCATGGAAAGGGAATGACAAGTTTAACACACATAAAATAATTAATATGACCAGGAACTCTTAGTGGATGCCATTATTGATGGTAGATATATATGTGAGGTTCTTACAGACACAGGTACTGAGGTCAACATCTTAACCAATAATGTGTGGGAGAAAATGGGTAGGCAAACCTTGAAACCCTCCCCTCATTTACTCTTCATAGCTAATAAGACCTAGGTATAGCCTATTATAATTTTGAAGATCATAGTTGTATATATCATGCATATCAAATTCTACACTGACATTGAGGTGATCAAGTTGGCAGAGTAGAAAAACTATCAAATGCTTCTAAAAATTCCATGGTGTTATGTAAATAATGTAGATATGTGCTTTAAAATATGTGAAATGACATTTGAGAATTGAAAGGAGAGAGTAGTTATACCCCTCTCAAATGATAAAGGACTCCCCTATGTTGAGATCATGGACATCAAATATGATATCAACCACATTTATAACATCATGGTGTAAGGTGCTGAGAATTTAGACCTAAATGATAAAGGAATCCTCTCTTAGGAGGATGGAATATCATCCTCAGACACCGCCAACATTACTTGTGGCTGATGGGTTAAGTAAGCATATGAGACCACTAGTTGATAGTGTCATTTGGTACATGTAAATATGCAAAAACCAATAAACATAGGTTAGGTATAGATTGAGCGTGCCTCCAAAATATGGGTCTCTTACACCAAGAACAAGGTAAAAAGAGTGTTTCACCTTAGTAATGGTAAACTTGTAGTGATCTAAATATATGAAGGGAGTAATCTAGTGGAAGACAATATCCATGACCTCAAATCATGTATCTCAAAAGTGGTATATAGAATGGGAACACTAGTATATACATTGAAGAACACTACTACTTGTTGGTGGGTAGGATAAAATCCTATCTTGCCAACTTGGCAAGATGTGAAGGAAACCTTTTGCACTATATTAGAAAAGATTAATGAGGACTTGGACATCTCAGTCTTCTCTAGTAACTCTAACCCTATAGTGCATGCACATCTTTATAAAGAAACAATGGATTGTCTATGGAAAAAATTCCCCAAGGAATTTATGGGTGTACACCTTCTATAGAACCTTAAATACTTAGGTGTGGGAATGGTACATTATCAATGAGATGAATTGTGAGATATTCAACTCAGATGCCCTTAAGTAATAGTTTATTCACACCTTCTCCTTTTCTTCACAAAACCTTGAAATTATTGAGACACTATAGGTAGTTTAAAGGTAAATGTTTAAGGACACTATAATATTGTAAGAGTGCCTAAAAGACATGCTTTGTGAAGAGGGTCTAGCACTCCCAACCTTATTTGAAGATAAAAATCTCAATATTGACTCTAGTGATGAAGAGGATGACAAATGGAAGGCATAAAACTAGAATAATTTGATAGGTAAAAGGAATTTAGAGTGAAAAATTGAGGATATCAATCTAAAATAATAAGAACATACCCATATTTCAATAAAAATTACTAAGGGTAGTAGGTAAGTCAAGGACTCACACCTGGATAATAATAAACCATACCAACTGCCATTAAAAACTACCAAGATAAATATTAGTTTAGAAGGGGATCTAAATATTACCACTCTGGGTACCTATTGGTCTGATACAAAGTTGGCACATATTATTGAATTCTTGAAGAAATTATAATACTTTTTCCCATAAAACTAGAGATATGAAAGTCACACACATATCCATCAAGAATATGGGCATTAAGCTAGTCGATGGTGCAAGACCCATCAAAAAGAGACCTTACAATATGGACCCAAATACCATAGACAACATCAAGATGGATATTCATGGCATGATAGTTATAGGCATCATCTATCACATACAGGAATTCAAATAGGTTAACCCCATGGTCATCAACATCAAGAAGGATGGGTGTATCTAGATTTTTGTTGATTACTGACTATTAAATGCCACCTACATAACTGACCCCTTTCCAACTTTATTAACTTATGAAGTACTATATGGCATCTTAGGTTGAAATATATACACTTTTAATGATGATTTATCAAGATGCCATCAAGTCCAAATTAAGGAGGAAGATAAGTCCAAACCCACCTTTATGCATGCATGGGGTTGCTTCACATACAATGTGATGCCCTTTGGACTAAATAATGCACCAAATGTGTTCTCTAAAGTGGTGATCACTACTTTTAAATACTTCATTCACAAGTTCCTCTAATTATACTTAGATTACTAGACTATGTATGGGTTATTGAAGGATCACTATGATAACTTACACCTTAATTTCAAAGGTGCAGACAACTATAAATTTAATTGAACCTTAAGAAGTGTATTTTTGCAACACTTTTTTACACTTTTCTTAGGCACATCATCTACAAGGATGATCTTCTCATTGATCTAGAAAATATATAAATTATCCTTCATCTCCAGACCCCATAAACATATAAATACATTTGTGTCTTTCTTAGACACTATGAGTACTATAATAAGTTCATAAGAGACTATGTAAATATTTTAGTATCACTAGAAGAGCTCTTAAAAAAAGAGGCCCCATTCTATTGGGTTGAAATTTATGAAGATGCATTTGAGACCCTAAAGCTCAAACTAACAATTGCATTTATATTATAATCTACCAAATAGGAAACACCCTTCCACATTCACATTAATTCATCTGGTTTTGTGATCGATGCCATTTTTTCATAACTAGGTGAAGGAAAATTGGATCATCCTATTTATTTTGTAAGTAGAAAACTAACCAAGGTAGATCAAAACTACACCATAACTAAGTGCAAGGTGTTTGCCATGGTCTACACCCTACAAAAGTTTAGACATTACTTATTGGTCACCCCTTCATCTTATTCATTTATAATGAGTCACTTAAGTACCTATTGAACAATCCCATTTTACATGGGTGTATTTTTTGAGGGATTATTTTATTTCAAGAATTTAATTTCTCTATTGTAGTAAAACTTGGAAACTAAAAATCAGGCCTAAATCATCTATCCTACATCAACTCTATTAATGTGGTAGTGCCTATAGAAGATGATATGCTTGATGTTAAACTTTATAGGGTCTAATTCATCCTCAAATACTTGGTAGAGATCACCAAATTTTTGACCTTTAAATCTAAACCCCAAACCATGATGACTAAAGAGAAGAAGTAGTTCATAGTAAACATTACCCCTTTTAAACTCATTGGTATGGAACTGTATAAGTTAAGACATGATGAATTCAATCACTAATGTGTCCTATAACATGATTGGGACTTAGTCTTGTAAGAGGATCATGAGGGGATTGTTAGATACCATTACACTAGAGATGCTATGACATGTAAGCTATTCCAATCAAGATTGTGGTGGCCAAATCTATTCCATGATGTAAAATTGTGTGACAAAATATGTGGCATCTACCATCACATAGGAAAACCAAACCACTAGGATGATATGCCTCTCATCCCCATCCTTGCCTAGGCCCCATTTGAAAAATGGTTTGTTTGATTTGTTGGACCTATTATTCCCATTGTGAGGTGTATAGGTGCATGATACATTCCAACTACCATAGATTACTTCACCAAGTGGGTGAAGAAACACTTATCAAATATTATACCACCACCAAAATATTAATATTCATCTAGGAGAATACCATTAGTTTTTATAGATTCCTGCATAGATTGACTAGCAATCATGGCACATACTTCATCAATGAAATCATTCAGATCTTACTAATTGAGTATATGGTAGTGCACCATAAAATGACACCTTACCATCCCTAAGTGAATGACACTATTGAGGCATTAAATAAAGTATTAATAATGTTCCTTACAAAGATATACAATTTTTTTCAAAATTATTCAGATGACCATGTGTTAGCAGTATTGTGGACCTATCACAATATGTACAAGTGCCTAAATAAGGCTACACCGTTTCAACTGTTGTTGGCACAAAATAAATTTTACCTATGGAATTATTATTACCCTCATTTCAAATCATGTGTATTGGTTGATTGGATGACTAAAAGTATTTGAGTGCATGCCTAAAAAACTTGAAGTTATTATACGAGATATGCTCCCAAGAAAGATGGAGCTAGAAAATTAAAAAGGTATGCTAGAAGCTATGGCATGATAAGCACATCAAGCACAAGGTATTTATAGAAGGTTCACTGGTCTTACTATATGACTCTAAGTACCTCAAGTACCTAGGTAAAATGTAGATTAGGTGGATGGGACCTTATATCATCCATAATATATTAGAGATTAGAGCATGCAAGTTGTTTATGTTGATGAGTGAAATTCTCCTTGGGATTTTTAATAGCAATAGATTGAAGATATATCATCACTAGGATGGAATTGTGCCATTAAATACCAAATTCTTGATTACAAGTCAGTTTCCTTATTTTGACCATAATAAACATTGGTATAAGCCAAATATTTCATTATGTTTGTTCAGTTTGTGTTGAGTGAATAATCATAGTGATTTCAAGACCACATGAGAACTCTTATGGTGATTACACAAATAAATCTAGTTGGGGGAATTGAGAATGGTCACTTACTAGGTACTAAGGCCATACATCTAAGTTTTTAGGTTTGTGCAATGTTTTCCATGTTAAAAAACATGTACGTACAAGCTTATAAAGGAAGGCACACAAGATGTTCATCTGAAACAAATCAAGAGGAGATAATGGAGCACTAGAAGACTAGCATAAGGATTTGTATGGGCTAGGGAAGTCTAAGGCAAAAGACATGAAAGCAAACAAAATTTTACCAACAAGAGAGGTGTGATTTTAAATAAGTGTAACACTAAGAAAATATGGAACCAAGGAGGCTAAATCCTGTGCATGTGAAGCATTTTTCCTAGGTTTCCATAAGAAGGGTGAAGGTCAGGCCAAGTTGAACTAAGTGCAAAATAATGACCATTAATAAAGTTGTCACCCACCTAATGTTTAATGAGAAGTGAATATTTGAATTACCTATCACTTTGTTGAATAAACCATTGGAAAAATTAATGATACAATGGTGGAAGTATAAATATTTATAATAAATGAGCATTTGGTGGTGGATTTTAGTGTATTTCATTCATTTGGTAGATTTTAATAAATCCACACACTGCTAGCCATTAATAAGGTACATAAAAATAGAGTATAAAGGGAAAAATGGTATAAAATAATAGGTTAAATAATTTTTTTAGATTTTAAACCAAAACACTGAACTAAAGCCATCAAGATCCATAAAATTCTACCATAGAGATCCAAGCATCTACACATTCTCAAGCAAAACCAAGTGAATAACAAGAAGATTGCATTAAGTTTTGATTTGAAAAAGAAGTGAATGGATATAAATTAAGAGATAAATAAGGAATTATAGGTTTTATTTAATGATGAGGCCATCATTAATGTCATAATAAATTTGACATCCAAAGGCACAATTAGAGTTCCCATCATTGTGAAGAAGCACCAATCATAATTTTAGGATTCAGAAAGATCGACTAGCCATGATTCAATAGAATTAAGTTTAGAATGGGAAAAAAGAGACTAATTATAGGTATATCATAGGTGAAAAATAATGAAAAGATAGTGTGGGAGATTTAAAAAGTAGTCACTACAAAATGAGAGGTGTAGATGGTAGAAGGTGTAAGCATCACAAAAGTAGATCCAAAAGGGAGCAGAATGCTTGCCTAAAGAAAAATACAATTCCCCCTAAAATTCATGGTGGGGGAGAATTAGGTGTGATTTATGCACATGTGAAAATTGAAGGATTATAACCAACGAATGGGGAATAATATGAAAGATATAAACTAGGAATGAAAGATGTACATGAAGAAGAAGACAAAGGTATGTGTTGCACTATTTGATGTTTCCATTAGAGATAAATTACCAACCATGGGTGAAACACAACTATTAAAACTCATAATCTTTGGAAATTTAAAATAATTGGTATAGTTATTTCTCTCATGACTCCATGGTGAATATTTTTACTTTGTAGGATAGTGCATGAGGATCTAGGCACACATTATTAGTAGAATCATGGGACTACCTAGTGTAAGGGTAGACATATATGAGATGATGGAGGATGAAGTGGAGTTTTAAATGTTCATGAATCTCTTGAGATACTACAAGTATATATTTTCATTCCCCATTAAAGACATCTAAGACCCTAACATGAGGTCAGAGGTGCCCTTAGTAAGCTACAAACTATGCCCTGGCAACCTGTGGTCTAACATTAGCAAGACTTTCATGTACATTTCCCACCACATGGTATGAAGGGTGAAATTTAACATCTCTAAGTTAATTACTAAAAATATTTTCAATAACATGTAAAAGTGTGATTGAGCACACAAAACCTTCAGGTGAAGGTATATATTGATCTTGATAGTGATGGAGGAGATAGATGTGCTAGATGGAAATAAAGGTAACCTATGGGTTTTACCACCCAACTATGAGTCCCCTAAAATTAAGGACTAATAATTCATTTTCCCACCTATATTCTCACAAAATTATAAGACAAGAGTGCAAGGGTCATGTGATAGGTACAAAAAAGCCTTTGGGATTGAGTGGTGCATCCCTTAAGAACATCCCTAATAATTGGTGGGAATGACAACCTTTGCCATAATACATCACTTATATGTGGTGCACCTAATTTATCAAATATAAGAACCCATAAAGGTGGATTTGATTGCCTTACACATTTTTTCCCAAGTATTTCATGGTGGTGCTAGGAAAGATTACCAACACACAATAACTATAGATACTGGTCAAGACTATGGATCAAGATAAAAGTAGGATGAGGTGTTATTTTATGTACCTTAAAGCCAAAGACACAAAATATGAGGAGGATGATGCAGATGGGATATACATCCATCCCCTCTAGATAGTGATAATCAATGGGAGGATCTTCAACCTCTACTATGAAATGAAGCCACAAAATATGGGTGGTGATATTGGAAAGGATGATGAAAACCCACTCTTAGTCAATGATTTAAGGGAAGGCTATACCAAGGATGTAGGAGAATACTCTCCAAGAGAAATGGGGAGAGATACTTGAAGATATCATGAAGCATATTTAATTAAAAATTACCTCTGAAGAGAAAATTGTGCCCCTAGTGCCCAAGAGTGCATGACATTCATACTAGAGAGTGCTTCCTCCAACAAGAAGAATAATAAAAATACCAAGGGACCTATTATATTCCCTAAAATAACTCTTGTGGAAATGTAGAAAGAGGTTACCCTCATACCCAAAATAGAAGAAGATACTAAAGAAGATATATCAGGGACATATAGCTTGTAGATAGAAGAAGGGGAAGAGGAACTAAGCACCAAAGATGTATAGGAAGCCCTAAAAAGTGGCATGACTATAATACTTGAGGAAGTAGAGGATTCAACAAGTCACTCATCCAAAAAATGACCCTCCATGACACCTTTGTAAACAAAATAGGAGAAGAGAAGGTTTTGGAATAATATGGGGTTGATTAAGGAGTACATAAATAAGTTATTGGCACTTCAAGAGAAGCGAAGGATTGCCAAGGAACAAAAATTGTCCAAGTTAAATAAAAAGGCCATGAAGTGTCCCATAAGTGTAAAACCAGAAGTTGAGGTAGTCAAGCAAGTGCCAAGTGACCCCATCAACAAATTAGAATATTTTTCATAAGAGGAATGCCCAAGTGGTGAAGGGGTGCCTCAAGAAAAATAAGGTGATCTGGTACCTTAAAAAAATGGAGAAAATAGAGGAATCCTAACAACAACAAGGTGACATTGGCATCAAAGAGATTTACTTAGAGGTGAGTATTGAGAAACCTCAGGGAGAAGAAGTGGATGAGGTGGAGAATTTCAAGGAATAAACCTCCAAGGATCAAACAAATGATACTCTAAGGAAAGTGTCAAAGAGAGCAGTGACACTAGTAAAGAGGAGGAAGTACAAACAAAGATGGATATCATTGAGAAGGATGATAAGGAGTTGAGAATAAGGAAGAAGGTGAAGAATGGATGGGTGGATTAATAACTTTTCTATTTATGACACTATGCCCCCCAATCTTCCATGACCAGGATGTGCAAATAACTGTCATTTTCATTCGATCACTATATGGATGAGATTGATTTTGTGGCACCTAGAGAGGTTAATTTGATCCTAGAAGAGCCTAATGAGGGTTATGAATCCCTTATTATTAACCTTCATTCCATTCTGATATAGGAATGTGTTTATTAGAGTGGCCACTAAAGTTACACACTGAAGCATTATCAATGATGATGGGACAAAATATCCACAAAGAAGACAAATATGAAGCACAAAACACCACATTCAAACTATAACAACTCTATGATCACATAGAGGCATCCAAACCATACCTTATAGTTATACTTTATACTTTATACCTTTCATAGGTTGATAAAATATGTGTGTTGGTAGAGCAGATGCTCCCAAGGTTAAAACTTGAGCTGACACAAGAATAAGAAGAAGATCCCATGTTACACTATAAAAATATCTAATTGATAAGATCTAAGAGGTATAATACCTCTTTGATAAATTATATGAGGGTTAAGATGTAGTAGATTCCATCTTCTTAATATTTTCTAACTAAGCTATAATTATAGACACATGCCTAAATTAAGAAAAGGAGAAGGAGAAGCTAATGGTGCAAGTATACTTGATAAGAAAGTTAGAGTGAGTGTAAATGATGGAAAACATCAACATTGTCAATAACCAAATAATGTATCACGATAAGAACCTATAATCACTCTTATATTCTCTAAAGACTAAGACATGTGAGCAAGGAGAAATATTAGATAAGAGTGCTAAGAAGATGAAGGCCAATATTGATGCCTTTTGGAAGGATCTAGAGAAGATGGGTGTGCTCATGATCACTAATTCATCCATAAAAATATATATTTTTAATAAATAAATCAAGATCATCATTAAGCTACTTGAATACTTTAATGTCTAACTCAAGGAAATTATGCCCATGCGTGTCACTCCCAAGAACTTGAGAGCCTAGTCCAAGGATGGAATAAAGTTTTTTTATGGGGTAATGTTAGGCCCCTTATTTTGATGTTGAGTAAAGGATTAATACTAACTCAACATCCACATTGATGTGAAGGAATAATTTTTTAGTTTTTGGATATTGGGCATTTCGATACTAGCTAGAAAGTGTAGTGCATATCTTGTGCCAACTAACAGGTGGCTAACTAGCTCCCATATCTTCAGGGCATCTTCGATGATTTGGTGAAACATGGTGACTATAGTGTAGAGTTCATAAGGTGATGGACTTGGAAGTTATGATTACCAAATATTCCATCTTGACACTTAGCATACACCTTTCATCTTGGTGAGGATTCTCTTGGATGCTATTTAAGGATCTCAAGCTAGATGAAAGAGGAGGGATATATAATTACAACAAAGATATATAAAAATGAAGTTGTTTTATATACATTGCTTCCATAGCCATTATACTTAGGAGTATTATAGATGCCATGAAATCTCCATTTTTAAGTACCCAAGCTCATCTATGATCCTCTAGGTCATTAATTTAGATGAATTAGACATATATTATGCTATAAACTCTATAACCTATTTTGAACTATAATTAATTGTGAAGATTATTGCAATAAAACATGATGTGTTTGGTATATGCATCTTTTATATTACTATTAGACTATGAAATGATTATAATTCCATATTTTTATTTTATAATTAAAGTTAATGCATGCTTCATATTCACATATTTAATGGATTCCCTATAAACATTAATGATGTCATCTATAACTTACATAAGATTAAGTATAGATTCTATGCCAAGTGTTCCTATCATTGTTAAGAACATGAGTCTAGCATGAGTAGTTTGAGTAAGAGCATCCTTTTGACTATTCAAGCACCTATATGAACCTAATATTAGTACACAAAAGGATTTTTTCCAAATGACACTAGGATTAGTTTATGAAAGTCTTGTGCCTGTGGATCTACATAAAATATTCAATGAGTTGATCAAGTCCCCTAAATAAATCCTTATGCCATGGCACAACTAGCCTAACACAGGCCCTGATTCATTCTTATTTATGATTTAGGTGAGTGCATAAAGCCTATGCCTTATGTGGATTGATGATAGTGCAGTAGAGTATTCAAATGTTAATCATAAAGGGAATATCTCATTCTTGTGTTTCGTTATAATAAACTAAGAACCAACTAAGACAACTTTGTGCCCTTTTTTATACAACACTTATCATGCTATCCTTTATTTTCATGTACTTTATCCTAGAGGAGAACTAGGTTTGAAAGATTAAAATCCTTGATCTTGGATCTTTTATCAAACTAGTATTTGATAATATCTTGATCTTTATTAAAGATTTGTAGTGCTTTAGTTCTTATATCTTCTAATTAGACTGTTTCAAGTAGTCTATAAATTATTCTCTCATATTAACCTATATACTCTTGTATGAACTGGTAAGTCATTATCTTGAGAGTGATGGGGAAGACTCACTATCATCTATATGTGAAGATAAAAGGTGAAGCCTTGAGATCTTTCTTATGCCTAGTTTAGTCTACCCATAATGCATACTTCAATAAGAGATGACATTCTCTTGGTTTATTCTATGTAGATTTTTTTATGTCATCCATAAAATTCTTATAGGTTGACTCATATAGTACATTTACTTGTGGGTAATGGTTTGAAGATAACTTAAGGGTAATCAAATTATGGTAAGCCCATTCTATGAATTCAATAGATTGGAAGGTTAAATCATTACTATAGACCAATGAAATGATTGTGCTAAATCAAGTGAATTTATTATCTTCTAATAAATTAATGACATTTATATCTAATGAATTCTTGGTAGTAATAACCTCTATCCACCTAGTACAATAATTTATAGATGTGAAGATGAACTTATTGTTAGGGTGTGGAGCTAAAAGCTTCACCTAGGAGCATACTTTAATAGGTTCGGGTCTACACAGACACCGGCGTCGGTCAGGAGTGACTGACATCGGTTAGGTGTAGTTCCAGAGATGCTGACATCGGCAGAGGGTCGGCCGGTGGTGGTCATAGGCAAGCAGCAGGAACTGACGTCAGTTACCTGTGCGTCTAGAAAGCTATTTCCGAGGATAGAAGCGAGTGTTTGCATGATGAGTTTGAGTTGTAGTCTCAAGCTCACATCTCTATTATTAAAAATACTATTTTTAGAGCCCTTATTCAAGTGGCTTAACTGTTTGTTGTAAGTGCATGCTCAAGTCTCCTAATTCTATATGTAGAATTAGATCTTCCTAGTTTATTGTTATTTATTGTGAATTATTTGTAATTCATGGTGTGTGAAGAATAGTACAGAATTGAATCGATCCAGGCTTGTTGGATTTGATTGTTATTGAGAGAGAGAGAGCTCTTGAGGAATAGAGATCTAGTGAGAGATCTATACATCTAGGAGAGGTGTGGAAGAAAGAAGTTTCTTCAATTGTATTCATTTTGTAAAGAGTTTGTTAATACAAGTTTTCATGGTGGTTTCATATATCTCTTGTTCTTGCTATTTATCATTCTAGTTACTTGTCTATCTGATTTATTTCTGCATTTATTACTTTCACAAGTGTAATCTATTATTGGTTGATCCCCAACAAATGGTATCAGAGCATTGGTTGCAGGTTCAGAGCTTGATATCCAACAAGTGGTATCAGAGCTCAGGTTCAATAACAGGTGGTTCAGATTTGTGTAGTGTGTACTGATTACAGGTTCTCACAGGGATTTTTGTTTGAGTGGGAGAAGCAACGGCAGATGAAAGTAAATTGAGAATGGAAAAGTTCAATGGAAAATATTACCAACATTGGAGAATGAAGATAGAGGATTATCTGTATCAAAAAGATCTCTACTTACCGTTAGGTGGGGTTGTAAAGAAGCCCAAAGACGTGGAGGATGAAGAATGGGAAGTTCTTGACAGAAAGGCTCTGGGGTCTATAAGACTAAGTCTAGCATCCACTGTGATATCTAATCTATCACAGGCAAAGTCTATGGTAGAGTTGATGACTACGTTAGCAAATTTGTATGAAAAACCCTCAGCTTCTAATAAGGTATATCTTATGAAGCAGTTATTTAATTTGCATATGAAAGAAGGTGGATCTGTTTCTACTCATCTGAATGATTTCAATGGAATTGTGAATCAATTAAGTTCAGTCAATATAGTGTTTGATGATGAAATAAAAGCTCTTTTAATATTATGTTCTTTGCCTGAAAGCTGGCATGGCTTAGTAATGGCAGTAAGTAATACTGCATCTGCATCAAATATTTTGAAAGTAGAGGATGTTGTTAGTGTTATCTTGAATGAGGAAATTCATAGGAAAAGCAAAGAAGAGACATCTGGGAATGCTTTAAGTTTTGAGAGTAGGGGAAGGTAAAAAGAGAAGAACAAGAAAGGCAGAGCAAGATCCAAGTCTAAGGGGAAAGGCAGATCTAAATCTAGAAACGGCAAAAGGCCACAATGCTGGAATTATGGAAAGATGGGGCACATAAGCAGAGATTGTTGGTAAAAGCCTAAGGAGGACAATCAACACGAAGGAAAGGAAGAAGCCAAGGTTGCAGGTATTACACAAGATGCTTTAATTTTCTCTCTGCATAATAATATAGAATCTTGGGTGTTAGATTCTGGTGCATCTTTTCATGCTACCCCTAACAGGGAATATTTTAGTGACTATATCCATGGAGACTTTGGAATAGTGTATCTAGGGGATGATGAGCCCTATAAAATAATTGGCAAAGGTAAAGTGCAGCTAAAGATGCAGAATAGTAACACATGGGTGTTGAGAGATGTGATGCATGTTCCTAGCTTGAAGATAAATTTAATCTCTATAGGAAAGTTAAGGGATGAGGGTTGTACAGTAACTCTCACAATAGAATCTTGGAAGGTGACCAAGGGTGCACTTTTTATGGCTAGAGGAAAGAGAGAAGGTACTCTCTATTTGTGTAATTGTGTTACTAACAAATCTCCTTCTGTATTATCTACTTTAGATGTGGATGCTAAATTGTGGCACTCAAGGCTTGGCCACATGAGTGAGAAGGGGATGTCAATTCTTAAGTCCAAAGGTATGCTTTCAGATTTAAAAGGCATAGATCTAGAGTTTTGTGAGCACTGTGTATTTGGAAAATAGAAAAGGGTTAGTTTTCTCAAGACTGGGTCTACTAAGAAGAGGCACAAGTTGGAGCTTGTTCACACAGACGTGTGGGGACCGGCTCAAGTTGCTTCCATTGGAGGATCACAGTAATATGTATCTTTCATAGATGATGCTACAAGGAAGGTATAGATCTATTGTATTAGAAGAAAATCTAATGTATTTGAGACTTTTAAAGTTTGGAAAGCTATGGTTGAGAATGAAACAGGTAAAAGATTAAAGTGTCTGAGATCTGACAATGGCAGTGAGTTCTGTAGTTATAAGTTTAGAGATTATTGTTATATGCATGGAATCCATAGGCAAAGGATGGTTCCAAGGACAGCTCAGTAGAATGGAATTGCTAAAAGGATGAATAGGACAATAATGGAGTGTGCAAGATGTATGAGATTGCATGCTGGCTTGCCCTTACAGTTTTGGGCACAAGCTGTTGACACTACAGTATACCTGATTAATAGAGGACCCTCTACAGCTCTAGATGGTGGTATTTTAGAAGAGACATGGACAGGTAAAAAGGTTGATCTCTCATATCTCAAAGTTTTTGGTTGTGAAGCCTTTATTCACATAGATAAAGAAAATAGAAAGAAGCTTGATGCTAAGTCTATGAGGTGCACATTTATTGGCTATGGCTCAGATGATTTTGGTTACAGATTGTGGAATCTAGAAACTAACAAGGTAATTAGGAGCCGTGATGTTGTTTTCAACAAAAGGGTGATATATTGTGATCAGCTAAGGAAGTTGAATCAATCTGAGTAGAGCAATGGTGAATTGGACGAGGTGAAAGTCCAAGATGAGCTTGCAGGAAAAAGAAATAATCACTTACAGGAAAACACAGAGACTGACGTCGGCAGGTTAGGAATCAATGTCGGCAGTATAGAAACCAGTGTTAGCCGTACAGAGACCGACGTCAGTAGGATAGACACTGAGGTCAGTCAGGCAGAACTGACATCAGCCAGTAACAGGTCTGCAGGTGACCGAGGTCAGTCACTGTCAGAGAATTTGGGTGGACAGCGTGTTGTAAACAAGTCTCAGACACCCATCAGGAGGTCAGAAAGGGTGAGTAAGCCTCCAATTAGATATTCTCCTTCTTTATTTTATTTATTTCTAATTGATGGTGGAGAACCAAAGAGTTTTGAAGAAGCAATATAGGTGGAGTCCAAGAGTTAGTGGGAGCATGGCATGGTTGAGGAGTTGGAGTCCTTAAGAGAGAACCAAACATGGGATTTGGTTGAATTGCCAGCTGGTAAGAGAACACTCAAGAACAGATGGACGTACAAGTTGAAAGAAGGTGAGAATGGACAGATGAGATATAACTCCAGATTGGTAGTGAAAGGATTTGCACAAAAGCCAGGTATTGATTTCGGTGAGATTTTTTCTCCTGTTGTTAAAATGACTTCTATAAGGGTTGTATTGTCTTTAGTTGCTTTTGAGGATTTGCATCTTGAGTAGCTAGATGTTAAGACATCATTTCTTCATTGAGATTTGGATGAGGAAATTTATATGGAACAACCAGAAGGATTTGAGGTCAAAGGTAAGGATAAGTTAGTGTGTAGATTGAAGAAAAGCTTGTATGGCCTCAAGTAAGCTCTTAGGCAATGGTATTTAAAATTTGATAGGTTTATGACTGAGCATGGCTAAATTAGGTGTCAATTTGACCATTGCATGTATTTCAAGAAATTTGATAATGGTAGATATATTATTCTATTGTTGTATGTAGATGATATGCTGGTTGCAGGATCACACATGCAGGATATCTCTGAGCTTAAGGTGAAATTAGCTCAAACATTTGCTATGAAGGATTTGGGAGTAGAAAAGAAAATCCTTGGCATGAGCATTAAGAGAGACAGGAAAAATCACAGGTTGATATTGTCTCAAGAAGATTATGTGGACAAGGTGTTGAAATGGTTCAATATGCAGGATGCTAAATCGGTAAGCACTCCTTTGGCTGGACATTTTAAGTTGAGTAAAGAACAATGTCCTAATTCATATGATGAAGTAGAGTACATGAGTAAGGTTCCATATTCTTCTGTAGTAGGGAGTTTGATGTATGCAATGGTGTGTACTAGACTAGATATTGCCCAAGCAGTGGGAGTTGTAAGTAAGTATATGGCCAATCCAGGAAAGGAACATTGGAAAGCAGTTCAGTGGATCCTTAGATATCTAAGAGGAACCAGCAGTAGGCACTTGTGCTATGGAGGTTCAGATACTTCTCTACATGGTTATGTAGATTTAGATATGGTAGGTGATTTGGATGGTAGGAGGAGCACCACAGGTTATGTTTTCACTGTAGGTGGAACGACAGTTAGCTGGATATCAAAGTTGCAGAAGGTTGTTGCCTTGTCAACTATAGAAGCAGAGTATATTGCAGCCATAGAAGCTAGCAAGGAGATGATATGGATGAGACAGTTCATGGATGAGCTTGGTAGGGAGCATGAGAGTTACAGATTGTATAGTGACAGTCAGAGTGCAATCCATTTGGCTAAGAATTCAGCCTTTCATTCAAGAACAAAGCACATACAGCTAAGGTATCACTTCATACGATAGGTATTGGAAGATGGTGAGTTGAAGCTGGAGAAGATCCATACGGATAGGAATCCTGATGATATGTTAACCAAGCTGGTTACTAAGGAGAAGTTGAATCTTGATTAAACTTCTATTGGTCTTCATGATTGAGCTGAAGATGGAGGAGCTAGAAGATGTTACTGTACAGGTACTGGTGCAGCTGTTTATCTCCAAGTGGGAGATTGTTAGGGTGTGGAGCTAAAAGCTTCACCTAGGAGCATACTTTAACAAGTTCGGGTCTACACAGACACCAGTGTCAGTTAGGAGCGACCGACGTCAGTCAGGTGCAGTTGCAGAGACGTTGATGTCGGCAGAGGGTCGGCTGGTGGCGGTCACAGGCAAGCAGCAGGAACCGACGTTGGTTACCTATGCATCCAGAAAGCTATTTCTGAGGACAGAAGCAAGTGTTTACATGATGAGTTTGAGTTGTAGTCTCAAGCTCGCATCTCTATTATTAGCAATATTATTTTTAGAGCCCTTGTTCAAGTGGCTTAACTATTTGTTGTAAGTGCATGCTCAAGTCTCCTAATTCTATATGTAGAATTAGATCTTCCTAGTTTATTGTTATTTATTGTGAATTATTTGTAATTCATGGTGTGTGAAGAATAGTATAGAATTGAATCAATCCAGGCTTGTTGGATTTGATTGTTCTTGAGAGAGAGAGAGCTCTTGAGGAATAGAGATCTAGTGAGAGATCTATACATCTAGGAGAGGTGTGGAAGAAAGAAGTTTCTTCAATTGTATTCCTTTTGTAAAGAGTTTGTTAATACAAGTTTTCAGGGTGGTTTCTTGTATCTCTTATTCTTGCTGTTTATCATTCTAGTTACTTGTCTATCTGATTTATTTCCATGTTTATTGCTTTCACAAGTGTAATCTATTGTTGGTTGATCCCCAACACTTATATCCTAATGAATAATTTGGATTTATTACCCAAACAAAGTCTAAGCCCTATTAGGTAAAAAGACATCCTTAAATGAATAGAAGTAAAAGTATAACAAAATTTACTTATCTCTTTCCAAACACCTAGCACTCATGGTATATTATTACATGGTTCTAGGTGTCCTTGAAGATTTTAGGCAAATAATAACCCATCCTTAGAATCTTATGAGTTGTGGTGTTGCCAAAGGGATGTCTATTACCAACCTTCTAATGTAGGTTATCTAGGATACCCTTAGCTTCCTCTTTCAAAACAAATATTAGGTAGATGCCTTCATAGTTATTTATATAAATTACCCCTTTCTTGATCATGAAGTGAGTCTATTTGATCATGAAGTCTTGATTTTATTCTCTAATTAACTCTGGAGGGAATGTCCTTGTAACCAAGTAATGAATGATATGTGAATACCATTCTCCTCCTATCACCTGGGCTTCATTGATTTGTTTGATGTGGGTGTATGGGATAGTTTTAATCATCATCTAGATGAGGCCCTATCCTCTTACCATTTTATATGATCTAATTTCAAGTTCAAATTCTTAAACTTTGGCCATCTATTTCCCTCTCCTTTCTCTCAACTCATTCTGGTTGTGTGTGAGTTTGATAAATGAGTTAGGGACAATGGCATGTCTTATTTCATACAATATAATGTCAATTTTTTTTAAATGGACTTGATCAAGGTATATATCTACTTATCAATCATGAAATATTTTATCTTTGCATCCTTCAAGTTGGTACTCATGAAACAATTGGGATGCTCATTATCTTCTAACTTTTGTGTCAATACTACAATGATGGTATGTTCTAGAGTGAATGAATAAAGATATAAATCTTTACTAAAATATAGGCTAATCAATATTAGGGCATGATAAATCACCATTTTAATATCCTATAAATTTTTCTTGGCTTTTATCATCCACTCAATCTTTGTATCATAATTTAGCATGGCATTTAATGGTTTGATGATCTCTATAAAACCATAAAAGAAGTTTCTCATGAAGCTAATATTTACAAAGAAAAACTTCAACTCTTTCTTAATGTTGGGTAGACTTAGCTTAGAGATGGCCTGGACATGATCTAATTTTATGGAGATCCCCTCTTTATTGACAATATGGCCAAATATTTTTCTTTCATTGACCTCAAAAATGAATTTCTTGGTGTTTAGACAAAATCCATACATCCTACACCTATCTAGGACTTCCTATTGGTGGATTACATGGTCATCTATATTATTGTAAAATACTATAAGATCATTCATGTAGATGATGATGCACATCTCCACTAGTCCCTAAAATATGAAATCCATCACTCTTTGGAAATGGGTTCTTGCATTGATTAGGCTAAATGACATACTTTTAAACACAAAGGTCCCTGATTTGGTGGTGAAAGTGGTCTTCATCTTGTCTTCTATCTAAATCAATACTTGGGTATATCTTGAAAATCCATCCAAGAAATGCATAATCTCTTATCCACTCACCATTTATATTAATTCATCCAAATAAGATAGAGGATACTTGTCCTTCTCTAAAGCTTTGTTTAAGTTTTATAAGAAATCAATACATAGACTAATTTATTTGTATCTTTTTCTTGACTAGTACCAAATTAGTTGCCTAGGTCAAGTGTCTAATTAGTAAAACAATATTGGCATTCAAAATATTTTGTACTTTGGCCTCTATGAGAGGTTTAGAACTAAGTTTATGGGTCTCTACTTTCACCTGAATGGATTTTATTCTATCCTTATAGGAATGGTATAGGTAAAGACCCTTGGATCAAAGATCTTTAGGTCATCATATGTCCAATTAATTACTTCTTTTTAATCTATAAAAAAACCTTTTATCTTCTATTTTTTTCTCTTAGTACAAGTTAGACCTAAATTCACTAGTTGGAAAGCCTAGTTAGTCCACAATTTTTCTTTGTTGAAGTCTGAATCAGTCTCTTTTAGATATTTTTTCTTCTAGGCCTGAGGGTCAACATTGAAAGCTCATTCTAAGGAAACCATTACTAAGAGAATTTAGTTTTCCTTCAACTATAGAACACCTTATTTAACCATATCTTTAGTCTACATAGGCTAGATATTTCCTTCCTATATTATCCAGGCCTAAAATCTCCTTAATTGGGAGGTGTCAAATATATCATACATTGTTTATTTCTCAAGCTATAATTATTCATAGCTTATTAGTATTGTTGGAAAGCATGAACCTCATTTGTGTTATCCTTAGGTTCATTATACCCAGGAAGGAGAAATCATAAGTGTCAAATAATATATCCATGCTAGACTTTCTTGCAGAATTTGGTGAAGATGGCTCTTTCTGACTAGAAGAATTTTCTTACTTTTTGGCTTCATCCTAGAAGCTTTCAAAAGTAGTGTAGAAATCAATGCAATATAGTTCCCCATTTTTCATGGTTTTATGGACCCAACATTAGTTTGGAATGTTTATGTCTATAATATTGATATCTAGAATCTTTTTATAAAGAACCTAATGTTCTTGATTATTCTTAGACCTATTTAAAGGTCTATTATACCTTTGAAACCCATAACCTCAATGGTTATAATTAGATTTTTTTCCACTTGTATTACCCCATAAATTTATAAATTTTGAGTAGTTCATTAATTAGTTTCTACACCATCTTAAAGATGGCTTCCATCTTAGTTTTAGTTGAGTTGGGAGCATTTTCTTATGTGTAAGTGTTATTAACTAGTCTAGAAGGTTGACTTTAGCCCTATTGGTTAGAAGAAAAATTGTTCAATAAACTAAAATGTTGGTTATAGTTAACATGTGTTAATGGAAGGGTTTCTAGTTTTGTGACACAACATTATAGGTTATATTAGAGATTGGGATAAAATATAGGTAGATAGGTTCAAGACTGAATGGAGGTAATGATTGTAAATAAGGATATAGTTATTTATCTACATTAATTACCTTCATATAAGCCAGAGGTAAAGTATCAATACCAATATCCCTATGCATAAATACAATAGTCATGGAATCTAGGGAATTTTTATACATTTTTAGGGCCAATGGCTCATTAGGCTGATAGGTAGACTCCAATCTACTATACATATTTTTAAACCAAGAGTTAAAATCTCAAATTGGCTCATTGGGATCCTTTCTCATGATGGAAAAGTGTTGATAGATAACACTTTCATTGGTAACTTATCCAAACTAAGCTAAGAAGGTATTTTGGCATTTATTCTAGGTTTGATTGACCCTTTTGGAATATTTAGAAACCAATCATAGATTGTTTCTTAAAAAGTGAAAGGGAATAATCTACAAGGCACATCTTCATGACTTAGATTCAATATTCATAAGGCATATTTGAAGGATTTTATATGTTATTTCAAAGTCCTTCCTCCTTAGGGAGAGAAAGAGGGGAGATATTTTTCTAGGTTTCTAGGAAAATCATGAATCACTCCTATGACATTGATAGTTGATCCAATAAACCAAACTAGGGCTTAAGTTGGGGGATTAGATTAAAGTAGAGGATTAAGAGGTCATTTATGGGGATGGGCTATAGAACCTATTATAAGATGATTTTATACTCTTTGGGATGATTAATATACCTTGGGCCTCCTATGAAAACTCCTATTATACCTAACCCTTCAATGACCTCCAAAGATGGTTATAATTTATTATCTAAGGTTAAACTTGTTAGTTGCTTGGGTGCATCTAATGCAACTCAAGTGCTTTTAATTCTTAGGATATAGGAAGAGTATGGAGGCCCTCATTATAGTAACAATTTCAAAACTTATATTCATGTGGGTTTTATACACATGCCAATATTTTATTTTTAGGTTTCCTCTAATGTTTTAGGAATAGTGAACAAGATCACTCTAAGGCATGAGTTATAAGGTATTTAGTTTTATAACAACCTATTGATAGAATAGTGGTTGATCGACATAGATTTCTTAACATAGCTGAACTAGCTATAGATGGACCTATATCTACATTTAATGGGTGAAAGGACAATAGTTTATAATTAAGGTAGGTAGGATTGTAAAATAAATTATAAAAAGAGGGAAGAGTAAGGAAAAAAGGAAGAATATGGGAAATCCAAGGATAAATCCTTTTAAGACTAATATTTGAGCTCAATTAGAACAAGGTATCTAGACCAATACTTTTATCAAGATGATTTATCATACAAACAATCAAATATAGTGAAGATCCAAAAAGAATAACCAACTATACTTAAACAAGAAAAAATCAAAGGTTGTCTGATTGCCATATCACCATTGCACGTCTACAAGAGGATTATGATAAGCATGTAAAATATTTCCAAATCAGATATAGATATAAATGAAAGGTTTTATTTAAAATAAATAAATCATACACAATTTTAAACATTAATATATCATAATGATGTAACTTTCTAAACAATCTACATAATGGGAGAATAATGGAGATTTGCACATCAAAACCAAGTGAAGCAAAACTTGTTTGAATTTATTATCAATATAAATAGCCAAAATTATCCTCCCTTCATGACTAGGAGGTTACATGTATTTATAATCTTGTTATGGGGAAGACCTCATCTCTTCAAGCTTCACCTAATATTACGAGTATAAAAATAGAACCTATAGTTTAGAACACATATAAGGATGCATGTTACAATGACAACAGTCAAAATAGATTTTACATCATAAAATAAATCATGAATGTACAATAAATAAATGGGGAAACAAAGTCCCACTTTGATGAAAATAATTAAAATACATAATTATAATAAAATTTGAATACTGATGCCATGTCACTACTTGAATTAGCCAATGAAGATAGTATAGTTATAACTATGATATAGACTGAGAGCTTTGTAAATTTAGGGTGAACTAACTACCAGTTATATATGTTGTAGACCCAAAAGCTCCCTCTTTATCCTTTATCACTTCACCTAGTGTATATGTTGTATCGAACTATTTATCTATGACCTCAATTTTCAATAGTGAAGGCTTCAAAATCCTTGTTTCCTCAGTATTTAACCCATTTTACTCTACCTCTAAACTTTCAAATTCAAATATTAGGGTTTTAACCCTTGTAACTCTATATTTAGCAAAGCTCACAAAAAATATCATTTATTCATTGGTCTTATATAAAGTACCTTCCACTTCTTGTTTAAATTCTTCAGCAATTAAGTGGAGAAGGTTGTTAAAATTGCGTTGATTCACTAGTTCCCCTATATAGGTGATCACCTTGGTTACCTACATGTCAACCAAAATTTGTAGTGATTTAGCCTCATGACTAATAAAAAGACTCAATAGATTCATTGATCTATTCCAATTTAGGGAAGCATCCCTTTTGTCAATCACATAGTTTATGCACCAAGAAGCATCTATGTTGGTCATCAAATTAAGTTGATCAAAGGCATTGAGTCTAGAACACTAGAGTAGGAAGTTCAACCTCTTTTATTTATCCTTCATCTTATTCAATAATGTAAAAACCTCTACTGTATGGGCATGACTGGCTGCCTTGGATACTCTAATGTTGAGCAAGATGTTATATATCTTTGTATCTGTACTCTTTACCTTATAAATTACGTCATAAGGAACCTATAAAATATTCATCAATTTCAATATCTAGAAGGTATCCTTAGTGATTTGGTGCATCTTTTTTAGTGTCAACCTAGTAAAATTAGCAAAAGTGTTGAAATCCTCAATGTATTCCATAGGGTCATTTGGGTTCCTCTTATGTCTTTTGTCTAGTGAAAACATATTTTCTCTCTATTCAAATTCTCTCTCCCTTTCTACATGTATTTATCCTTTTCCTCTTCCTCACTCTATTTATGGTCTCACTTATTTGTCAAATCTTGTAGAAACTAATGGAATCTATGTCATAAATATATTTTTCCTTTCATCTTGCACATCTTGCATCTCCCTTACCCACTGAATAATTATTATTTCACCTATTTGTTTTCCTTGGGTGAATTATGAAGATGTATAAGGTTGATAGGTCATAGGACGGGATGTGCTCACTAGAACAGATATAGTTATAAATGAGGCACCTATTTATATGAGAAATTGGGGAATATTTTGGCCTACCACTTGCCATGGAGTGGATTCTTTCATTGGTGTCACCAAAACAAAGAATTAGGTCAACCTTGGGGTTATTTCCATAGTCATGGTTATTTTTGTAAAAGCTAGTGGTTGGGGCATGGGAAGGTCTAAATGGGTTACCTTCCTTATTAGGGTTAGTGGCTTATTAAAAATGTACATTATAATCAAATTATCAAAATATAAATTTTTAAGAGTCCTTATTAATTTTGGTGTGGAAATAATGTCATAATATGTAATAGTGGCAATGGAAGTGGAAGGTGCAATAGTATGAATTATTATAGGTAATCCTATAATTAAATATTATATACTAGGTATTAAAGAAATTATGGAATAAATAACCTTGTAAATCTTTTGAGTTTGTTTTGGGGTGAGCTCAATCAAGGTATCTCCTCCTCCCTATCTTCCTAGACTCAAAGATTTTGCTTTCTCTATCTCATCTTCTTCATCATATGGATGTGATACTATTATCTTTATGTCTTCTTCTGATGGATAGTCAACTAGAGATATTAATTTCTCTATTTCCTCCTCTTCTTCTAGTTCTATGACATCTTATGTGTCTTTATCCTCTTAATTTATTATTCTATGATATGGAGACCAAAATATGGCCTCTATTCCAAATTTATACCCAATTAAGGATTATGGTAATCCTTGTGCTTACTTTGATATGTTAATATACATGGTATGGAGGGTAGATGAGATGGTGCATGGGTTGTGATAATAATTGTGGTAGGATGTGGAGCATAATGTGATGAAGTTAAATGTTTAAAGAACATAGGTGTTCCCTGAGGAGACCTTGGAGATTTAGGAAAGACAAGAGGAGTTGAAACTAAAGAAAAAGATGATTGTAATAAAAATTAGAGGAGTTACTTGAGTAATCAAAGTGATAGGAGGTGAAGGAGTCATCACAAAGTTATTCTTCCTTTGACTAGTCAAGGTAACTACTATTATCCATGGTTATTTCTATTCTGAAGACTTGCTCATATGACACTATGGAAGTGGAATGAATATGAGGGTCTTAAGCTAGGTATTTTATTACCTTTGAGTTTTAGATTGATCTTCCCCTTCTTTTGTGGCTTCTACTTCTAGGTATGGAGGTTGATCTAGTGGTTGAGAGCCTTGTGGTAGAGATGGAGGTCATTGTTGACTCCATGCATTCTAATATTATTCCTCTATGGCCTCTATATTATATTATAGGTATTTTAATAATATCATAGATATATTTTTGTCCTTCATCTTTCTCTTTAACTAGGAGTCATCGAAAGCATTCAAGAAAACATGATTATGGCCATAAGTTTGGTGACCATAAGAAACATAAACTTTATTATTTTCTAGGATGGTCTTGAGGTAACATTTTATCCTTTATCTAGGGTCTCATTCTTTGAATGGTGCTAGTTTTAAGTTGTAAGTTGTCTTGAGTTTACCAACTAATATAAAATGTGACCTATCATATAATGGTGTTTCCTAATGTTGAAGGGTGTTTGGAAGTAGGAGGCTAAGTGTTTATGGGCTAATTATTCATCAATATTGTTAAAAACAAGGTAATTTATCTCTTATTATGAAATTTGATTAGGAACATGATGAGGTAACAACAAAAGGGAAATCTTAGTACCCTCTACTCAGATGATAGTCACATCTAAGTACAATCAGTAATCACCCATTTTAGTGAGTGTTGTTGTTATACACTCAGACAGTCTAGGCATTAGGTTGTCCTACATAGCTTGGTATATATGAAGGTATACCTCATTCATTATTATTTTAATATAAATTAGGTACCTATGAATAAACATGAAGGATAATCTCTTATTGTGTTACCCAAATACTTAGTTGATTATTTCCATTATTGACCATAGGGCTTGTATATAATAGCCATGACTACATCCATTAAATAAGACATCATGTAAAAAAATTCATCTTTGGGTTTCCATTAGGGTAGATTATTTGTGCTTTAACCTTGCACTTATAATCTCTCCCAAGGTTACCAGTGTGTTAGTTATAAATAATCTGTCTAGTAGTGGCACTCATTTAGCATAGACATAAATAATACTTGGAAACCCAAAAAATTTATTTAATAGTGCCATTGTAATGGTAATTATATGTCTTGACTTAATAATGTAGCTAGTGGAAATTTCCCCCTTTGAATTTAGGATTTGGCCTTTTAAAATACATTGTTTTAGTTTCCCATCCATAGTATATTTCTCAAGGCACACATTGGCTAAGACCTGATTGTATGTAGTTTCAATGCAAGGAAGCCTAAGGTACCTTTCAAATGCCCTCCTTGAGATGTAGGAAGAGGTGTTTTTTACTTTACTCACATGCACAATGTCACCTATAGTGGTTCCATTTTTTAATAGAACATTTAAGAGATTAATACATGGCATTACCTCTAGTTTGGCCATAGCCTAGTAGAGGCCATATTAATTATTTGGGAGTAAATCATCAATATAGTGATTATATTTTGGTGAGATTTAATCCTCTATGGAATAAGATTGAATTGATTTGACTTCTTCCTAGAGTGCCAAATAGTGAAGAAACATAAAATTCAAACTACTCTTCTCAAATACTGTGTCCCTATATTTTATTGATCCCATAAATAAGAATGGGGATGTGACTAAGGGATTACGTTGTTTTGATGGAGAAGTAATTGTTATCATTTAGTCATTGTAAATCCTACTAGGTTCTAGACTCGTTCATTTCATGCTTGGTGACTAAATAAATATAGGTCTTATTGTATGCTTAAGAAGTTAAAAAATATAATTGTTTAAATATTAGAATAATACAAAAGTGAATCCAATGTTCATAAATTATTTATATATAATATTCACAATATTGTGTATTGATTGAATTATTGCACCTTGAATTATTATAATGAACTCTCACATTTAATTCCCATTTTCATTTGAATATGCTAGTCAGCTTTGGTAGGTGACCCTTTTTTCCAAGTAATGGTCTTTCATTAATTATTTATGTCTAGTCATCAATTTAAAACAACTATCTACCATTTTTTAAATTGCTTCTTTTCCATGTTATTGAACATTATCTCTTATCTTTTGGCATTTCTTTCCCTAAATGGTTCCACATGTCATTTTCTCATTAAATTAACCTTTTAAATTTCTTCATTATGTTTAGGAGGACCCATTAGTGATGAGTTAGCATGATTAATCCACATGACATGATCTTAGAGAATTAGAAGAATAAAATCTAAGGGAATTATCTTGGTATTATATTTGGTGAAGAAATTTTCATGGTTAGAGGAAAATGTGATTGAGACACATGGAGTGATCTCAAAGCACTAGAAACATGAAATCTTGGGGCATTAGATCGGTATTAATTTTGGTGAATAATTTCCTATGGTTGTGTGTAAATGTGATTGAGACACATGGAGTGATCTAAGAGGCCTAGAGACTTAGGAAGTTCAGAAAATTAGATTAGCAACCAAAATATTGATTAAACTCTAACTACATGGATTAACATAAATGTGTCAAGTCTCAGTCACTTGGAAACCCAGAAGCTCAGGAGATTGAGATATTAGGTTAAATATTGAAGAAACATTTAACCTTACCATAAATGTGGATTATCATGATTCATATACTAGAGTGATCTAAAAATCCCATATACTTGAGAGCTCAGAAGATTGGAGGCATAAGAGAAAACAAAATTGTTAATTTTACCAATAAACAAGTAAAATTACCATGATTATGTTTTATTGTGAATACATTATGTGTCCTATTTTCAAAGCTTGAGAGTCTTATGGGGAATATATATATTTAACCTTTTTTAATCATCCAAAATATTGAGTGATTTAAGAGTGACATGTGTCACAACTATGTGAAATATTTATTATGGGCCCAATTGGAATAAATTAGTGGTATTCATATTTTCATATTATGATCAACATATACATATTAAGACATAATATGAGTAAACCCATTAGTCTATAAATCACATTAAATTAGAATTTGTGGAAAATCTAGAGTTAAAAATGACTTAATATACTATTTAAGCTTAGATTGATACAAATTTTACTTTGGCAATGCTAGATTTTAAGGAAATAACCCTTATTAACAATTCATGATACCCTAGTCATATTTATTAGGCTTATAGTTTCCCTAGGTATGGTATTTTAGAGAATGGTCCTTATTTTTAAAAAAATTAAAATGGGGTGTACTTTTTAGGGTAAAATAATATCAATAGTTGGGCTCATAGGGGGTCCCTAGGATCTTGGCTTTCTTCTAAATAAAATAATCACATTTTATATGGAGTGGGATCCAACTGAGTAGGGGAAGTTAAGACTTACATTCTTGTAGTTACTTGAACTAATGTGGTAGTAGTATGATTATTATCTTTTGAATTTAAGAAGTTGATACAAAGTGTCTCATCTTTATCTCTCCTAAGAGAAGTTGTAATGATGGGAACTTCTGTCACCCCAAGCTCTTTCTTTATAGTCTTCATCACCATGGGTGATATCGGATAAGGTTCCCCCTATAGAAATGATGACTGAGAAGGCCTATTATTCTATAATTATATGGAATCCCATCCACTTAAGGGTGTAATCCTAAAATTTGCATTTGAAATTGAAATTGAGGTCTTTTCTTGGATGATTTTCAAAAGTTTTTCACTCAACCCATTCATTTGTGACCTCTCTAAGACCTTGGCATCAATCTTGGCATTTTTAAAAAGGAAGTCATGGTCGTAAGGATCATGTTGGTATGGAATACCAAGGCCTTGGATATGTTTTTAAATCTAACTATGAGGGTCCCAGTCTCTATATAGTAGGGTGGATAATGAATCATACTTTGTGAACCTTCTAACCTCTCCAAAGTGTTTATGATTAATGCAATACATCCTAATAATCATCATATGGGAGCCATGGAATGCAATCTTATTATTTTTATTTAAATCCTCATCAGTTCCCAAACATAATTGGTATGTTACATCTTGCTCAACTAATTTTCCTATCACATATTTAGGGAGACATAATGGGGTAACCTTGTGGCCAACAACCATGATCATGATATAATCAAGGAATAGCTATAGTTCCCTTTAGACATCAATGTATTGGATATGTTCTTATATAATCTATTAAGTGACACTTCATGAATATCCCTCCAAACCTAAGGTTATACATACTTTACAATTCAATGTATATTCCTTATCTAGGTGTTTATGTGTATTAAGGAGTAAGATTAACATGTATGGTTCTTCATGAAATATGGAGATGGTCTCTACATTGAACCATTATACATGTATTATATGCCTATTACAACATATATAAGGTATGACATCATATAAAAATGGCCTCCCACAAGCCACTTGTCCTTGCATAGAAATTATTTCTACAACTTAGTGATTATTACCTCTCCCAAAGAAAATGTTAGATTTGAAGTATTTAATAAGTCTAGCAGTGGAAGCCACTCGAGGTGAAGGAATTTGATACTAGGATAGCCTTATAAAAAATTCAAGAGCATCATCCCAATGTGAACTCCCATTGGAAACATGGTTATAGGCATTAATTTCTTCTCCTTAAAGATGATGATTTTTCCAAGAATGATCCACTTGCTCATATTTTTATCAATTAAATTATTATTATTCCATGTTACCACTCTATTCAAATCAAACATAGTGTCTAAAATAGGTAGGGATAATTACCTTTATATCCCCTAAGATGTAGGTGATTATGGTTTTGTCTTATATGTGATGTATGAGATCACCCCTACTTACCTTACCTATAAATAACATGTCTCGTAGTAGGTCTATGCATAGCATTATATCAATATTGGATGATATAAAACGTATTCCTTGTATATTGAGGGGGAGTAGATACATAGGTAATTATCTTTGTGATGGTGTCAAATTCTCTTCACAATTATGTTTATCCACTAGGTGAATTATGTCACATAGATTCAAATAGCTAGGATACTCATAATTGAATATTATTCAGTCAAAAATGGTTTATTTAAACTTGGTAGTCTTTGATAAAAAACCTAGATGGTTTTTGGGATTCCCTGATTATCTTAGATGAGGAATCCATAGTTAATTTATTAAGTCGATAGACTTCTAGTTTACTCTTTTAATGACTTGGCCCTTTTGTATGCACTTCACAATTTAAACATAGGTAGCTATCATTTGTTCTCAAGGATGCATGTTATTTAATATTTGTTTATGATCAATAAGCATAAAATTTTATTTTAATTCACTAATATAGCTTTTGGTATTCAATTCTAGTTCATGTTCCATTAATTTCCAACATCTCTAAATTTGTTTAACTCATTTAATTCAAAATTTACCATTTTATTTTGGTGGGTATGCCATGTAGACATTATACAAATTTAGAGGAATTACACATCATTGTCTTTGATAAGTATAATTTTGTCTCTCTTTATGCTCTAGTTTAGTTATACCACATAAGCTTTCAATATCTAGGAGTCAGATGTTACATTAGAACTGAATCAACATAAATTCTTATGAAGCAAACATATATTCCAAATAAAAGTTTTGAATATCAATATTAAACATATTTTTCAAAGGATATGATGGTTTACATTTTTTAAAGGTCAAGTTATGAATTAAAAGTGTCTAAACATTACATCTAAACAATTTTTTTGTAGACCAAATGCTAGCTAAGACCTTTTGAACCAAAAGTTTTGAAGACAAAATTATAAAAATATTTTGAAAAACACTTTTATCAAACACTTTCACCAAAGACCAAATGTTGAACACTTATGATAAAGTGCAAAAGTTACAAAGACTAAAAGTTTTAAATAACATTTATACATGGTGGATAGATATGTGAAGACCCAACCTATGAATAGAAATTATGAAAATAAGTTTTGAAGAACATTTTTTTTGAAGATTAACATAGGTGCAAAGGATGTTAAATATTAAATTTTGATAAAAAGTAATGAACAATAATTTATGAAAAGCCCAAGACTAAAAAATATGCATGTTCTGAAAACCTATGTATATGTAAAACTTTTGAAGAGTATTAACAAATTAGTATAAAAAGCAAAACATGTCTATTTTATTTTATACCAAATAACAAAGTAATGTGCAACTTATAAATCTCTTATGAAAGAATATTTCCAAAATATGTCTATACATTTTTAAAAATAGTGGGTCCCTATTCAAAAAATGAATGGGGGTATGTTGTGTAAAATGGAGTCATCCATGACATACCTAAGAAGCCAAAAAGGTACCTTACCTATTTCACTCCTAGTGTAGGAAGAAAAATGAAAGAACATGTGACCTAATACAAGACCACCCTAAGACATTTTAATGTGAAACATGATGATGTGGCATGTATATCTTTCCCCTTTAATGTTATGGACTCATCTTATGACTAGTTCCTTAACATACCTGAAAACTTAATCATAAGTTAGGACAAGTTTAGTAGTGATTTCCTTTTACCAATTTGGGTAAGTTATTGACCCTATCATCCTCTATTAATAATTAATCTACATTAAATGATAACTCCATGAGTCTATCATAAAATTCAATTCTATGTTTCATCTAATGTATAACTCAATCATTGTGCTTTATCATCATAATGCCTAGATATCATTTGAGATGTACATGAATGCTTTAGACCCTTAGACCACCATGTTCCTAAGATGAGAACACACAATAATAGACTCACCCTTGTATTACGTTAAAGCCATAAACGTTGACATATAATTGAACCCTTAATTTCAAATGATGGCTCCCATTTTTAATGCATTGTTACATATGCATACATTGAACCTTTTACCTAATAAAAACCATAATATCCCAATGCTCCAACCACTAATCATAACAAACCAACTCCCTTTGAGTCATAATATTCCAAACCAACAATTGGGTTGTCTTAACCTAGTAAAAAATGAAATGGTTCTTTATTTTCAACACCATATGATGTTAGTAGTAGATAAAAACACCAAAGACATACCCTAGGAGTCTACAAAATATGAGTTGGATTCTATCAAATGAATGGTACACTAAGTAATGACTTCCTTTCCTTTCAAAGGTAAATGGATAGATCTAATACTATAAGTTTAAATAATAACTTTACTTACCAAATATAAAATATAAATTATAATCATCCCCACATCTAGCCAAAACCCTCCCCCAGTAGGCTACCAAAATTTAACATATGTGAAATAGCTTAACCTAACTAGTGTTGAGTGTATAGCATGGAAATGCACATGGAATTTGAATATATAGAATTCTATAACATCTTTAAGATATTTTATAGAGAGATGGAGTATAAGGTGGTCTTAAATCACCCTAAATCATATAATGTGGGTAGACCCCATAGCATGACCATGGTTTTGGACACCATGTAATAAAATATCTAAAAATAAAGTATGACTGGCATTCTTGCATTTCAACATATCCAAAGGAGTAATTATTCCATTAGGAATAGGAAAAACTAGTATCCCCTCACTACATCAAATCCCCCAAATAATTTCACAATCCCATTGGGTAATAATCCTAAAAATAACTCTCCACGTCCAAAACCTCATGAACCAAAGGCTCCTACAGAGACCTGATTAGGTTAAAACAAGTTAGGATATAACATAGTAGAATAAATGAAGAAGATTACATCAAATATCGCCCTTCATGAACTTGATCAAATCATGGAACAACATGATCTTATATTAAAATCCCTAACCAAAAATCTAATCATCCATTCTAAGATAATTGTAGAACATCCCATACAAACATGGTCCTATATAAAAATAATAATAAAGAACCTACCTTTCTCCTAACTATTAGTTTAAATGGGAAGAACTTACACAACTACCTAGTGGATTTAGAAGCATCATGAAATGTAATATCTTTTGGTATTTGTGAGAAGTTACGGTTCATCCCCATCTAGTCATACAATTTGGTGATTTAATTAAATTTCAATATATTAGGTGAGATTATAATGTCTACATGTAACTATAGTCTAATCCTAGGATATATTACCTCATAGCCATTGAGGTGGTAGAGATTATCGAGGCCTATAGAATGCTCCTAAGTAGGGAATGTTCTAAAAGCTTGAAAAGGTACATGGATGTCAACTTATCTCATATGTGGTTAAATTTGAGGGGTGTATCCAAAAAGATCAGAATAGATAGGTAATCACACATGAGGCATATGATAACTAAGTACAATGATGTTAATGATAAAGTGAACCTAGTATCCTAAAACTTAGGGATTTATACATTGAATATGAAACTTACTAAATACAAATCTGGTAATGAACTTAAATTTATAGTATTATGGTACCTATATGTTGATAAGGTTCATTCTACATAAGGTAATGGAGTATATATTTTCTAATAAACCCACAAAGAAAGAGATACATGTTGAGATTTTGGCCTCCTATGCCAAAATTCAATCCCTACCATCCAAAACATGACTTTTGTTTCAATTTCTCTTTGAAAAAAGGTTAAATCAAGGTCTTATTAATATTTCAAGGTATATTACATGTGTCTCTTCCAATTATTCTTTTACTTTGATATTTTATGAAGTTTTTTTCAATGCAGTTTATCAAAGTTTAAGGTAACTTTGGAAAGATTTAGGTTAAGTTGTGAAAGTCAAGATGTGTTTGACCTATATGAAAAAAATGAAGTGGTGGTCATATAAGAAATAATGATTCTCCATGATGGATAACTAGGCCTAAAATCAAATATATTGAGGTATCAACATTGTATTTCAATGTTTTGAGGAGTTTAAGATGATTTTGAAAATATTAAGGTTTCATTTATATTGTCATATCGCTTGTTATAATGTTGTAGTGTAACCACTTGAGGATATATCAAGTACAGAGGTAAAATATCATGCATAAAGGTAAAAATGTTATTTTTGTGGTCATTTTACACTTTTTTAATAACACCTTATGTTTTTTTTCTCGTACACTTGTTCAGAGTGTCAACAGACTTTTTTTCCAAGGTATACTCACCTTGAAAACTACATTGCTCATTATTATGACATCCAAACATAGTATAATGAATAAATGGTAGGAAAAATAAGATGAAAATGTGTTTGGTACATTACATCACCACCATAAATTTCAAGAGGAAATCCAGTGGTATCTATTTCAGAGCTCTAACAAGATATTTTGGTAGAATATGACAAGCTTTCTTGATGAAGGTCCAAAAGTGTTTATAAATCCTTAAGCTTGATCAGGAGGTCTCATTGAAAGGATTTTCAAACTAATTATGGTGAAATAATACCTATAAAACCTAATAAATCCTTACCAAGATAAAAATCATGTAGATAAAAAAGTTTTAGGTTCAAAGAAGGGGAAAAAATGTTCAAGTTTTCCATTAGGTTGTTTCTAGGATAAAAAGGCTCAATTTCTTAATGTTGGTTCATAAATGAGGAGATGTTTCATACCAAATTTTAATATGGATTTTTTACCACCCATATTACCTTCAAATCCATTGAAATATTTTTAGTATTATGGGGAAAATCTTTATGAATCATTATTAAGATGTTTACATCCTCTTAAACCCTATTACACCCCACTACCACAATTTTCCACTTGAAATGAAATGTTTGTGTTTGATTAATTCATGTAAATTATTTTAAAGTGTCCCTTGGGTGTCTAATTACCCTTTAAATATAAAATTTTATACAAATTCCTAGTGTCCATGCTTATACTAGCAATAAAATCTCATTGATCTACTATTTTAGAAATGATAGTGAAGGTTCATTGGGGTTGTGAGGTGTTTCTAGCATGAAGGTTACTTATGGAAAGTGTAAGTTAAGTGTAAAAACTCATAAAAACATATAAAATCCCTCATATACCTTCTATAAGTAACATTCATATGCAAATATGAGTGAAATGTGAAAGTCAATGTCTGTAGGGTTGAGAGAGTGTAAGTTTGAGCTTGTTGAATATTTTTAAAGGGTTTTGGGATTATGAAAGAATATAAAGTAATTAATATAAATTTTTAAAATTATATAAATATCCATGAAATAAAAAAATATTTTGAATTAATTCCCAATGTTACTTTTTAGGATTGATTCAAACATAGTCCTCAAGTGAGAGAAATATAGTCTCATAGGTAAACAACTTTAATGTTTTAGGAGTAGTAAATTTTGAATTAAAGTTTGATACTTTCATAGATAAGTGTATAGGTCACTAAATAAACATAAAACCAATTTTTATACTCTTCATGATCAAATTTTGTTTTAACCTAAATTTATAAGTCTATGAAAGCCATTGGCCTAAGTTCTTAAACAGGGTTCAAGTGTTGAAAGAACAAGGAATATGTCTGAAACCAAAGATGAGGTATCCAATACCTCCTTGAGATGATTACCCTAAATCATCTATCCTAAAACCTATTAAAAACATGAAAATATCAAAAGAGGGATGTTATAGGTACAATCACTAGGGGTGAATCAATCATGCAAGCAATTCAATTCCAATTCTAACAACTTCAAACTCTCAACCAGTCAATATAAGAAATAATGAATCATATAAACTAGTTATTGTAATGAACAAGGAAAATATGAAAGATCAAGTAACATAACACATTAATTATATGGTAAACTCTCATTGGGAATAAAATCCACTCTCAAGTATATAAACAAGTGGACTACATTTATATAATTTATTCACAAATAATAGACTTTAGTGAAGCACCCACTTCACAAGGAACACCAACCCCTAAGCATGAACAATCACCCACTTTTCCTAGATGTTGAGTACCCACATAACACATTATGATATCAACACCTACATATATCTAATTTCATTTCAATATGATATATAAATAGTGAATATCAATTCTCTTCAACCCTTAACACTCTCTCAAACCTTCACATACAATCAATGCATCTAAAATACCCTTTTGGATCACTTTACACTTCTTCACTCATATTCAATCTTCAACCATACAAGAAAACTATTATAACATCATAAATATGAACTTTAGGTCACACACATATCCATCACATTGATATTCTCTTTAATCCATCCACCAAGCATAATCACCCTTCTCTGTACTTTGCATATAAACTCTAGAAACCTTCATCTTTGTTTATGCTCTTTAAAGAGCCTTCATGATCATCGCCTTCTTGGTAAGCCATAATACTTGTATTAACCCTTATGGATTATATCACACTTATAATATGACCAATTTCATATACATAGCTCTTACATACATTTAATATATCACCCTTAATCAACAACATCTTTCATTTAGGCCTAAGAAGCCCTTATAGGTCCATAGAGACCTATTCATCCTTTTAGCACATCACCAAACAAAAAAGGAACAAAAGATGACTCAAAAGAACATATGTATTTAAAAATGTGACCCTTAAACACCCTAAATTTATTAAATACATCATTACACACCTTTGAATATTCAAAACCTATCAATCATTTGCCTTGTACATGAAAACTCCATGAACAAACTAAAAGTCAACTTGTAAGCAATTGTTTATATTGAAGATGGATTTGTCAAACATAAATATAGATGATATTAAAGAATTATAAAACACTATAAAATATATGATTTACCTTGAGACATCCAAACACCATCAATAAAAACTCAAACATCATTTTATGGTCACTTGTAGAAGAAGGTCAAACCCTTAGTCAACTTTGGACCATAATAAATGTAGGTGTACAACTAGTCAAACCTCCAAATCATTTTTCCTAGATTTCCCTAGAATTTATGTACTAATTTTATTTTATACCACCATAAAATTCATTCATAATCAAAATTTATAGTGAAAATAATGAGGATTGATTTTCCTTAGTAAATTCAAATATTTGAATTCTAGCGGTCACTTTTTGATGCAAATTTGACTATGGAAACTAGTGAAACCTTCTTAGGAGACCAAATTTGAACTAATTTTTTTTTTAATAGACATAATTTCAAGACCTAAAATATTAAAAACATTATCTAGGAGAAAATTTGAAAAAACCCCATGTGACCACTTCCTTCTGACACCTTCACAATGGTGAATGCTGGCAACATCAATTTGCTTACTTAGGAAGATCTATCAAGATGACTAGGATAATCTATACCTTCAAAAGACTAATATAGTGAATTAATTTCTCTTCTAAAATAACTCTTTACCCATCATATGACCCCTCAACCATGGTCAACACATCACCAACATCCATCACCTTGCCTAACCAATCAAACAAAGCAAAGTTCATGCATGATCACTAAGGCACACTTTATCATTGAGAACCATGCATACATCTTAAATCATGAAAACTCTTCACCATATTATTGAAATAATTGAAAAAACCTCAACAATCTCCCCATTTTTCATTGATGTCAATACATTTAAATGCTTTCAAGCCAATAATAAAGCTATGCACATACTCTTTTTCCTTTTACAAATACTTTCTCCCCTTTTGACACAATGACAAAGTGGGATTACCTACTGATCCTGAAGACCTAATTTTTTTTCCAAGCTAATATCATTAAGGTATATCTTATTATATATTATATAAACTCCAATTATCATTGTGCATACCAATCTTTACCATGACTACCTCAAGTTTGCTCATTGATAATAGTCTTCTTTAACCATGTACTTATATATGAAAAAGATATGGACATTATGAATAAAATAGGAGTGATAAAACCTTGATAATACTAAGGACTCCCACTAAATTTCTTGAACTTGGGCACCCCTTGAGCATCTTCAGACTATCTCCAACCATAATGAAATTTTAGGGTTGTCTTCAAAGTTTCTCTCACAAGCCACCCATAAAATGAAGAGAGGACATCCAATCTCTTTCTAAAAATTATATGATGAATAAATCCAATTGAGAAACATATTTAGGGACAACCATACCTTTTTACTCTGAATAAAATGGCCAAAGATCATTCTTCTTCACACTAGCCTTGCCTAGAGGCCTAGTAGCCCTACCTGAACCTTAAAGAGCCCATAACTTTATATTTATTCATCTTCATGGCTTGAAATTTCATATATGGAGTAAAATCATATTACCCCTCATGGGTGCCAATAATAATCATCCAAATATTCCTATACACCATAGTTATTTCATAAATTGGCATGCCAATTAGCCCCCCATTTATACAAAATCTTAACCATAGGTCAAACTATACACTTTTAGACTATTGTAAAGAACTTTTTGAGAACCTTTTTGGAAATTTAAATATATTAATTATCCTTACACCTAAAATCCTTGGGGAAGGTCACTAACTCACATGATGTAAAAATAGGGCATAACAAATGAACAAGGTCAACTTTCTACCTTTCAATCAATGCCAGGTCCTAAAACTTCTCTCACACCTAAGGGCCAATAATATACACTTTTTTACCAAATATTTATGTTTTAATCCTATGGGAACCCATAGAACCATGAAATGTTTTTTGACTTGCTAGCCCTTAAGCAAGGACAATCATACCCAAGAGCCTTAAAAAATATTCAACTCACCCTCAAAAGACTTTAAAACCCCAAAACCACATGGACCATACCTATATGAGGTAAAAACACCTTTATATGCCAAAAAGTCATCTTGAATACTCACAAATCTTCATTTGACACTTATAACTAGTTAAACCATGCATGCAGACCCTGTGTATACCTCTATCACTATAACAAAACACCTTCAAATGATCATGGAAGCATTAAAACATCTCCTCAACTCATTTTACACATTGTCACATCAAATTCAACTAAAATATACCCTTGGTTAGCTTCATATATCTCAAAAGCATCAAATTTGCATGATGAACACACACTAGGTAGTGATCACTAAGTAAAATCATCTAATTGAAAAAATGGTCATGAATGACACTTTTGACCAATTAAGCACATATAAACCCATATAATACACTTTTAAAAGTCCTTTCCACAGTCCATATCAATATTACCTTCAATATTAATGATTTGACCTTATAAAAAAGCATCAAATTTTGACTAAAACTTGCTTTTAGGACCAATGTCCTTGAATAAAATTTTTGAAGCTTTTCATCATAAACCTAAGGATCAAGATCATAAACATGTTGTTACCAATTAACCAAAGACCTTATATGATAAAAACAAGGATTAGTAACATAAGATCATTTATTATATACCAAAATTACATTAGTCTTAAAGGCCAATTAGTAATTTTGTATACCTCTATTGTGATGTCCCTTACTTAGGGGCTCCTTTTTTCCTACAAAGCTCTGATACCACTGTAATATCCCTTTAGATACCAAAATAAAGAACTGAATTACTTATCTGTATCTCTACAAAATATCTTCAAATAGATAAATAAATCACAGTATAATCTCTTATTTATTTGCTCATATACTTACAATAGAGGACCTCTATCAGGTATACAATAAATATTGAAAATACGACCTTAATAGCCTAAGTATTCTACAAAAACTGGGAAATAAATCTAGAATTGGTTCATCTTGGCCTACTATGTAAAAAACACAGTCATCGATGTCGGTTATACTACCGTCGTCAGTCGACTGGAGTCGTTAATGTACTGATGCCGGTGATATGTCGACTGATGTCAGTCTCTGCCCGCCGATGTTAGTGTCTGATCTTTCTATTGATTCATACGGATTTTCATAGATCTATACAGACTTCGTATGGCCACCGATATAGCACACCCTATATACTTGATCCTGATATGTAGAATTATGGGCTAATACAAAACATCTATATCTGGCTAATTCTTGAATCAAAACCCAAAAATAATGAAATACATGTAAACCCTTGTGATAGCTTCTATGTGAAGTTATCTCTCAACCTTGTAAACACCTGTGATAACTTTTGGATGAAGTTATCTCTCAATTTGGCAATAGATCGGCTGATCTCTCACAACCTCTGAATCGCACACAATGAAGAGTTGACGTTCTTCAATGCAAATGGAATCCTGGAACCCTTGGCTCAGTCTTCACAAAATAATTTCTTAACAAGAATCAATATCAATAATCAATCATAATACAAACTCTCTCCCATGAGAACCCGTTATACCCTCCAAAGGTGTGCTCGCTAAAATTAGATTTCCTCAAATTAGAACTTGGGGTTCTTAAATTAGAATTCCTCAAATTAGAACTTGGGCTTCTTAAATTAGAATTAAGATCTTAAAATTAGACCAATTCTTAAATTAGAATTAGGGTCTTAAAATTAGAACAAATAATTAATAATTAATAATTAATAATTAATTAATATCTAATTTAAAATTAGACCAAATAATTAATATTTGATTAAATCAATCAAATATTAATATCTCCCTCATATGTCTGATCCTCAAACCGACTGAAGCTGATGAATCAGGAAGTGATTCTACACATCACCATACTAAAATAAGGGTGCTCCACTGCATCTCAAATATCCCTAAAAAATAGGAGCTCATGCAAATGTGTCCAAAAGAACCTGAATGAAAGCCAACTGTAGGAATTCTGCTAATCGAAGCCAAGCCAAACTCCATCATGACCCTCTATCCATCCCATCAGCCTACGAAGGTCACATAATAGGCTAATCATCAAGTTTGTCAATGTCCACAAAAATGGGGACATGACATCTATACTTTGTTCATCACCTAGAACACACACACATGATTATACATATGAAAGATTTCTCTTAAGAAGAATATGTATAGATATACACTTGTCATATATAGACTAAAGGTCCCAAATCTTATGGGACTCCCACATCTCCATGCTCTTTGACTTACAATCTTGCCTCATTATCAAATTGACTTTAATTAGGTTCTTAACTTCATTCTTTCCTTTTGACTCAAAATCCTACTTGATCTTCTTTTCCCCTTGGGTAGATAGCACTTACTATTTGAAACTTGTACCTTGTTGTTTTATGATAAAAAAATCCATTTTTAACCAAGTTTTAATTCACCTCCTTGGGTCTCCATTCATTATGGATTCTTTTATTCATCTTAGGATTGATATTATCTGTAGTAGAGTTCTAACCATTCCTAAAGAGCCTTGCTATGTGACCTATTTATTAACACTTGAAAAAAATGAAGTTTATTTGATTATACATAAAAAATTTATGTGTTACATGATGACTCCTTCAAGTTTTAATACCCCATACATATACCTGATCATTTGGTCTCCTGATGAAGGAATTGCAAAACCTTGCAATATGACCAATCCCTTGACACCTATAGCACAAGATGTCATGATTTCATTATGGACCTATTTATTGTATTTAGTTATGATATTATTCATGCTTCCCATTTTCTTATTCATAATTCCATGCAAATTTATTACTAGGAGCTTTTTTTTGCAATCAATAATCCTATGACCAAACTGATGACATGAATAATAGTAGCCATTGAAGGGGTTATCATTTTTAATTTGGAATTTTGTATCTTTTGAGGTTTTCCTTCTTATTCATATTTTTATTACTAGTAATATCCTTAGCATTATTAGTTTCCTAATCTATCATCATTTTCTTCTCAATATTCTTATCCTTTTGAACATCTTCATGGAATACTAAGCCTGGCTTATCAGTTGAGACCTTTTGACTGCTCAATAGGTCATTAATATCCATTGTAATTTTCTCAAAAATTTGATATGTTGAGTGATATCATCCTTACTCTTCATCCTTACTCTTTACCTCTTCAACAAGGGTACAAACCCAAGTTTAAATATGTTGAGTGATATCATCATGCTCCTTGACTTTGTTTCCCAAACTTTATTCAAATAACCCAATTTTCTCCTCATAGGTCTTGATCAACGATGTTTATTTTATATTCTTTCCTTATATAAGCTTCAGCTCTTCCAAGGTATTCAAATATTTTTATTCAAGAGTGACTTACTCCTCTTATTCTTCTGATCTATCTCCACCAAAGATATCTCTACCTATAAAACATTCACCTTCATCATCCCCAAGATCCATGAACAATGTCTCTTTGTCCTCATCATGAGATAAATTTTCACTATCTGATGTGTTTCTTTATTCTTCATTATATGAGTTACTATCTTCTTCATGGTCAAGACTCTTACTACCTTTGTATAACTCTTTCTTGCCATTTCTACTATAGAAGAAATTTCTATACTCTTTAAGACCCTTATATTTATTTTTCTCATCCTTGTGAGATTCCTTATGATCTTCCTTGTTTTCATGTTTGCCTCTATTTGGGAACAAAGATTCAAAATAACCAACTTTACCACATGACAAATATTTGAAACAAAACATTCCTTCAAATTTACTTGATCCCACATTCAATTTTATTACAATCATGGCTTCAAGTTGATATTCATTAAGATCAAAGTATTCAAGACTTTACCTGATCTTCTAACCTTTTGTCTACTTTATCACCTTGAAGGTTGCTATCTTTTTTGGTGGTTTTTCTTCATTGAATCTCATCTCATAGGTATTAAGGATTCCATGAAATTCATCCATCTTCATCTTGGTGATATCATGACTCTCTTCTCTAGTAGCAATCTTTGAATCAAACTTGAGGGTGAGAGACCTCAATACATTTTGTAAAATAGTATCTTATTTAATCTCCTCTAAAAGACCTTTGATCATCTTTAACACCTTATCAATCCTTAGAAGATAGGATGACATATTATCTTCTTCCTTCATTTTGAGGCCAGTAAATTGCCTTTAGTAGGTCTATAATTTAGCCAAATTAACCTTTGAATCTCCTTCATGGATGATCTATAATTTATCCCATATTTCCTTGGAATATTTGAAATGGATTACCTTGGTGAACTTAGCCCCTTATAGGCCATAAATGATATCATTCACATATTTAGAATTATTATCAATCAACTTCTTGTTAGTTGCACTACTTAGAGGAGTATGGGGTGTGGGATAACAATCTAAAATATATTTCCAAATGTTAAAAACTAGAGAATGATGTATGTCCTCATATTTACACTCCAAAAATCATAGTTGGATTCATTAAAAAATTATTCTTTCTTAGTAGAGAAACCACCTTGCATTTGATGACTAACCATTATACCATTTATCACCTTCAAGTTGTTAAACTTGCAAAGAAGGTGTGGATATAATACCAATTATTAGAGGTGAAATCACTAAGAGGGGGGTGAATTAGTGATGTAAGCAATTTAATTATAATTACAAAAACTTCAAACTCTCAACCAATCAATATAATAAATTATAAAGCATATAAACTAGTTATTGTAATGAACAAGAAAACTATGAAAGATCAAGGAAAATAATACATGAATTATGTGGTAAACCCTCATGGGGAATAAAACCCACCCTCAAGTCTACAAACAAGTAGACTATAATAATCTAATAGATTCACAAACAAGAGACATTAGTGAAGCACCCACTTCACAAGGAGCACCAACCCCTAAGCATGAATAAACACCCACTTTTCCTAGATGTTGAGCACCCATACAATACCTTTTGATATCAAAACCTCCATATATTTTATTTAATTTCAATCTAATGGAGAAAAAATGAATATAAATTCTCTTCAACCCTTAACACTCTCTCAATCTTTCACATATAAGTAATACATCCAAAACACCCTTTTGGATCACATTACACTTCTTCTCTCATCTTCAATCTTAAACCATACAATAACGCTATTATAAAATCATAAATATGAACTTTAATTCACACACGTATCCCTCACATAGATCTTCTCTTCAATATATCCACAAATCATACTCACCTTTCTCTATACTTCATATATAAACTCTAGAAACCTTCATATTTTATTATGCTCTTTATAGAGCCTTCATGATCATCACCTTCTTGGTCAGCCAAAATACTTGTGTTAACCCTTAAGGATTATATCACACATATAATACGATAAATTTCATCTACATATGTTGTCTATATCTTTTATATATAACCCTTAATTAACAACATCTTTCAATTAGGCTTAACAAGCCCTTATAGGTCTATGGAGACCTATTCATCCTTTTATCACTTCACCAAGCAAAACAAGGAACATTGGACCACTATAAATAATATAGGTTCTCACTATATGACCCCTAAGGCACCATAAAGTGATTACATATATCACTACACACCTCTACATATGCAAAACCTATCAATCATTTTCCTTGTACATGAATACACCATGAATGAACTAAAAATAAACTTGTAGGCAAGTGTTCATACTGAAGATAGATTGGTCAAACCTCTAAAATCCATATAGATGATCCTCATGGAGTCTAAAACACACTTTAATATATAATTGTCCTCTAAAAATCCAAACACTATCAATAAAAAACCAAACATATTTCTAGGGTCACTTGTAGAAAAAGGTCAAACCCTCAGTCAATTTTGGACTACAATAAATGCAGGTGTATGACCATTCAAACCTTAGAATAATTTTTCCTTGATTTACCTTAAATTTATTTAACACTTTTATTTTTATGCCACCATAAAATTCATTCATCATCAAAATTTATAGGCAAAATAATGAGGACTAGCTTTCCTTTTTAAATTCAAATATTTGTATTCCAATAGTCACTTTTTAATGCAAATTTGACTATGCAAACTAGTGAAATATGCCTAGGAAACAAAATTTTGTCTACTATAAATTTTTATAAACATCATTTAAAGACCTAAAATTTTAAACACGTGATCTAGGCACAAATTTTAACAAACCCTTGTGACCACTTTCTTTTGACATTTTAAGATCATCAATCTGCTTACTAAAGAAGATATGTCAAGATGACTAGAATAATATAGACCTTAACAAGACTATTCCAATGAATTCCTTTCACTTTTAAAAGAACCAAAATAACTATGGAACCCTCATATGACCCATTAAACATGGTCAACACATCACCAACATCCATCACCTTACTTAACCAAGTAAACATAATAGAGTTTACGCATGATCACTAAGGCACACTTTGTCATTGAGAACCATGCATACATATTAACTCATGTAAACTCTTAGACACCTTAGGGACATCACTGAAAAAACCTTGAAAATTGAAATAAATAAGGTATTCATGTATGCATAGGCAGACTATGTAAATTTTGAAAGTTGAAAATGATAATTTCTTGGCAAATCCTATGGGTTTTCTCCTTGGTGTAATACCCTATATGTCAAACCTCTGTAATATAGTTTTTTGTATCTATTTTTCATATGTGTTGACCCTTTATATGTGTATAAAAATTTACATGTGATATTTTATGTTATCTTTATTATATTATTATTTCATATTATATGTTTTGGTACATTTTGTGGTCTCGATGGATATGTAGGGGACTATATAGGAGTATCACTATATACCTTAGGATCTAGTTCAGTAGACCTCAATTAGGTGAATTATTACTTAGTGTGATCTCCTTGAGTGGATGTATGTTTTATTTGGCTTTTGATTTTGAATAACATGATGATTTATTTCAAATTATAATAGATTACATTAGACTAACCAAAGATTATGATTCGGTGTTATGACATTCTTATATTAATAGTTGTGTGTGTGTGTGTGTGTGTGTGTGTGTGTGTGTGTGTGTGTGTGTGTGTGTGTGTGTGTGTGTGTGTGTGTGTGTGTGTGTGTGTGTGTGTGTGTGTGTGTGCGTGCATGCGTGAGTGTACATGTGCATGTTATTTAGATATCAATTATTTTTTGGATGAATTTGATGTTGTATTTAGTGTATAGATTATAATAAATCAAAGGAAATATTATGAGGGACTTAGTGAAACATCCCCATTTTTTTAATGTTGTATATTAGAGTCCACATTAGATGCATAATGGACCCAGACCTTGCTTTCTAGATCAAGTAGTATCAGTGTAGTGTACTCATGTATGCCTAACCCAAAATGTTAATCTCAATCTTATAAGTCATTAATGGTCACTACATACCACATCATAAAAATCAATATAACATTGTTCCTAATGACAATCAAACATAATATCAATCCTTCAAAACACATATAGCCATCTGTTATCATCTTAAGTATAAATAGACTAAGCTAAGTCTCCCTAAGTGTGCAATAAAATATAAATTACATAAGAGATTATAATCAAATTACAAGTAGGTTTTCCTTAATCACAAAATAAAGGATTTATAATATATACAAAGTTAATTATTCATAAAACCAATAATGATAAAGTGACAACCATTCATGGATTCAATATAACTAATTCCATATTGGCAAATAGCCAATATGATATAATTATCCCAATTTAATTAAACATCACACTATGCATACTATGCATGACTTGGTAAGTGTGTTATCTATAATAACAACATGAGGTAAACATGCATACATCCATTTCATGTTACAATAGTTTCCATATTACTTTATTCATTCTCAATCTATTAATTCCAATCATGTACTTAATATATGTGCTCATTTGAACTTGTTCACATAAACCACAACAAGTTTAAGTATACCTAAGTCTCTATATTCCATCCCCAAGATATAGACCAAGGCATAACTCCATGTTCTCATGTTAATATAGGAGTAAATCTAGGGTATTTATAATTAAAAGAACCATAAGCATATGTATAAGTCCCAAGGAGACAAGTAGATAAAACTCAACAACTAACATTCAACTAAGGTTCTAGATGTTATTGATCCAAGAGAACATTTTCAAGCATATCCAAATGCCAAATATATACAAGGTCCATTTCGGTAAGAAATATCTACACCAAAAATGCCATGAAGGTTCAAATCAAGAGAGTATATGGAAGTTTCTTAAAATTACATAAAGAATAAATGCCACTCTAAAGAGTGCATAAAATTAATGGCCATACTTTCCATAATGTTAGTAGCAAGATTATTCACCAATATAGTATTATAATTCATAATTAACTATCATTTCAAGGTTAAAACCTAAGTAATATGATTGAGCATATTAAGAGAATACATGCAAAAACTCAGGTTGCATCAAGATTAAATACCACTCTTAAATTGGCACAACACCATTTACCAAATGATCCATGATGAGGGTAACAAGGAAAAATACTAACATGGCATTAGTAATTGGGAATCAACTAACAATCCAAGGTTAAACTCAATTATGCAAATGAGATTTAATTTATGCTTTCCATACAATTATAATATCCAACTCACCTAAACTTATTCATATGATTAGGCATATATATTTATAACTGAAACATCCCATAGATCTCTATTTATGTGCACATTTATGGCAACCAACTAAAGAATAGTCCATGTTTTATGCTATGCCATGAATAAAATCTAGCATATGATAAAATCATTTAGCGCGCACGCGCGCACACACACATACACACACACACACACACACACACACACACACACACACACACACACACACACTCACAAAGTATAATATCAAACTCACCTAGACTTATTCATATGATTAGACATATATATTTATAACTAAAACATCCCATAGATCTCTATTTCTATGCACATTTATGGCAACCAACTAAATAATGGTTCCATGTTCTATGCTATGCCATGAATAAAATCTAGCATATTATAAAATCATTTATCATATATATATATATATATGTATATATACATATATATATATATATGTATATGTATATGTATATATACATACGGACATACATACATACATACATGTGTGTGTGTATATATATATGTATGTATATATATATATATGTATATATATGTGTGTGTGTGTGTGTGTGTGTGTGTGTGTGTGTGTGTGTGTGTATGTATGTATGTATATATATATATATATATATACATATAACATATATATGTATATATATATACATATAACATATATATGTATGTATATATGTGTGTTTGTATGTGTATGTATATATATATATATTAATGTATATGTATGTATGTATGTATACATATACATATACATAGACATATATACACACACACACACACACACACACACACACACACACACACACACACACACACATATATATATCCAAAATCAATAATTCAATAACTCACAACAATTGTCATTCAAATTAGATTACAACTTTCTAGTAATCCTAGCCAACATGATAAAGTATGTGTAACACTAAAATAAATGAACTATTGAGATACTCCGATGATAATCATTATGCCAAATTATTTTATTAAACAAGTCTATAGGTTTCTATATCGAGTAACATATGCATAATCTTGAATAAATCTATTCATGATATCCATGAAACCATCTTTTATAACTAACCGTGATTATATATGCCTCAATCAATAAACCAACACTATGATGATTAAGTCCAATGGTTACTCTAAGTTGGTAACAACATCAAGTCTATAAAAACTTAATAAGATCACATGATCAAGTCAAAGAGTAATACTGCATTAGTTTTTCCAGCAAAATACTTTAGTAAAAGGTAGAGAAACTCATTAACATTTAATATTTTTACATATGCAATGAATTATTTTCCATAATGTACAGTCTCATATTCTTATTATAGCGAGTAACATATGCATAATCCTAAATAAATCTACTCATGATATCCATGAAACCATATTATCCAACTAACTATGATTATATATACCTCAATCAATAAACCAACACTATGATTATTAAGTCCAACGGTTACTCTAAATTGGAAAAAACATCAAGTCTATAAAAACTTAATAAGATCACATGATCAAGTCAAAGAGTAATACTACGTTAGTTGTGCCAATAAAATAATTTAGTAAAATTCAGAGAAACTCATTAAAATGTAATATCTTTACATATGCAATAAATTACTTTCCACAATTTACAATCTCAACTTCTTATTATTTAATCTTGCATTCCTTTTCCCACATTCCATCTACATAGGTTAGCATATCAACATAATTAATCAAAATTAAATCATGGTAAAATATTAACTATGGCTCAGATCAAATAATCATTAAACATCATCAATAAATCAAGAGATGTATAAATAACATAAATAGTTCATTACCAACTTACCTCACATTTATGTAAGACAATCCAAGCATGGAGTAACAAATAACTAGACTAGATAAACCCTCCCAACTATCTCTATGATCCTAACCATCGGTGGCCCTTACCAACCTAACCATTAGCTAGATGGTGGTTCCAGCCACTAAGGTCAAGGAGAAAGTTTTGAACCAGTTGGATTCCAAACCAAAGGACATCATAATAAATAACATACACTAACCACTAACATGAACACCAACAAGGGTAAACTCCACACAATCAACAAAGAAACATAATGTATAACTCAACCATTATACACCTCCTATTCAAGATCCAACAACTAAAATCAACTAAGCATGATAAATAGGTAGCTTAGCCATACAGTAATCCCAAGACAATAATCAAATACAATAATCAATAAAAATCATATAATTCTATCCAGCTATTTAATACACTCCATAAATAGTAGAAGTGGGTTATATCAAGCATGAAATAATAAATTGTTTTTTAAACCAACCATTGATATAGGGAATTGAAGGGATTATCATGAGGTCTCATGACCTCCATATGATCCTTGAATATTAAAAATGTCACAAAATGAGTTAATAGGAAGTAAACCATTTAAATAGTTTCTAGATAAAATGAGACCCCCATTACAAAGAGGTGATTCCAGTAGGGTCTTATCCAATTTTCAAGGTTCAACAATACATAAGTAAATGTAACTTATTTTGAATTCATAATATAAATTACCCACTCAGAATGATCCATTGAAGGTTCCAAACAAAACTCATCACAAGTAGTTTTATCCAATTTGTTAAGTGGAAGGAGCTAGTCAACTTGTCTTTAACACAGGGAATTCAACATTAAAAAAAGGTACATATCTCCAATTAAGGCACATCCATATGTCTAAATTAATTCCATACAACATACTTGCCCAGTTGATTCAAGAAAAAATTCTTAACCCATCGATTCTAGGGGACATATTATCCAAGAATAAACTTGACGCCTTTCTAATTTTTTTAAGAGACTCAAGTTGAAAAAATTTGACAATATAATTTATCATAGCATTAAAAAACCATAGTTCTCATAATAGGTTAAAATATTGCATAAATTTAAGGTCCAAATCAATGTTAATTAAAATAGATGAATGTATTGATAACCCCCAGATTTGCCTTGGATTAATTATACATTGTGTCATTTTAATTCAACAAAAAAAACTATAGTGATAAAGGTCAATCTGGCATAAAATTTTAATGGGACCTAAAATCAATTCATCAAAGAGGAATTTGTAATTATACAATAAGGCAATATTTCAATATTTATATAACCACCAACATTAGTTTTTACATAAACTAGTTCATGAATCGACTAATAAGCATATATAGCCAAAAGGGGTAGGGTACAGTGACCCACAAATTTATATGCATGCCACAATGAATGGAAAAAACATGCCATCAATGAATCTTTAAGAAAATGTAAGGTTTTATAGAGAACCAAGATGCATTATATATAAATACAAAAATTAAGAAAAGTTAATAAAAGTGCTAAGTTCATTTATTATAGCCACACCATGGCACTCCCAAATTAAATAAAAACTGGCTCATATAAAGATATCATGAAATATGTTCCACACTGCTAGTCTAGAATGCACCACATATCTCAAAGATAGTTTCTTTAGCTCAAAATACTCAGATAAATTTAGGTATGGCCTTTCAATATTGTTTTCTTATGGTTTCATGAAGAAACAAGAATATACAACCAATGTATGCATTACCAATTTAAGGTATATAATCCAAACCATGTTTAGGAAAAATAAATCATACAAATCAGTTATCTTTTTCACCAGTTTATATGGAAAAGGTTAATAGAGAAAATATTTAATATTCAAAATTTATTCCAATTTAAAAATTATAATGGCTTACCCATGGGATGTAAGGGAAAAGGTAGACTCATACCATGGAAGCTGGATTAACAAATATGGCAAAGGAAAGTATTCATTATAGTAACAAATCAATTTTACTCCAAATCCAACTTCCCCATATAGGCATGAGCACTTAGACTATAAACCCCCCTACATTTTCTTTCTTCTCCCTTGTATTTCTTCCTTCATTCTTTTGTATATATTTTTGCCTTGCCTTTCTATGTTTTTCTCTTCACTCCATTCTCCCTCTACCTTAAGTATCTTTCTATTACTCCCCCTTCAATTTTATTTGTTGTATTTTAATTTCTTCTTACTCCTCTCACTTGTACATTTTCCTCCCATTTAAAAACCATATTTTCCATGTCCTTTTCTCTTGCCTCTACGTGTGTTCTCCTTTCCCTATGCATGTGTCTTCTCTACTCTACCCCATCATTCCTCTTCCCTTCCTCCTTATGTTTCTTTCCTATGTTCCATCCCCCTAGCCACTCCCTATCCCCTAAGTTTTTCCAATGCATCCCTTCTCACTTATCCCTTACACATTTTCCTTTACTTCCTTCCTCATCACTTTCTATACTCCTTTCACCAATGTCATGCTACCATAGCTAAAATTAATAAATAGGTACACTTTAATATAAGTATTGAATCATAAGGCCATAGTGATGGTGGACTAATTTGAGATAAGTGAGGGGGTCTAAAAATTATCTCTCTTACCTTAAAAACACTACAAATATGACTTGGTTTAAATGTGGGCCAAGGTTACATGGCACCCAACATTCTCATAGCCATGACCATGTGGCCACCATGACATCTTGGATTTGATCTTTAATAAATTCCCTTCGAGAAATACACATAAACCACTTAAATATGTGTGTGTGTGTGTGTGGGCCAAGGTTACACAGTACCCAACATTCTCAAAGCCATGACCATGTGGCCACCATGACATCTTGGATTTTCTCTTTAATAAATGCCCTTCGAGAAATACACATAAACCACTTGAATATATATATATATATATATATATATATATATATATGTATATGTATATGTATATGTATATGTATATGTATATGTATATGTATATGTATATGTATATGTATATGTATATATATGTATGTATATATATGTATATATGTATATGTATATATATATATGTATATGTATACATATTTATATATGTATTTATATGTATATATAATTATACATGTATAAATCACATAAAAATACATTATGATGAGTATTCGGATAGGATTATGCCACATCATCATGGTTTAAAACCAAAAATCCCCTACACTTTCATATATTGGGGAGCACAAAACATCAATAAGGAATAATAAAAATTAAGAAGCACCAAATTTAAATAGGTATAAAATAACACATACGTAATCAATGATCAAATGATAATCAAAAGTATCAATTACAACATAAACACCACCATGTACAACTTGATAATAGTAAAAGATAGAATTGTCATTTTGAGTAGGGTAACAAGACTAATTTTTGCATAATAATAGAAAGGATGACATAAATAAAGAAGAAAAAGTATAACTAAGTAGTGGTTTAAAGTCTATGTTTTAATACATTTTACCTATCAGAGTCACATCTAACTACTTAGAACCACTCTGCTACCCTAAGAGTGCATGCTAGCATCCAACCTAGCCCATAGTTAGTACCTATAACCATAAAGTAGATCCATTAGTATTATTTGATCCAAATATTGATAAAATGATAAGAAATAATGAATTTTAATCAAACATCAAGTATATCCCATAATCCATACATCACCAATGTATAACTATAAACATGATAAATACATCAACTTGTAGTTGAATATCATAGTGTTGAAATCCAATAGCACAACACTAATAATCCAAGGAGTGCAATAGGAATAATACAGATGTTATATCAATGATTTAAGCATCCTTATATAAGTACATAATGGTAGTATTGTGACATCTTCCCCCTCTTAGAGAGGAGCCATCCCAATGACCATATCAACAACTAAGGACATGACTATCCCTAAGGACTTAATCACTCTCTATATAAGGATTTCATCTACTCAGTCATAAAATTAATTATAAATACTATCAATTTACATCATAGTAAGTAAGAAGAAGTAAAATTCCATCCAGATAAAGTACATTCATTATTCCCATCATAAATAATAATTATATCCATAAGAAAAGTCTCATTGACTCACATGTCATTTTAGGACACCTAAATAATAATAAGGAGTTATCATAAGTCTAAAGCAATAATTTCCAATCACATACCTCAACTCAAAGTATAATTCCATATTTGTGATGAATATATAATTTATTAATATCCAAAATATATAATCAAATCCTTGGTGAAAAGGTCAATAGACCCAAATCTATACTCATTTAGCATAATTACTATCAATATACCACCATTTTAACATAGTTCTAAGAAAACCATTAAAATTTAGCCACCCATATAGGCATGACTTCTAAGTAAAACAACATCACCAACCATGGGAGAAAATTTTCCCATCTCAATAAAGGCCAACAAAACTTCCATTGCCTTCCCAACACACCTATTTTAGCTAAAAGCTCATGAAAGATAGGTAGATTCAACAAATTTTGATTATTAAAAATAAAAAATTTATAGAGAACCAATACTAGTTATACATACCTCTTATCAAGAGGAGATCATACTTCAAATAATTTTAAACTTTATGACTATATTTGGAAACTATACAATCCCATCAGAATTTAAGTGTATACCTATAACCTGAACCAGTGTCTTTACCGACACACATTATGTCTTATGTATAATTTAATCAGCATTACTCATAAAATGCTTCCACAAGATAGTAATACATTTTTAAAAATTACTTCCAAACATAAAAAATACCATTTAGGAGATAGCGTAGTGTCCCATACTATCCACACTAAATAATAGGGGAAGCCAACCTAGGCCGAACATGCTACTCCAAAATTTTATCACATACTCTCCAAATACCTTGTGAGCTCACACGATGGTTATAAGAATCAAAATTTCACCATCATACTCAACTTACCTCATGACAAAAAATGAAAAAATGAAAAAAAATATGGGTACCCAAAATAATACAATCCACCTGATCAGGGTTTTAAAATGTTCATACCAAACATAACTAGCATACTTTTCAATCATGCATAAAATAATATAGGAATATATTCATACTATAATACACACACATTAGTTATTTTAAGGTAATACCTCAATCATATAATGTTTTCATGCACATGTTAAAATGTGCATGTAACTCAACAAGTGCCTCCTTGTGGATTTGCATATATGTCACAATAAAGGATCAGTCAGTGCTTCATAGGATTACAAAATGAAATTCCAAATTGGTTGTTTAGAAAAAACCTTCCAAGAGGTAGATAAATTAATTGTAAACCATAAGGAAAACATTATATATGAGGGTCCCATGACTAATATGTGCCTCTCATGGTGCACACTAAAAATGAATAAGGCTACTACCTCGTACAAATGGGTGGAGTGGATTTTAGCCTATGAGAGACTCCTCTCCCTAGATCATACCTAGTCTATCAATTATGGTAATAGTGTCTCTTTATCTTGAACTTCATACTTGCATTGATGTTAAAAACAATAACAATGATGTGGGCTAATAAAAAACATTGCAACACTATACCTTAGAAACCTAACAAGAGACTTGGCTTCCAACAAAGGAGTGAAAAAATACAAGTTCTTAGATTCACAAACATAGTTGGATAACATGAGGTTGCATATATAATTGAAATACTAGGAAAACCAACTGGATAGTAAAAAATTTCACACATTTCACATGGTTAAGCACTTTCACATCTCACAAGCTTATACAATAACATAGAATGATATACATGAAGGGAAGAGTAGCATAATATAAATGCAGAATCAAGTATAGGTAACTATGCCAATGTACTTCCCATATTAGAATGTTTAAACACATAGCTGTGTGATGCACAAGGGTTCATGAATCTACATCAATCCACCCAATTTATAAATGTCATGCAAAAAGTCATCAACTATACATCAATGGTATCACATAAACAAATCCCAAAACTTTTAACTTACTCATGCAAGTCAATCACACTCACCCCATCATGCCCTCTAGGCTTGATCCACACCCTTGGTCCTTCCAATATACCATACCTTAGCCTCAATGGATGGATTTCTCATGCAAAATATCAATAGACATCCATGCATTATCATAAAATTCCAACAACAAGCTTATATCTTGATTCAACTAATTAACTAAATTTAATATGTCAAAGACTGAAAGGAGATGATTTTTTTGATGCAACATCGAATTAGGAAAGGGTGAGCTTATCCAAAGCTCAAGGAGAGTATTATAACACCATTTTAGTAATAATAATTCCTCACAAACAACAAGTTTAAATAGAACTTGCAATAAACATCCTCAAGGATGTAGGACATATCCAATGTCTCAATAGACATCCTCATAAGTATAAATATAAAATTAAGTTAGAATAAACATCACTAGGGGTGTATAAGCCTACTAGGATCAATCAATATACACATAGAATCAATCATATCCATGAATAAAACATACATCATAGATGTAAAACCGATCTGTGATTAAAACAAACATGCCAAAATTAGTTAGTTTCACCCCTTTTTGGTGTTAAAAATCCACTCACTTCACTAATATTAACTCAAAAAAGGCCAACAAGATCAAGTCCAACATAGCTAAATTTCATAAGTTTTTTGAATCACATAAGATTACCTATATACAGGATGCCAAATGGTTGTAATCAGCTAACTAGACCACATATTAGACAATAAAGCCTTCTTGGTTTGCTTAAAAGTCTAATACATTGGATGAGCCAATGTTTCCCAATAATTTCCATCACAATAAAATTATGGTATCATTTCCCCCAATCACGTATAGTGACACCTAAGCCAAGCCAAAATCTATGGATGTTTACCACAATGTCATTGTGAGAAGATTTTGTATAACCAACTAGCTATAAAGAGAAAAAGAAGTAGGTTATTTGTATTCATGTAAAATGTCTAAATTGGTATTTTGAGTGTGGCATGTGACACCCCATCCATAGGTCCTTTTTTAATGCTATTATGACCCTTCTAGACACCTTTTTTCTCGATGATAGTCATTTATAACCTTTTGAATGATTATTATACCCCAACTAGACATCATTCCCCATGTCAAACCTGTTCCCCTAGGTCTTGAGCCTATAAGATAGGAGCACCCCATTTGGACTGTAGCACCCCATAAAGAAGTGTCCCTTTTTTAGTGGTTTTGTCTATTTGCACTTTGATCCCCAACAACCATTTTCATTTGATCCTTATCCTTAATTAGGTTGGCCTAGCATGAATACATCTAACCCATGACTAATTATTCCATATAAAATTCCAATCAAATCTCATTTACAAAGGATGTGACCAAACTTACAAAGCAAGAAAGAATACAAACAAAACACTAAAGCAAACTTCCCTATTCTTTGCACATAGTCACCCAACATAGCTGCAAATGTATACAAATACTCATACTAGTCCCTAGCCACATCAAACATTATAAAATTAGAATTTGCATCCACATCACACTATTGTAAAAATCACATTAGATTGGAGAACTACATATGGATTAATCCCTCTTCAAAATATTGGTATGTAGGCAACATGCCCCCACAAGGTGTGTGGATTACATGTTTAATACATATTACATACTAACCCCCCCTCTTTCTCAAGTGATTCAAATATCATTTTATAAATCATGATGCAAGGTTAGGGTTTCAAGATAAAATTAGCTCCATAATGAGTTCCATCAACAACTAGCACTCAGTTTTTCATAGGCATTATCACACAAGCATAGTGCAACTACCTAGAAAGTTCAAGGTCTCTAAATTAGTTTGGATAATAGTAGTAGGAATATATAACACTAGAAACCAAAGCATCCAATTTTTGGATTTCCTATCCTTTCATTGAATGAAATATAGATTCAGGTTAATGATACCTTCCTAGTCTTGTATAGCCATTTTCAACCTCTGTATCAGCCATCTTAATCTATTTTCTAGCTAAGTTATATTTATTCTTATTTATTGTTATTTTTAGAAAGGTAATAAAGACAAATAATTGCACAAATCAAGATAATAATTATTGATATATTTTATAATAATTTAATATTCTATACCCTTATCTAAAATAGGAATAAAACTATATTATTCCTAAATAAGTTAAAACATTTGGTGAACCCGACTTACTTTGTTTATTCACAAAAACCCTAGAAATCCTAGGGAAAATTCTTTATTGATTTTGGAAATATTATTCTAATTTTTCCTACATATATAAATTATAAATACACATTTAATTCTTAAAATTCACCATATTAATTTTTAAAATCATTTAATTCAAACCCTAGCTGAATATGCTAGGTCCTTTTGCTTCTTGAGGTATCACCTTACATCTAAATCAATTCATTCTTATTTTATCATAGCAATTCACAAGTGCTCCTTCCACAAACCTATGATGTCTCTACTAGGTCCAATGATGTCCATGAATTCATAATTTTTTTATTCCTTAATGCAAATCTTAATCATATGCCTTGTATGCTTAATTCACTTCCTTTGTAAGTGAGAACACATGCATGTTGTTCTTTATATTGATCAACTTTACATATATTTTTTTTAAACATCTAGCCTCACCTCCCTTAGAGCCTCTATCCCATGCTGAGTCATGTTGGATGGTTCATTTTTTGTTATTCCCTAGGTAACTACCCATTTTTAGAGAGCCCATCTTACACCCTTTGTCCCTCTACCACCTTGACCTATTGATTATCTTCACTCTCTGCCTGTAACTAATACTATCCTTATATAACTAGTAGATACTGAGGTTAGAGATGTTACTTGACATGTCACCATACCTCCTCCCCCTATTTAAGATCCCCACCACCCTCTTATTCCCTCCCATACTAGGCCTAACCCACCTACTTAGGTAGATCCACACAAGGCATATGATATTATCAATTATTTGAGAAACACATCAGCTAATATTTCCATGTTAGAACTACAAAAATAAAATGTGTTTAAGGACATTATTTATCAAGCACTCACTCAAAATTCTATGCCCATTGATTTAGATCTTTCTTATTTTTCATTAGTGATCAACACATCAAACACTATAGCAGATGTTATTTCTTCTGATCATGAGGACATGCCTTTTCAAATAGTTATTGTTCAAAATTTACCCCTATTCATACAAGATCAAGTCAAAACCAATGTAGTTAAGAGATTTCTAATTGATAGTGGTTCTAAACTTAATATATGTAATATTATATTTTTATATACCATATTCATAATATGGCTTCCATGTAGAAGTCTTATAAGAACATTAGAGGGTTTAGTGATATACCATGATAGACATTAGGCACCATTGCTTTAGATATCATGGTAGGGCCTAGAACCTTCTCTACAAACTTCCAAGTCATGTCAGGTCCTCTTCATTATAAATTTTACTTAAACAACCTTGGATACACGCTATGGGGTAGTTCTTTCCACTCTTCATCAATGTGTTAAGTTCCTCTATGGAGCATACCTATACACATGCCCAACAGATAACTAGACATTCAAATATTGTAAAATAATAGATTCATCTTCAACTATTTTTTAAGATGGGACACCTCATATCATAATTCAATCACCACCTCATCAGATCTTTCTTGACCAAATACATACATATGTGGTAGCAGAGACTAACATGTCTTACACTCCTCTATGTACAATTATTTCCTTAGCTCCAAATATTCAACCAATTATAGCATCTTAAACCATTCCAACTACTCCATCAGTTATAGTTCCTAAACTTGTTATAATTATGCAATCACTAACAATAATTCTAGTAGTACCAGTTGATTCTATAAATATAGCTCTTTAGGTAATCACATTCACTTCACTAGTTATAGATACTCTTATAGCACCATTATTTTTTCCTATTATAGTTAATGAGATTCCCATATCATAGTTACCCCTTATGGTAAATTTTAAGCTACCATGTGCATGATGTTGATATAAACTCCCAAACTACTTCAAATGATGATACGACACCAACATTCATAGATGACTATTTGTGTGGATTCAGCTTTACACCAGTTGGCCTATGATAATATTGAGATGACTTTAGATCCTTCATCACACATCCTACATCACTCTTAGAATATTTCACTACACTCTGAAGATATAATCCACATTTGTGGCCATAGACAAATCACTTGGCACATATAGTTCACATGGTTACCTCTATGGATATAGAGCCAGTCATTTAGATTTAGGTGGGTAGTACACAACATCAACCACATATTATACTACAGATGTTAATTGATCATGGATTAATCACACTACCTACAGTATGACATAGATATATTAGTAGTCTATCATGGCAGGATGACCACCCATTTTGTCTCTTTCATAGAATCACAGGCCATGACATAGACTCATGTATAACTTTATATTAGAGATTAGATAAACTACAAGTTTAAGGTACTATTTAGATTATATCACCACCAACACTAGCTCTACCACTTCCACTAAGGCTGCCTATTACTAGAGCTAAATTACCTAGAGGAAAACCAACATCTTCACCACTAGAGTGACCCTCAATTTTCCTTCAATAGGATGACACCACTATGAGTGATAGATCTTCAACTACACAAAGATCATACATTTTACTAATACGTGGGGAGATAGCCACCATGTATACATAACCTATAACATATGATGATCTTGAGGCTTTTGATGATAGATGTGGTCCCTTCCTCCATCTTTCTCCCTAGTGAGCTCCATCCTTGAAACCTTTACCCCTCCATAATAGTCTTTTACATCATTATGTACATATTGCTTTACTCATGTTCTTGTACATAATTCCTTAGCTTATGTGTACATAGTTTCTTCCTACTTACTTTTACATAATTTCTTAGCTTACTTTCTTGTACATAGTTTCCTTATGATTACTTGTACATATATTTTTAAAAAATACCAAAAATAGTATAATATTTAAAAATACCAAAAACAATATAACATGTCAAAATACAAAAACATTCAAATAACTCAAAACACCAAAAACTTTTCAATTATATGCATTATCCATGCTTTAAATTTTTATTACCATGATAGACTCTCATTTTTATATTTTATACTATTTTAGGTTAATTCATCTACATTACCATGCTTCACTTGATCTTCTTTGAGGGTGTGCAGTGACACCTAGATCCTTTATTGCTTCACTCACCCCATTAAGGGGGCATCCTACTTCGACATTCAAAACATACATCAACATTTCTACGCACCAAGGGCATCTTTTACATGACTAAACTATCCAAGTTATGTCATTCTTACACCACACACTCTACTTATAATGTTGATGTACATTACTTACTATCTTACACAAATTATTCTATTGACACTCACTAGTATAAAGCACTTATGTATTTCTTAGCATCTACCTAGTCTTCTACTACATGTTTTACATACTTTCACTTCTTTCTTTGATTAGTTAGATGTGATTGTATTTATATAATTTACATGCCTTTCTTTCTTTGAGTATTTATATGTGATTTCATTTCTGAGGTCCTATTTTTTTACTTGTGTGTGCCTTAGGACATTTACCAATGTCCTTTATTTGTACTCTTGTATGTGCTTGTGGCCCTCATGTCAATATTGATTTTTTAAAATTGCATGGTTATGTGGGAATTTGAACATGCCTTATATGCTTAATTTTCCCAATTTGAGTGACATGTGCCCATGTGCATTTTTTTATTGGCACCTTGGCCTCTTTTGTATGATTCTTTCCTTGCATGCTTGTTTATTTGTTTGCTTCTCAGTTGTTTGCAATGCCATGATCCACATCATGTATTAAATTACCTTATTGGATGCCATAATGTACATCATAATCCATCCCTCCTTGAAAACTAAAAATATTTCCAATTTTAGTTCAGTATACTACACATGCTATTACATTGTTACATCTATCTAGACATACCCTTGTTGATATAACAATCTTCAATACAAACTATGTTATATCTTGAGACATCTTTTGGATTATCATTGATATATCATGTATTTCATATAATAACACACTTTCAAGGCTCTTTCTTATAAGGTTATTCATTACAGGGTCTTCATTCATACTCTCAAAAGAGGAGGCATTTTTCACATAGATCAAAGCCCTCTACCAATAAAAATAAGTTTTTAGAGCACTCAGAACAACAATCAAAATTCAAAACACACAAAATAGAATATAAAATTAGGGATGAACATAGAATAATCATAAAAAATAGTGAAGGACAAGATCACCCCATTCAAACTACATTGCCCTATAGTAAAGTGTCCACTTTTTGGTGCTCCTATCCAAATAGCCAAAAACTGATAATTTTTAGAAATAGATAGAAAACTAAGGTCAATTACAGTTTTATCATCTACATTCTAGTTCATATTGAGTAGTTTTAGTATAATTTACTTAGATTATCTAGATATAAGGAGTATCATGCATGCATGATGGATCTCACTTCCAATTTTAAATTGGGTAGTTGATACAACTTCCAGATCAGAATCCACATGATAGACACTAGTGATTAAGGGTAATGTGATATTTTCCTTCTAATTCATTATATTACCCAAGTATTCTTAGTAGTTTTTTGCCTTATTATATATATATATGGTTGGCATCATTTATAAGTGGCTTTCATATAAGCCTAACTCTTAGTTTTAGAGTGGCTTTCATACAAGCCTAAACTCCACCTTTTGGAGTGGCCAAGATTGGCCTATTTTTTAGTATACATTTGGATATCCATGTCACATTGTCATATTATAGATCATTCATGGGATTCATGAGCCATATCATAGGACACACATTCATACCAATATCAGTTTATAATTCACACTTAGTAGGAAATTATGGAGCTAAAGGACTAACCGGCCTTTGTATTCTTGAGCCACCCTGGGGGAATTGATCACTTAGATCCATTCATAATATTACTCATAGTACAACAAATAAACATCACTCAACATCACTCAACATAACTATAAGTTTTTTATTGGTTTATATACATGGTGAGGTGTATTTATTTATCTTCATCTCTCTTTCACCTAGCCCTTGTATGTTTTTATTTTAGACATAACATGTCTAGTAAAAACTAATCTACTCCTTGTTTTCTCTTGAATATTTATGCTTCATTCTATGTTCTCTATATGTACATTCAATATCACACATCCTCATGAGCTTTACCATTATAGGTAAATTCAAGGATACTTTATATTTTTTATTTATCATAGTATTTGACTTTGATGCATCACTAGAATAAAGGGGAGTAAATCTAGTCATATAAAATGTCCAAACTGGTAGTTTGAATGTGGCTTATGACACCCAATCTATAAGTCCTTTTCACATGCTCTTAAGACCCTTATAGACACCATATTTTTCATTTTCAGTCATCCAAAACCTTCTGAATGATCATTCAACCAAAGTTAGAGAGTATTCCCCATGCCAAACCTATTCCCCCAAGTCTCAAGCCTATAAGACAAAAGCACCCCCTTTAGACTATAGCACCCCATAGAGAAGTGTACCATTTTTGGTGGTCTTATCCATTTTCACTTTAAGCCTCAATGGTCATTTTCATCTATTCCTTATACTTAATTAGGTCAGCCTATAATGAATACATCTAACCCATGACTAATTGTTCCTTATAAAATCCCACTCAAATCTAATTTATAAAACTTACAAATCAAGAAAGAATACAAAAAAATCACTAAAGAAAAATTCCCTATTCTTTGCACATAGTCACCCAACACAACTACAAACATATTCAAATCCTCATACCAGTCCCTAACCACCTCAAACACTATAAAATTAGCATTTACATCTTCATCACACTATTACACAAAGCACATTAGGTGGGAGAACTACATATGGCTTGATCCCACTTCAAATTATTGGTATGTAGGTAATGTAACCACATAAGGGGTATGGATTTTAAATTTGGTACATCTAGCACACTAACCCCCTCTTTCTCAAGTGACTCAAATATCATTTTATCAAGCATGATGGATGGTTAGGGTTTTAAGACAAAATCAACTCTACAATGAGTTACATCAACAAGTGCTTGATTTTTCATAGGCATGCTCAAACAATTACAACACAACTACCCAAAAAGTTTTAATTCTCTATGATTATCTTGGATAAGATTGTCAAGAATAGCCAATAGTGCCAAACACCAAAGCATCCATTTTATGGTGTTCGCATCCTTTCACTGATTGAAAGCTAGATTCAGGTTTACAACACCTTCCTAGTCTTGCAAAACCATGTTTAGCCTCTGTATCAGCTATCTCAGTCTATTTTCCATCTAAGTTATATTTATTCTTATTTATTAATATTTTTAGAAAGGTAAAAAAGACATAGTTGCATAAAGCAGGACCATAATTATTACTATATTTTATACTAATTTATTAATCTAGACCCTTAAATAAAATAGGAATAAAACTTCCCAAATAAGTTAAATCAACAACTTTACTATTTTTAATACACTCACCTCATTGATATGTTTCCACTCCACTAAAACCATCCATAGTATAAAAACTAGCTAGCACACTTATGCAATTTCATAGGTTACTAACAAATTGAGGTAATCCTTTCTATGAGAATATATCTCAAACTTTACTAAATTACTCAAGAAATTTAATCATTTTTTCACCCTATCATGCCCTCCAAGTTTAGTTCAAACCCTCAGTCTTCTATGGTTCATAATGTTCTAAGTATCTAAAGAAGACTCACCCATACAAGCCAACCATAGATACACATACATCAATCCCTTAATTTTAATAGTGAATCTTGTATCACCCTACTCCCATTGACATAACCATATAATTCAATGGTTTTTAGGTGTGGATTACCCTATCATAACTAGATTAAAGAAGGGTTAACCCAAACCAAAGCTTGAGGATGATAACAATCGATATGTAAGAAATTCATATTCCCTTGGAACCCTTCTTCTGAGTGATGCAAAGAAAATTTATAAAAACAAGTAAATACAACACAAAACCTTAAACTTCAACCTAAATGCTAATTATCTTCATAATTACTTCTCAATTCTACATAATTGGGACAA